>CM038712.1:46727688-47182688 GCA_021613375.1 Megaleporinus macrocephalus | reverse complement strand
AATTTTAGAGATGCTTGTTTTTCATTGGACAGCAACGATATATTAAATAATGCAGCGTGGTAAGGATAAGTGTTCAGGTGACACAATTTCAGCCACAAATGAGTTGTATTGTCTGAGAAGCTGCTATTAACCTCCAGACTGAAGAGCCTCTTGGTTGAGATTTGCAGCACCTTTCTTCAATACTCTGTTTCTGGTCAGATGTTTGATTCCTTCCAGAGCTAGTTCTGTTTTGTATGGCTTGATAAGATCACACATCTACAGCCTATAAAGACACTCGATGGAACGACGGAAGTAAATTACAAATCAGTTGTTAAGGCCATCTGCATGACTGTTCTGAAGTCATGTTATCGTCTTTTCCACTGCCGGTGAAGTCCATTGTGATGTTTAGCTATGGCTTAGCTATTGTCTGTTATCACCTGCAGCCTTGACACCAACTTCATTGTGAGAGCTGCTGCTCACACCTTTCAATGTCCACACAACTTGTGTGTTATTTTGACTGGACCTCTGGTGTTTATTGATCCAGCCTCCACATGTCCACTGGAGACGGAAGCCTTCATACAGTGATTGATTCGGACACAAACAACCGGCATTAGTTTGTGCAGCCAGGCATTAAGTGCTGAAGCTGTTTTCACAGGAGTCCTAGTTGTGTGTGTGTGTGTGTCTTTCAGTTTGTTAGTAATCTTACAGACAGAGGACACATAATTCGCTATGCAGGTAACTGTGGTAACCTCCAGGGATAACTATTATCATATGCTTGATATTGCAGGTAGTCTGGGCTTAATTTGTAAATGAAGATGGAATAATGAGTTCACTGTAAAACAAAGCTTTTAATGCAGCGTGAAGCTGCGAGTTAGGCTTTTTCAAATGTTCTCAGCTGCACCTGCAGATTAACTAACTAATATTAGGCTCCCAATACATAATATTTGTAAACAGTCTATATTACATGTACATCTATTGAAGGACACCAGTACAGAACATCTTGCAGTCTAATGATGTTACTAAGTCACTCTTAATTCTGCCCTATGGCTTTGTTTTGGTGGTGGGTGGAGGTATTACCTGCTGTGATACACAACCTTTAATCAAAAGTATTTATTTACATTGACATTTATTGTAATTGGTATTTAATAGACAAATTCTTCAGCTTACAGTTTGTATGGTTCAGTGTTTAACACCAACACAGGTCTCTTGTCTGTAGCCACTGGTCTCTTTTAACTATTTAATATGCATATAAAGTATAGGCTCATACAACCACTGAATGCAGTTTACATTTAAGGTGACCAGATTACTGAAATGAAAACAGGGAGCGGGTCTGTCTTAGGACTTTCAGGTTTTTAATTCACAGTGTCACCCTAGTTTGTTAATTTTATTAACAGTCCAACATTTGAGAAAACTCAAAAACCGTAGTCCATCATGATTTTTTGAAATTTTTCATTCTTTTTTTTCCTCCAGATCAGAAAAAAGAAGAAAGTGTGCCTTAAAAAAATTAATCAGCTGTGTGTAAGGGCACCTCATAAATAGATTTTGTAAGCTCACTGCAAACCTTTCAGTTTAAGGATCCTACCAGTACCAGCATTACATGCACAAGGTCAGTATTCCAACTGCAGTGCAAACAAAAGAGTCTTCTTTAGAGATGGAAGGATCGATCGGCCATGTATCTGTATCTGTATTTTTTATCAAAATATGTGATCAGCGATCGGCCGATACTTCTCCAATTTAGCTGATCGATGGCGTTAAACAAATGAGCCTAATTTCTGTATTTTCAGCTAGTGTTTCATCCAGAAAGAGGAGCCTTCCGTGCAACTCCCTCTGGCCAAGTCCCTGCAATTCCTATCTGAACCTCTAGGTGGAAATACATATCCTTTCATTTTCCACAGACTGACTAAAGCAGCGGCCTCGAGAGAACAGTTTACGACGTTCACCGCATGTGCTGTGGACTCTCATCCAGGGCAGTTTGTAACATCTGTAAAATTAGTGAAATCTGCGTGTCTCATGGGGGAACCAAGACAAAGACATTTAACACACTAACCTGATACAGTGAGTATCAGTAAACAGCAGAGCTAGCACGCACAGCTAGCACAAAACAAACAACCCAGAACACCATACAGACCAGATCTGACCGGTACAAACAGAACAGCAGCAGAAACAGCCAGAGAGCTAAAGAACCACAGCCAGAGTGATTGAGTTTATAGTTCTAGATAAGCAGCTCTTCTCGGCTGTAGAAGACGTTCATTCTGCTGCTTAATGTTCCACCTGGATCCACGCTCTGCTGTTCCTAGTAGAGATACTTTTCAGATGTGGCTCTTCCGGAGCTTATCAAGCAGTTTACTCCTACATAGACCACCTTCTAATTTAGTTACAATATTATACTGTTTCATATGAGCTCGTTAAAATGGTAATAAACCAGTTTAGACCGTTTTATGACTTTCTTGCGCTAATAATATGTAGCCTTGCTGTGGCATATAGCCCCGCCCTCGATCGGTATCGGCTACCGAATAAAATGCTGAACGGTCCATCTCTAGTCTTCTTGTCTTTGGGATAGAAACTCTATATTTGCAGTCTAGTTCAAATCCACTCCACAGGAAGTGGTTACAGAGAAAATACAGAAAACAAACACCATTTTCAGACGTACACTGCACCGAGGGCAGCTACAAATTGCTGAGACACATCAGTTACGGACATGGATTTGAAAAAACCTTTAATAGGATTCCAGCATTGCGTCTTCTGAGAGCAAACAACGAGGCTCTTGCTTTTTTCAAGAGGTCGGACAGTTTAAACTGCAACAGTGGTTCACTCTGAGCAAACCAAGGTCTGAGACAAAAAAAAGGTTCATTAGAGAAGCAGCAGCTGTTATTTTGATCACACTTGCTGGTACAGTAGTTGTTTGTTTAAACACTGGTGCTAGGTTCTTTGGTTAGTTTGTTAGTCTGAAGGCTCTCACACTATTTGTACTGAATAAGTTGCTTCCACTAAAAATAAAATCCCAGAGTACAGTTCAATCTGGACACCAATTATTAACCTCCTACAACAGTGACCATCCGGCCAAACCAACTCCACTATAAACATAGGTATACTGAGATCCAGAACCAAATTCACCACCACTCTATACATAATAACAACAGACACACATGCACACATTGATGATTTTTATATCTTCCCCCTGGTTTGCCTATTAGTTTTCTTTGTTTGTTTGTTTTTTCTTCATATTTGTTTGTGTATATTTGATGTATACATTTTTGAGTCCATATTCTCTCTCATGTGTAATACATTATAAATAAAAATATAGTGTAAATAGTCCTCCAAAGAGTGGGGGTGGTGGTTGGCCCAAAAAAAAAAGATTTCCTTTGACTTGGTCTCAGTTTAATCAGTTTGTGAACTTGTATTGTTGTATTTTACTACTTAAATAGATAGCGAGCATGTGGTCGATTACTCATGCCTCTCCTTGTTAACCCACCCAGATACATATGGAGCGGCACAGAACTGTGAATTTGACGTACACTCGAACCGCCACAACATTGCTTACTGAAAGCGATACGCTGAGAGCCGACAGACTAGGCAGAAACACTGCCACATGGGCCGCACTAATTCACTGGCTGCTACAGCTGCTGCATGTCGTGAAGCACAAAGATGCACTTAAAAAGCTGGTGCTGGTGTAGAGCTGTGGGCTGAAATACAGATGGTCTTAGGACAAATCCAGCAGCATTACAGATATAGAATGTAGGATTTGCTCAACAGTCTAGCATTACTACTGTTTCTTTTCAAAAGTCCCTCCCTTACGATAAATCTGTATTCATGCAACGTGAAAGGTCAAGAATTTGGTAGGAAAACAAAGTTACTGTTTTTTCTTAATGCAGTTCTTCATGGAATACTCCATGAATACTCCTAACTGCAGATTTCTAAAGATGGTTGTCAGTCTACAATATATGCAGTGCTCTCAAACATAAAGCATTGTCACGAACATCGTCTTTAAAAAAAGATCCCAGTAACTGCCAACTCTTGGGATACACCGATATGGATTGACCATTACTATTAAACCAATAATAAGCCCTTCAGATCTAATTCTGTCTCCAATAATTGTTGCATCTTTAAACTTAAGTTCACCCCCTAATCTGTAAATGATCATATTATTAACCAGACATGGGACCAAGTCACTAAGTTGCAAGTAACAAGTAAGTCTTACGTCTTGACAATCAAGTCCGAGTCAATACAAGGAAGTCTCGAGTCAAGTCCCAAGTCTTAAACTTTAAGTCCTAGTCAAGTCACCAGATGTAACATCATTTCAGTATTTAACACAATTGATGCAGTTGATTAGTAGAATATTAAACTAACATTAATATAACATTAACATTTTTAAAGTTTATATTATAACAAAAACAACTTGCATATGAAATCATTTCAAGCAGTTCTAATCACTAATCACCTCATTACCAGTCCAATCACCTCATTACCAGTCCAATCACCTCATTACCAGTCCATTACCAGTTAAAATAAGTGTTGTAGCAGAAAAACACTAAAATGTGGGGCAGTGGGTCTCGAAGGCCGAGGCTGAGAAACACTGCACTGTATGGAAGTATCAATACTCATTACACCTACAGGAATTTTAATAATCACATTCTAAACCATAATCATTAATATCTGGACGGGTCTTTCAGTTCTAACAGTGTGTGTGACTCTGCAGTAGCTCTGCATGGACTGATCAGTGTTTGTACTGTTCTGCACTACTGGATCACTTCCTGTCTGAGGCGCTGAGCTTCCTAAACTCTTTAATGTTTCAGTAAAGTTCTCAGTGGACGGTGGAAGATCTAGGAGGATGAACAGAGCGAGAGAGCTTCCTTCACATTAGCTGTTGTTTATCATTATGTTGCTAAGTTTGCTAGCTTGTTAGCCGGCTAGCTAGCTAACTGCTCTATGTGAAATATACAGAGCAGAGACTTCCTGTTCTTTGTGTTTGTGTCTCTAAAGTTGAACAGAGTTTGAAGTGGTTGCAGCTCCATCTGTGATCTTGACTCCACGTGTCCTGCATGTCTCAGTTCTTTTTTATTTACTGCAGCAGAATCTTTGTAGTTGGAGGGGATTATTTTCGGGAGCATGTTGCTCCTCGTCTTTGCACAAATTCAACACTGGCGCTCCCCAAAGCTTCCCGTGATTGGCTGCAGAACTTCACTGGTTGCTAGGTTACGGATAAACTGAGCAGCGCAGCTCAGCTGCCTAGCGTTACAGCACCATTAAATATAAAATGATCAGTTATTTGATCCACTTTTCCTTATTTATTATGTTAAAATAAGGTGGCAAGTCTTTTCAAGTCTTAAAGTTCAAGTCCGATTTCAAGTCCAAGTCAGTAAAGGTAAAGTCTAAGTCAAGTCACAAGTCATCAGTTTAGTGACTCGAGTACACATGTCAGTTATTAACAATACATAGCCAAATCAACTATAATTAGCTAAAATGATCAAATACTTTTATCTAGAGTGATTTAAAGAGGATCTGTTATGCTCATTTTTTCAAGGCTAATGATTATGTTTTTGATCTACTAGAATAGATATACATGCTTGAGTTTTCTCAAAACAATATTTTTCTCATATTGTATATCCGTATTCACTCTTTGTCTGTTAGAGCTCCTGTGTCTTTAAGCCTCACCTCCCAATAAGCCCAGTGTGCTCAGATTGGTCAGCTTGCCCACTCTGTTCTGATTAGTCAGCCGCCAGAGCATTATAGAAGCCGAATAAGATATTAGTTGAATGTGGTTTTAGGAAGTTTTCCAGTTTGCCGAAGCACTCGTATTGATACTGCAGTGGTGTCACTGCCTGGGCAGAGAGTGAAGCTTTCAGTTTTCATTGTGTGGGGCTGTGATGCTACTGCTATGCTGCTTTATCCAAGTTGAACAAATGCCCATCTCGTTGGCCTGATGCTGTTGCTTCATGCCTTGATTGGGTACCCCTGCTCACCCACCTTCTGGACCAGTTTGACCACCGTGGAGCCTCCTGCTGTACAGCAAACCTCACCCACAAGCCGCTCCTCATCCTAAAAGGGTGACTCAAACTACTTTATCATAGTCATTAATTCGCCTTCCTCCAATACACTGAGCTCTTCTCACATCCTGGATCTTGTATCATGGCCTTTGACAACAGTCATTGATGTTTATAGATTGTTTTGTTTTTCAGCATTGTATGTTAATTGAAAAATTGCTCTTGTTGTCTTATTGTTTTGCTCTCTGGTGTGGACCAGGGCAGGATGGGTTCCTCCTAGGTTTTTTTCTCTTGCTCTTAGGCAGTGTTTTCTTGCCACTGTCGTCCTTGGGTTGCTCACTGGAGCTTAGCCCTAGATTTTCTGTAAAGCTGCTTTGTGACACCACCAGTTGTAAAACACCCATACAAATATACTCGACTTGTCTTTTGAGCTGGATTGCCAACTTTTGGAGAATATACTGTACACGCGTGAGCAGAAATGGTTGTAGTTGCAGCTGTAATTCCAGAATCAGACTAATTGAAATACACAGATATGGATATGGATCAGCCCTAAAAATCAACAGCACATATCGGCCATCAGCTGACCCTGACCTCTAAGCATCGGCACCGGCTATAAAAAAACCCATACCGGTCGATCTCTAGTTAGAACACTGAATAAATGCAATCTATGGCAACTTTGAACTCGTTTTCCAGTCTTCTCTAATCTTTCCTAGACATTTTGTCTGCTATCTTATTTTCTAGGTTTACCATGACTGGAAAACTAGCCTATAAAATTCTGAAAGTTTTTTTTGGAACATGTGGCAACCCTGACTCTGGTGCAATGCACTGAGCGTATAATGAGACAGGACTTATCTGAAGTTCAGTGTTTGATGCAGACATGCATAAAAGCGACGTGTGAACAACTCTGGTAGCCAATATTACATATTCAGAGAGACAGATAATTACTAATGCTCCACATTTTCTTCTTTTCCTCTCTTTCTCTGGCTGTGTCCTATTTTACTGTGTGAGCTGAGGGATATTCAGTTAAGGGTGTGTGTCTGAAACTGAAGCGCTGTGCTTATCCTGTGTGTGTGAGAGAGAGAGAGCGAGAAAGTGAGAAAGGGATTATTATAATGGTGTCATAATGCCAATATAGGCAGCAGTTCAGCTTTCAGTCAGTAATCTCATTTCAGTCACACCATCATATGTACACTACTCACACATGTACACTCCTCCCTCGCCAGTGCAAGCTATATTGGGCGTTATAATTGACAACAGATTATCATGGTGGAAACATATTGAAAATATAGCAATAAAAATGGGGATTTATCTGTAATAAAAAGATGTTCAGGATTTTTTCCACGGAAAATTTTAAAATGAGTAAAACAGTCATTAGTACTATCTAATCTAGATTACTGAGCAGCATTGAGGTCGAATACAGCAAAAAACACAGAATAAAACTACAGATATTACAGAATAAGGCAGCCAGAATGATATTACGATGCCCATACAGGACCAGCATCGACAAAATGCATAGGGAACTAGAGTGGCTGAAGACAGGTTTAAGACAAACCTTGTGGGACTTATACACATGAGTTAAAATATCCAAAGAGCCTTTATGATCAGTTAGTACATATAAAAGAGAGAGAAACCAATATGACAAGATACTCAACTAAGAATTATTTTAAATTACAGAGAGCTAAAACAAAAAAAGAGCTGCTGCTACTTTTATTTTGTATTTTTTTAACTATATATAAAAATACTTTTATTTACTTCAACTTATATTATTATATTTTTGTCTATATTTTTTTTTTTTTTTTTTTTTTTTTTTTTCTATTGGTGAATGGAGGAACAGCAAAATAAGAATTTCAGTGTACAGTGTAACTGTCTGTTCTGCTGTGCATATGACAATAAAACTCTTGAATCTTAAATCTTGAATTACATGTGCAGAACAGTGATTTATAGAGCTATTAAGGAGTAGAACTCCTTACCTGACTCACTGCTCAACACTGATAATAAAATATGGATTGAAAAACTACTAAAAAACACTACCTGACTGATTCTGATCATAAAACTAAATAAATAAAAGTTAAAAGTAGATTAGGGAAATGTATTCAAGGGAAATAGTGAATTTATTGGGATTATAATGACATTTTCGTTAAATTTTCTACTTACTTGTTTCTTTTTTTCTTACTTATCTATTTTTATTTTATTTTTTTATTTTTTCATTTTATATACATCTGAAATTTACATAGAGTATGTTCTTCTTTTCTTTTATATGGATAATGTATATTCTTCTGTCATATACATTTGGAATATACATAGAATATATTCTTGTTTTCTTTTGTATATGTTCAATGTATATGTGTGTTTTATGTTTAATGGACCCCAGGAAGAATAGCTGCTATTTCTATAGGAGCTAATGGGCATCCAAATAAAATAAACAAATAAACCAAGCTGTACACGCTCTATTGCTACAATACTAACATGCTGTCTATCTGTCAACACAGTCCATCTGCTATCCCTTACCCCACACTTATACCCCACACTCTTTCTTAATCCCCAGTTCTCTCATCATTCTATTAAGCTCCCCTCCCTCCTTCAGTTCCTCTGCTTGGGTTTGTCTCCTTTAAAAAAATAAAAAAATAGAAAGTGTTGCCGAGTGCTGAGTAGACTTTTTTCCGAGTGCTGGGAAAAAGCTGAAGTATTTTGACTTTACTTTCCTAAACTGAAACTTTGCATAGTGGCGGTCCAGCAGCATAATAAAATATGCTGATATTAAATAATGAGAGTTACATCACTGATTAGATCGGAAGGTTCTGAAGGTTTTTTCTTTCCTCCAAGGCCTCCTGAAGGATTTCACAGTCATCCAGCTCCAGGTTCTGCTAGAAAAAAATCTGAATTTAAGCTACAGCCCTGTCTAAAGTCCTATTCAAACTGGATTAGTTTTATCAGAGGAGGGCCGGTAATGTAACCTGTGCCTGATTTGACTGGGGGGTTTTTGTGGGATAAAAGGATCCCCAGACAGCCTGTATCGAATTATGTGTCATTGTGCGACAGGGGCCACGCTTACAAACACAGAGTATGGCTAACTGGCAAATATGCTGCCTGATAAACGAACACTGGACCAGGGAGGAAACTTTACATCATGGCTGGACGATAAGACAATATTTATTGTGAATCACATGTACCTTCAAAATGCCAATTTTACAGGACAGGCCAAAAACCTTGTTCACTTTTAATGTAAGTAAATAGAGCAGAATTTTGTTTCTAAGCTATTTTGGAGCATCTTGTAATTTTCCCACAATGTAAAGGGCAGAGGTTGTGTTCCAATGATGTCAATAAAAATTAACAAAAATGGAGATAAAAATGTGTTAAAAACACTCCTCAAATGCATGTTTAATAAAAAAGAACTAAAAACAGAACTATATAGTTGTTGTTGTTGTTGTTTTTTTAACATGGCACTATTTTGTATTTTCCAGCTTTTAAAACGCATGAAATATGGTGGCATAGTGTGTATCCTAAAAACGCCACCCTTAATCTTGAAATTGACAATTAGGGAGGTGGGTCAAATTGAGCTCCATGTATTGAGCTTTATCTTTGGGTTGCAAAAAAACAACAAATGGAGGAACTTTTTCCTCTAACCTGGTGTTTCTACGTGTTCTAAACACGTATTGGTCATCAGTACTGCCCAGCTTCAGGTTTGATTACATGAAGAGCTAATTAGTCCTGTTTAATTGGATCTGGTGCAGCACTGTGTGTGACTTGTTGAAGATAATCATAATCAGATTCTTGGTTTTTGATAGGGTTGTGTATTGGCAAGAACCTAGCGATACAATACATATCGTGATACAGCGGTCACGATTCAGTATATTGTGATATATATATATATATATTGCGATACTGCAAGCAAAGTGATATACTGCGATTTTTAAAATTCTACTATTAAAACACACCACTGTATGAACAGGTTTGTCAATGCTTACAACAGCATTGCACCTTTGTGCTGCTTGTTAATATTGGAGTGGAGCTGAAAATCCACTGCCATCTAGTGGTCTGAGGTTAAAACACAACACACAATGATTCACTGTCTGCCAGGAATCTGTGTATCGATACTGTGATTTTGAGAATTGATACAGTATCACCAAACATAATATCCCGATATTCGATATTTCGATATTTTCTTACACCCCTAGTTTTTGATAGTAAAGTGTCTCTACTTTGTAAAAGATGATGTATTGTGTATCACGAAAATTGAATTATCTTGAAGTATTGTGGTATTATGCTTCAGCAATTTTGTCCAATTCTGTGATAGAAGGTTTTTCCCCTCATAAAAAACGCTACTGCCGTTGTAGATTCCTGCTAATTTAAAATTATGGATCTCGCCCGTAATCACTCAAATTACAGAACTTCCTCATGTACAACCAATCCGGCTTGACAAGGGCGCAATTGCAGCAGTTGCTTATAAAAATTAAATACTATCTAATAATCTACTCCACTCGTTTAATGCCACAATGTCTTAATGTTTAGTCTCAACAATCTAGCAGTCCAGATTTCCTCCTATTTTGATTTTGTGTTATAAACATTTTGAACAAGTGAACATATCAATAAGAATAAGCTTCACACTTAAGTGGTCTTGTGTTGTTATTCTGGTGAAACAAATGAATAGTAAGTTCTTAGATTTGTACTCTGTTCTGAATGTTTGCACTATTACAGTCTGAGACTATCACAGTACATGCAACAGTAAAGGCAGCACCATGCTTCCGTAATATACTGACAACAGACATTCCCAGCATGCTCCTGTAACTCTTCCTGATACATTTAACTGCACACAACATGGACAAGAATGCATCCTAAGTCTGCTGGGGATGTATATGAATGGGTTATAGGGGATAAAGTCTAAAGTCTATGAATGTACTGAAATGTAAATGATGGCTTAAGTAAAAGTACTGATGAACTGAGTAAGAAAACCTACTTAAGTATTTAGAAACATGCTAAACTGTAGTACATCCACAATCTCTCAGTGTATAGGAACTGAATTTGTGTAGCTGATGTTCTTCTCCTTTTAATGCACACTTGATCTAAAATATAAGTGATAAACCTCTAAGTCAGAGGTGTGACCAGTCCCAAAACATGAAACTTAATAAGATTAACCATAAAAAAGTGAATTGTCAAGTGATAATTAATACAATGTAACTGAGTAAAAAGTCCATTCCTCACACCAGTAGCGAATCGTGACCCTTAAGCCTCAGCCCTCTCCCCAAACCTCTCCTAATAAACTTCAAGTCAAGAAACAAAAAATGAGACGACAATGCAACAAACAATAACATAGACAACTTCTTTATCTAAATAAGGTTCCTCCTTATAAATAACCAAACATCTCACAGCTCCGTCTGCGCTTCAGAGGACCACGCGCCCGACGGTATGACACATTAATGTCAAAACCCGAGCGCGCAGAAACGCAAGGTGAAGATATAAAGCTGCATGTTTTAACATTTCCACACGTTAATGTTTCACTCGTGAGCGTAAATGTGAATCTCGCGAACACAGAAAGAGAAACCACACGCACAATTTTCATAAACACACTCAAACTCTCTTTTTTCCTCCTTTACTGCTTTACGGCTTCCATCGTGACTCAGCAAACTAGCTAGCGGTGGTAGCCTAGTGCTAGCTAGCTGTTTCTCCAGCTAGCGTCGCCACAGGGGGCGGAAATGATCATACAGTTAAGCCCCGCCCACTTAGAGGGAAGATACGATTGGTCAGTTTTACTGTCATTTGAAATTAGTATGGTGCTGAATCATAACTGCCTGGCCCCCTCTGTACATGAACAGCGGGACCACCAATCACCAACATTCTGCGGAGGCATCAAAGTCCATATAGGGGGAGACACAGACTCACAGGCTTCCACTTAACCCCTCACGCTCCAACACAGATTGAATAAACATGTTTGAATAATTTATTTGTCTATATTTTTGTAATTGTTTAGATGTTAATTGTCAAACTCTAGATATATGTATGTGTATGTGTATGTGTGTGTGTGTGTGTGTGTGTGTGTGTGTGTGTTAAGAATATTTCACGCCCTCTGAGAGTAAAATTGTATTTTTTTTGTATTTTCAATTCCTAATAACAAACACCTCAACATTTTCCTTAACCCTCTAGATCCCTCTGTAGTCTCCACCGACTGCAGTACATTTCACTATAGCAGCTGCAGGCGGCTGTGATTTAATGAGATACATTGTGACAGATTCATGATTATGATAATTACAGCAATAGTCCAGTTTTCAATCTGTAACCACAAAGTTTATGCATTTATAAATTCCTATTTAAGATGAATATCTGAGGACGAGACGTTCAGAAACGTTCAGTTTGTCAGACACAGTGACAGAGGAGTCTAACAGGATTTCAGCTCAGCTACACAGCAGTGATAATATGAAATTCAGTTCATGCTGCAGATCGTTTTAATCTTTGTTTAGTGATTAAACATCTGTGACAATCTGCTTTTATGCATTAGCTGCTTTATTGAGTATGTATCCAAGTTCATGCTCCGGCGTGAGTGAATTGAATTCAGTGGGCGAAGACTTGGCGTGCAACTTCAGTGTTTGATACCAATTTGAATCGATTTATAGGGACATTTCACAGCTTATATGAATCAGACAAACTAGTTAGCTAGTCTGATAGCTCTGTGTTTGCCTTGCTCTGGTTACTCTCAGTTGTACAGCTGCCATGCATCTGGAAAGTATACACAGCGTTTCACTTTTTCCACACTTGGTTATGTTACAGCCTTTTTCCAAAATTGGTTAAATTATTTCTTTCTCTCAAAACTCTACACACAATACGCCATAATGATAAAGTGAAAAAGTTTGTTTTAATTTAAATTAAAAATAAAAAACAAAAAAACGATATGTACGTAAGTAATCATTCTTTTAAGATCTTTCCAGAGATGTTCAATCGGTTTCAAGTCTGGCTCTGGCTGGGCCACTCAAGAACATTCACGGAGTTGTCCTGAAGCCACTCCTTGGTTATCATGCCTGTGTGCTTAGGGTCGTTGTCCTGTTGGTAGATGAACCCTCGCCCCAGTCTAAAGTCCAAAGCGCTCTAGAGCAGGTTATCTTCAAGTATGTCTCTGTGCATTACTGCATTCATCTTTCCCTCCACCCTGACTAGTCTCCCAGTTCCTGCTGCCGAAAAACAACCCCTCAGCATGACACTGCCACCACCATGCTTCACTGTAGGGATGGTATTGGCCAGATGATGAGTGGTGCCTGGTTTCTTCCAGACATGACGCTTGGCATTCAGGCCAAAGAGTTCAATCTTTGTTTCATCAGACCAGAGCATTTGGTTTGTCATTGTCTGAAAGTCCTTTAGGTGTCTTTTGGCAAACTCCAAGTGGGCTGTCTGGTGTCTTTTACTCAGGAGTGGCTTCTGTCTGGCTACTTTTTTCATACAGGCCTGATTGGTGGAGTGCTGCAGAAATGGTTGTCCGTCTGGAAGGTTCTTCTCTCTCTGCAGAGCAACCATCAGAGTGAAGCTCCATCAGAGTGGCCATTGGGTTTCTGGTCACCTCCCTTACTTCTGCCCCGATCACTCAGATTGGCCGGGCAGCCTTTTCTAGGAAGAGTCCTGGTGGGTCCAAACTTCTTCCGTTCACGGATGATGGAGGCAACTGTACTCATTGGGATCTTCAATGCTGCAGAAATGTTTCTGTACCCTTCCCCAGGTCTGTGCCTCCATGCAATCCTGTCTTGGAGGTCTACAGACAATTCCTTGGACATGTACCGTCCACTATGGGACCTTATATAGGCGGTGTGTGCCTTTCCAAATCATGTCCAATCAACTGGATTTACCAAAGGTGGACTCCAATCAAGTTGTGGAAAAAACAATATGATTTCTTTATTTTACCTTTATTTTTTTTTTTTCACCTTGTCATTATGGGGCATTGTATGCAGAAATTTGAGGGACAAAACTAATTTTATCCATTTTGGAAACAAAATGTGGAAAGCGTTGTGAATACGTTCCAGATGCACTGTACACTGAGCGAGGATGCTTGGCTTCTTTACGCCGATTGTCATCCAGCAATATTTTATTTTTATTATTTGCCTTTATGTAAATGTGCTTTATCTCTTATTATCTCTAACTATAGTCTTCCTTTCAGTTCAGTTCAGTGAAAATCGGCTGCTTTATGAAACTGTAGCTGAAGAGAGTTCTAATTACACAGTTTCTAACTATATGCAGTCATTTCAATCACCAAGAAATAATGATGAGGAACTTCATTTGCAGTCACTTCATTTTACATCCCTGTTGTTTATTTCCAGTTTATTTAAGGTCCAGTTTTTTAATATGCATTTCAATTTAGATCCAGGCGTTACCAACTAGGGTGTGCCATATCATATCATACACAATAATTCGATAACATTTTTGAATATGGTGAATGATATTATACCCTGAAATCACCCATCCCTAATTATCACATCAGGTACTACTTTTACTGTTTTTAGCAAAAGAAAAATTCTCACTTTTCTCATTTCCCATTATATATTTACTAGAGACAGATTTTATCTGTCCAGTATCATTCACTTTACTTCAGTCCTGGATATATGGAGATATTTGGAGTGCATTATTTAGTATTGTGACATTCCGGATCATTGACTTCTGTTAAAATCTGATTAATTCTTGTATTTTTTAATATCTTAGTTAGGGATGTGCCATATCATATCATATGCAATAATACATTTTTATTTTCATTTTGTTGCAGTAGTGTATTCTTGAAATATATTTTTTTGTATTCAATGTGATATTATTGTAGGGCCATATCGCCCACCCCTATTACCAACCTACCTGCAGAAGTTCCTGTGGAAACGATGTAGGTGACATCAAATATATAGGTACTCTGGTGATGCAGTTTTCAAATGTGGATGCAGGAGAGACAGAGGTGCGTCATCTTGCCCTCCAAACATTCCTTCCTCTTCAGTGCTTTACTGAATCCCAGCACAGCGTTGTTGTATGTTATGTTGCGGGTGATGCAAAACAAATTTTGCGATTCGATTTGAGCAGCCAGAGCCTCCAGACTGACGTCAGTAAAAATCTAATTGGAATCACTTTTCAAATCACTTTAAATGTGGTTTGGATCCTGTTTGCCATCCAGACTTTCCAGAGAATATGGCAAAAATTGGATTAGGGCTAACAATCCAGAACACAGCCTTACAATGTCTATTACAGCTTCAGCACTCGTTTCTTGTTGAGTCCTGAAAAGACAGCTCCTTAGTGTTGTTTTCATACTAAAGTGGGACTCACCTGTCGACTCGTAAATGCTGTTTTTATCTGTTTTTATGATGGAATGTTTTATTAAAAACAGTGATCAATAAGTCTATAAATCAACTCTGAAAAGTGTCAGGAATCCACACTGAGTTTTTTAACCCTTTCATGCATAAATTATTAAAAATTGTATTCAGATTTTAAAAAAATGCTTTTTCTTGCACAGTTCTGCATAAATAATCCTGTGGAATTTCATTTTACATAAAATTCAATTTTATTAACAAGTTATTGAACTGTCCACATATGTGGACACCATGCATTAGCAGAGTAAAAAACAGAAGAACATATGGTTTTTAAAAACATCTAAAGTGTTTTCAAGAATGCTTATATTTTTCCTCAAATCTTTAACCTTTTAAATGTCTTATATTGTTGTTATACAAACAATGCTGAATTTTAACCTTCTTTTTGTAACTTTTAAATAAAAAATGCAAAATATTAGAACATTTGTAAGGTTTCCTCCTCTTTTCATAAAATAAAATAAAATCATTTTGGTTCTGTTTGGTTTTGCTGCAAATCCTGTATATAGGTGGCCGGCGGTAGCAAGACATGTTTGTTACAGTACTCTTATTTCTTGCTGTGAAATCCCTCAAAACAGGAGGAAAACTTGATATTGGACCCAGATGTCACACAACAATAAACAACAAAACATTTAAAATACTATAACATAAAAATGACGCATTTTTATATTATAGCCTTTTTGTAGCTGTTTTCTGAGCCATAAAAACATCTAAAATAAGGTAAAAGAAGATATAACAAATCATGTTCATTAGAGTCTGTCTGACACAGATATACCAGAGACATTTTCTGAGTTCTTAGTATTGTCAGTCATCCTAAATTCTAAGCACTCAAGACTACAATAGAATTCAGGAGAATGGATTTTGTTACACTGGAGCAGTGAGACTTTTTGCCATCTAGTTGCTTGGAGGCTGAAATGCATTTCATATGCTTTAAATTGAACTATTATTAACTGTCCACAAGGGTGGACACCATGCATGAAAGGGTTAAAATGATGCATTGCAGAAGGTTAACATGTGTTAATATGTGATTGGATAAGTGTATCTACTTACTTCTTCGCTCACTACAGGAGACACTAGCTGTATTACAACAGCATGATGTCTTACTTCAGTTTGTTATTGTAGGAATTAAGAATTAAGGCCATCAAACAAAAAAAGCCAATGTGCAAACATAAGACGATCAAGATATTACTGAGATAAGCAAACAAAGCTATATGCATTACACGCTAAACCTCAAACATGTATTATGAAAGAACGGCTATTGATGGGATGTAGTGTGTTTGCTGAGATGGAGCCGCTTGCTGCTGTCTGACGAACATATGGACGTCAGGGGTGAGGGCAGTGAACGTTCAGCTGCTGTCAGAAAAAGAAAAAAAAATAGAAGGAAAAAATATATATGGGAAAATGTTCCGCCTGGTTTATACAGTAATTCCCAAAAGCTCTGAAAGCAGCCACAGAACATATGAGAGCAATCACACGTGTCACATTTCCAAGAAATCTGAAGAAAGTGCTTTTTATAGATGATAGATGTTCACACACATTGGAGTCATTTGCATCAGCTCATGCGCACAAGCACACACACACACACATGCAGTTGCACACATACACTCACTAACTAACATGTGTATACGTGTACATAGACGCCCACCCACACATAAATACTCACTCAAGCACATGCATTCCTCACTGTGTGGATCGTAGAACCATAATTCAACAGAACGTAATTAAGAGAGTGTGACAGACAGTATGCAGCGTCCTGAGTACTGTGCAGTGGTTTTCTGTCTGTATTGGGTATAACGTGTAGCTTAATACAGAGACATTCTCATGTATTGGGCCAAATTTCTCAGACAGTTTGGACATCTGGTATCTACACCATCCAAAAGCACATCTAGTGCAGAAGCATCTCGTACAATAGTGTTTAAGTAAATTATTTGAGGAAAATAATCACAAATAGTGTTGCACCGATACCGTATCGGCACTTACATACAGTATCGGTATCGGCAATATAGGGAGCGATACCATGAAGCTTATTGACTAAATGGCTGCACGTGTTTCTGCATTGTGGCAATTTTTATTTTTTCATAGCTCTGAAACTTTTTAATGTGCAGTTACTCAACCAGTAAATGGTGTTCTTTCAAGGTTATTATATCTTATTCAGGATAAGACATAAAAAATAAAACATTTAAACATTTAAAAATTGTAACCCTATCAGGATTAAGGCCATATATCGAGCATTTAAATCAGAGTTGGTATCGGTACGCTGTATCGGCAGATACCTGAAAAGCTGGTATCAGTATTGGTATCGGTAAGGAAAAAGTGGTATCGGTGCATCCCTAATCACAAAACATATCTATCCATCCATTATCTGCTGCTTAATCCCGTTGGGGTCAAGGGGGCGCTGGAGCCAATCCCAGCATCATCGGGTGAAGGCGGGGTACACCATGGACAGTTCGCCAGTCCATCACATAGCCAACACTCACTCACACTCACACCTACGGGCAGTTTAGACCTAACATGCATGTGTTTGGACTGTGGGAGGAAACCGGAGCACCCGGAGGAACCCACTCAAGCACGGGGAGAACATACACACTCCACACAGAACCACCCGGACCGGGAATCCAACCCAGGCCATCTTACTGTGAGGAGACAGTGCTGACCACTACACCACCATACTAACCACTACACCACCGTACTAACCACTACACCACCATACTAACCACTACACCACCAAGCTAAACACTACACCACCATACTAACCACTACACCACCGTACTAACCACTACACCACCGTACTGACCACTACACCACCTTACTAACCACTACACCACCATACTAACCACTACACCACCGTACTAACCACTACACTACCGTACTGACCACTACACCACCATACTGACCACTACACCACCATACTGACCACTACACCACCGTACTGACCACTACACCACCATAATAACCACTACACCACCATACTAACCACTACACCACTATACTAACCACTACATCACCATACTAACCACTACACCACCATAATAACCACTACACCACCATACTAACCACTACACCACCGTACTAACCACTACACTACCATAATAACCACTATACCATCGTACTAACCACTACACCACCATAATAACCACTACACCACCGTACTAACCACTACACCACCGTACTGACCACTACACCACCATAATAACCACTACACCACCATAATAACCACTACACCACCATACTAACCACTACACCACTGTACTAACCACTACATCACCATACTAACCACTACACCACCATAATAACCACTACACCACCGTACTAACCACTACACCACCATACTAACCACTACACCACCGTACTAACCACTACACCACAATACTAACCACTACACCACCATACTAACCACTACGCCACCGTACTGACCACTACGCCACCGTACTGACCACTACACCACCGTACTGACCACTACACCACCGTACTAGCCACTACACCACCGTACTAACCACTACACCACAATACTAACCACTACACCACCGTACTAACCACTACACCACCATACTAACCAGTACGCCACCGTACTAACCACTACACCACCGTACTAACCACTACACCACCGTACAAATCACTACACCATCATACTAACCACTACACCACCGTACTAACCACTACACCACCGTACTAACCACTACACCACAATACTAACCACTACACCACCGTACTAACCACTACACCACCATACTAACCAGTACGCCACCGTACTAACCACTACACCACCGTACTAACCACTACACCACCGTACTAACCACTACACCATCATACTAACCACTACACCTCCGTACTAACCACTACACCACCGTACTAACCACTAAACCATCATACTAACCACTACACCACCGTACTGACCACTACACCACCGTACTAACCACTACACCACCATACTAACCACTACACCACCGTACTAACCACTACACCACCATACTAACCACTACACCACCGTACTAACCACTACACCACCGTACTAACCACTACACCACCGTACTGACCACTACACCACCGTACTAACCACTACACCACCATAATAACCACTACACCACCATACTAACCACTACACCACCATACTAACCACTACACCACCATACTAACCACTACACCACCATACTAACCACTACACCACTGTACTAACCACTACACCACTGTACTAACCACTACAACACTATACTAACCACTACACCACCATACTAACCACTACACCACCATACTAACCACTACACCACCATACTGACCACTACACCACCATACTAACCACTACACCACCATACTGACCACTACACCACCATACTAACCACTACACCACCATACTAACCACTACACCACCGTACTAACCACTACACCACCATACTAACCACTACACAAGCTCAGCTATTGGCTCATAAGCCGCTGAAGGCTGTCGTTTGTTGGCTTCCTTTCAATAAGATTTAGACCGTGCTTCATGTAAACGATATGTAAATGAGGTTCTAGTAGTCACCCACTGTGACAAATTTGTCATTTTCTCTTAAATCGCTGCTTATTTCTGTATTGTTAGAACATTTCATAGATTAGACACAGAGTACGTCACTAAAGGTGGTCAGGTTTTTGTTTTTGAGGAGTAAAGACCAGCGTGTGTCTTTGTGGTTTGGTTACTGATTGATTGATAACGTTGTAAAGGAATCAGACATTCTTATTACTGATAGTGTATGCAGAAAAATGAAATACTGTTATGGGCTCCTCTGTCTGCCCCAGCCTTGTCTCATAATCCTCCTAGCTCCGCCTCCTCGTAATCAACTGTGCTCAGCTGTGTGTCTGCCCAGTAATTGTTCCTAGGTTGTCCTTGGGTGCGTCCAAAATCGCCTACTTGTCTTTTACTCAGTAGTAAATCAGTAGGCGAGCGCGGCTAGTATGTCTGAATACTCAGTAGTGAAATCAGTAGGCGAGCGCTGCTAGTATGTCTGAATACTCAGTAGTAAATCAGTAGGTGAGCGCGGCTAGTATGTCTGAATACTCAGTAGTGAAATCAGTAGGCGAGCGCTGCTAGTATGTCTGAATACTCAGTAGTAAATCAGTAGGCGAGCGCGGCTAGTATGTCTGAATACTCAGTAGTAAATCAGTAGGTGAGCGCGGCTAGTATGTCTGAATACTCAGTAGTAAATCAGTAGGCGAGCGCGGCTAGTATATCTGAATACTCAGTAGTAAATCAGTAGGCGAGCGTGGCTAGTATGTCTGAATACTCAGTAGTAAATCAGTAGGCGAGTGCGGTTAGTATGTCTGAATACTCAGTAGTTAAATCAGTAGGCGAGCGTGACTAGTATGTCTGAATACTCAGTAGTAAATCAGTAGGCGAGCGCGACTAGTATGTCTGAATACTCAGTAGTAAATCAGTAGGCGAGCGTGGCTAGTATGTCTGAATACTCAGTAGTAAATCAGTAGGCGAGCGCGACTAGTATGTCTGAATACTCAGTAGTAAATCAGTAGGTGAGCGGGGCTAGTATGTCTGAATACTCAGTAGTAAATCAGTAGGCGAGCGCGAATACTCAGTAGTGAAATCAGTGGGCGAGCGTGGCTAGTATGTCTGAATACTCAGTAGTGAAATCAGTAGGCGAGCGTGACTAGTGTGTCTGAATACTCAGTAGTAAATCAGTAGGCGAGCGTGGCTAGTGTGTCTGAATACTCAGTAGTAAATCAGTAGGCGAGCGTGGCTAGTGTGTCTGAATACTCAGTAGTAAATCAGTAGGTGAGCGTGGCTAGTATGTCTGAATACTCAGTAGTAAATCAGTAGGCGAGCGTGGCTAGTATGTCTGAATACTCAGTAGTAAATCAGTAGGCGAGTGCGGTTAGTATGTCTGAATACTCAGTAGTGAAATCAGTAGGCGAGTGCGGTTAGTATGTCTGAATACTCAGTAGTAAATCAGTAGGCGAGCGTGGCTAGTATGTCTGAATACTCAGTAGTAAATCAGTAGGCGAGTGCGGTTAGTATGTCTGAATACTCAGTAGTAAATCAGTAGGTGAGCGTGGCTAGTATGTCTGAATACTCAGTAGTAAATCAGTAGGCGAGCGTGGCTAGTATGTCTGAATACTCAGTAGTAAATCAGTAGGCGAGCGTGACTAGTATGTCTGAATACTCAGTAGTAAATCAGTAGGCGAGCGCGACTAGTATGTCTGAATACTCAGTAGTAAATCAGTAGGCGAGCGTGGCTAGTATGTCTGAATACTCAGTAGTGAAATCAGTAGGCGAGCGCGGCTAGTATGTCTGAATACTCAGTAGTAAATCAGTAGGCGAGCGCGACTAGTTTGTCTGAATACTCAGTAGTAAATCAGTAGGCGAGCGTGGCTAGTATGTCTGAATACTCAGTAGTGAAATCAGTAGGCGACCGTGACTAGTGTGTCTGAATACTCAGTAGTGAAATCAGTAGGTGACCGTGACTAGTGTGTCTGAATACTCAGTAGTGAAATCAGTAGGCGACCGTGACTAGTGTGTCTGAATACTCAGTAGTAATCATCAATGGATCATCTTGGATCTACTGTAGATTTTAAAAGCCCAGCTCCACTGAACAATACAACACCACTTTACACCCTTCTGACTCTCAGCCACCCATTCGGCCTACCCTGAAGATCTGTGAAGCAGACGTGCACCGACTCTTCAAAAAACAAAGAGTGAGGAAGGCACCAGGCCCAGACGGAGTGTCACCCTCCTGCCTGAGGAACTGTGCAGACCAGCTTGCTCCTGTCTTCACCAAGATCTTCAATAAATCACTGGAGCAGTGTGTCGTACCAGCGTGCTTCAAGCGCTCCACAATAATTCCCATCCCCAAAAAGCCAACCATCTCAGGACTGAATGACTACAGACCTGTCGCACTGACTTCTGTGGTCATGAAATCCTTTGAGAAGCTGGTTCTCACCCACCTGAAGGAGATCACCAACCCCCAACTAGACCCCCTACTGTTCGCGTATCGGGCCAACAGGTCTGTGGACGATGCAGTGAATATGGGACTTCACCACATCCTCCAGCACGTCGACCGTCCAAGTACATATGCAAGAGTTCTGTTCTTGGACTTCAGCTCTGCCTTCAACACCATCATCCCCGGACATCTACACACCAAACTGACCCACCTCAGTGTGCCAGCCTCCACCTGCCAGTGGATCACAAACTTCCTCACTGGCAGAGAGCAGCAGGTGAGGCTGGGAAAGATCACCTCAGGAACCAGGACCATCAGCACAGGTGCTCCACAAGGCTGTGTTCTCTCCCCGCTGCTCTTCTCACTCTACACAAATGAGTGTACCTCCACAGACCCCTCAGTCAAAATCCTGAAGTTTGCAGATGATTTGACAGTCATTGGTCTCATCCAGGACAGTAACGAGTCTGCCTACAGACAGGTTGTGGAGCATGTGGTCCTCTGGAGCAACCACAACAACCTGGAGCTGAACACAGCCAAGACAGTGGAGATGAGAGTGGACTTCAGGAGAAGCCCTCCAACCCTTCCAGCACTCACCATCCTCAACAGTACTGTAATGGCTGTGGACTCCTACAAGTTTCTGGGCACAATAATCTCCAGGGACTTGAAATGGGACTGCAACATCAGCGCCATCATCAAGAGAGCTCAGCAGAGGCTGTACTTCCTGCGTCAGCTGAGGAAGTTCAACCTGCCCAAGAAGCTCATGGTGCAGTTCTACACCGCCACCATCGAATCTGTCCTCACCGCATCCATCACAGTGTGGGGCAGCTCAGCCACCAAACACCACACCCACAGACTGCAGCGCATCATTAGGTCTGCAGAGAGAACCATCGGTGTGAAGTTACCCTCCCTACCGGACCTGCACACGGCCAGAACCAGGAAGCGTGCAGAGAACATTGTCCGTGATCCATCACACCCTGGACATCACCTGTTCCAGTATCTTCCCTCAGGTCGGCGTTTCAGTCAGTTGAGGATCAAGACCTCCAGACTTCAGAGAAGCTTCTTCCCACACGCCATCACACTCATGAACAGCTGAACATCACACACTACATTCTGGAGTACAGTCTACTACATACATCCATATCCAGATGTTCTCTCACTCTTCTTGTTCTGCACTTTTTATTTATCTGATCTGAGTCTCAGAACACTCTGTACCATCGTCTCAACCAGTGACTCTTCTGTTCTTCATATTTATATCTATTTAATTCAGTCTGCACTGTTCTTTACTGCTGCACTCAGTACTTTACTCTAAATATACAACTCTGTACATGTTAACACTAGTGTTACGTTTACAGGTGTGTCTGTGCGTGTATGTCACTGTGTATGTCACTGTGTGTGTGTGTGTGTAGATTGGATGTGCTACTTCTGTAATGTCAGTTATTGTGCACTGTGAGCTTCTGTTACCAAACACAAATTCCTTGTATGTGTGAGCATACTTGGCAAATAAAGTCCGATTCTGATTCTGATTCTGAAATCAGTAGGTGAGCGTGGCTAGTATGTCTGAATACTCAGTAGTGAAATCAGTAGGCGAGCGCTGCTAGTATGTCTGAATACTCAGTAGTAAATCAGTAGGCGAGTGCGGCTAGTATGTCTGAATACTCAGTAGTAAATCAGTAGGTGAGCGTGGCTAGTATGTCTGAATACTCAGTAGTAAATCTGTAGGCGAGCGCGGCTAGTGTGTCTGAATACTCAGTAGTGAAATCAGTAGGTGAGCGTGGCTAGTATGTCTGAATACTCAGTAGTAAATCAGTAGGCGAGCGTGGCTAGTATGTCTGAATACTCAGTAGTAAATCAGTAGGTGAGCGTGGCTAGTATGTCTGAATACTCAGTAGTAAATCAGTAGGCGAGCGTGGCTAGTATGTCTGAATACTCAGTAGTAAATCAGTAGGTGAGCGTGGCTAGTATGTCTGAATACTCAGTAGTAAATCTGTAGGCGAGCGCGGCTAGTATGTCTGAATACTCAGTAGTAAATCAGTAGGTGAGCGTGGCTAGTATGTCTGAATACTCAGTAGTAAATCAGTAGGCGAGTGCGGCTAGTATGTCTGAATACTCAGTAGTAAATCAGTAGGTGAGCGTGGCTAGTATGTCTGAATACTCAGTAGTAAATCAGTAGGCGAGCGTGGCTAGTGTGTCTGAATACTCAGTAGTAAATCAGTAGGCGAGCGTGGCTAGTATGTCTGAATACTCAGTAGTAAATCTGTAGGCGAGCGCGGCTGGTGTGTCTGAATACTCAGTAGTGAAATCAGTAGGTGAGCGTGGCTAGTATGTCTGAATACTCAGTAGTGAATCAGTAGGCGAGCGTGGCTAGTATGTCTGAATACTCAGTAGTAAATCAGTAGGCGAGCGTGGCTAGTATGTCTGAATACTCAGTAGGTATTGAGTAGTAGGTGAACGGTACCCGGATGACCTCCTGAATCAGCAGGATTAAACAATGGAAATACGGCAACACGTGCACACGCGGTATCAGTGCTTTACTTAACTGGTCTGGTGTGTCTAGTAAGTTTAGTAAAGGAGTATTTTTGTACTTTATCACTCAGAACCAACACATTACAGTCATTATCAGTGAAGCTCGAACCCTAACCCATATTTCTGATCACTCTTTATTCTGTTATTGTAGCTAGGAGTGATTATCTGAGGGGTTAGTTTAGTTTAGCAGGCTAATGCTGCAGGTGGTGTGTTTACTGTTTATAAAGGAGAGAGAAGCTGTAGCTGCTGTGCTGTTGGTTAGTCTGTGTGTTATTAAAGTTAAGGTGTAGAGTAGTGCTGTCTGTATGTGTATTAGATAATTAATGTTACAGAATTATAAGATATGAAGAGATGATACTATAACATAACTGTGTGTGTGTGTGGTCAGCAAGTCAGCTGTAGATATTAGATTCTTATATTCACGTAAGGTCAACATGATCTTGATCTTATGCTCAGAATCTGTGGGTAATTGTAATAATATTGATAACTGATTATTAGAATTGGTGTGAGAATTGGTAAATTATTCTAATTATTCTGTCATGACACACTGACCCCAGGTCTCATGCCCTGAATTTCTCTCATTCTGTATATATATATATATATATATATATATATATATATATATATATATATATATATATATATATATAAATATAGTTTATTCTTTATTATATTTTACTTTAAATAAAATGTCTTAATACATTTGTAAACTAAGCTTTGTGAAGTTTTGTTAAGGTTTGTTGGTGTCTTTCCAGTCACAGTGTTGCCCCAACAGTGTTTTTTTGGATTTATGGTCCAAAATAACTTTAAAATGTAGTTATTTTATGAGCTGTTCTCATTTGGATGCTCAGCACTCCTAAACCTCTAGGCCTACAATCGCCGCTGCCGATGCAGAATCTATCACAGGGAGTTATCATGCATTCCAAAAGTGATTATTTTTACCCGCCCCTATAGATAAAGCACATAGAGGTGTTTATGTGGGATCCGCAGAATCTGTCACTTTCATGGCATACTCTAGAAATCCTCGGAGACAGCGGTGGTCTGTACTGTTTTTGTTTTTTTTGTTTGCCGTTTGTATGTGTTACTTTTCTGGTGCATGAAAGGATTCACGTTGGTTTCCAAAGCTCAGAGAAGTCATATTTTCAGCTTGTAAGCATGCAAACATATATATCCTCCCAGCTAGTTCTCTCCCAGAGAATGTTTTTTTATTACGCTGCTGCACAAGACACAGTTCTATATTTAGATTTTTTCTTCATGTTTGAAATATGGGTCGTATTTTTCATATCCATCAAATTACATTCAATTCATCTTTACCAGTTCTAGTGTTTTCTTAATCTGTCTGCCAAATGCACAGAAATTCCCAAACTGTTCAGAAATTCCTGGTCTGAAAAGATAGGGAGGGTGGATAGTAAACCCACCAATCAGACAGGAAATAGGGTAATTGGTGTGTGTATGTGTGGGTGGAGAGCAACAGGATGTAGCCTGTAATTAAGCATTAAAGGAATAATTTTGCAGAAAATCCCATTTACATGCTTTTCCATTTACACCGGATAGCACGGCCACGTACAGATCTCACAATATGATGAATGTGGTCACAATATGATGTGTTTTTAATACAGAATTTTAAAAAAGTGGTAACATAACTTTTACATTGCTTTATTTAGTTGCTGGTAATTACTTTCCCCAAACTAAATAAATTAAACATAATAAAACCAAATGAGCAATATAGCATATATGAGCATGAGCATATATTTTACATGTGCATTTGGCAAATGTGTGTTTTTACAGCTCGTAATAATAATAATATAGGTGAATCTAAATGTGTGGACTAGCTTTATAAGTTAATTTACAGTCTGATATTGTGTTTGATTATAAGTGTGGTTCTGACCTTCTGGCTGACATCACTATAAAAGAGGGTTAGGGTTAGGGTTAGGGCTGTTTTGTAGCCTCACAGTAATGCTGACCTTACACCAAAAGATTTTCAAGTGATTTTACTGTCAAAGACAAATTTCTAGTGTCGGAATAAAATCATGAGTCTTGCTAGAGTTGAGTCGTGCTCGCGTCATCTCGATGGTTTAGTGTGAGGTGGTCAAGACTGCAGGTTAAGTCTTGTTCTCGTCCGAGCGTTCAGATAAAATAAACCGTGTTTAATATTATCATAAGTCTGAAGTCTTGGCTCACGCAAACAGTCACATGAACATTGTCGACAACCAATAGGAGAGCTCTGTTCACCACCAAACGAGAAGCTGCAAAGAATGCGCCCCCGCGTGCAGCTCACAGTGTGCAGGAATGTCTGGTGGGTAAAGAAGTTAGACATTGAGGGGAGTCCGGCGAGGGTTCGGAAACTGCGCTTCTCCTGGACTGTACAGAAGGAGGAGAAACTGTTTGAGCTGTGGAGTGAGCTGTGGAGTGAGCTGTGGGGTGAGCTGTGGAGTGAGCAAGAGTGGCTCTTTGACGTGTCTTCACATTTATACCACGACAGAGTGGAGAAGGAAGAGAGGTGGACAGAAATCGCTGAAGCTCTCCAAATCCCACCCGAGCGGTGCTACAGTGTTTACAATTAGTCTAGCAGCTAACCGTACATTTAGCAGAATATTGCTAGCTTCAATCATATCAATGGGAAATAATCTCTAAAGGAATCTAGTAGTGACTCTGAAAGACCCCCAGTCTTCAAAATAATAGCCTGTGACTAAATGTCTGTGACTAGTCTTTAGATGTGAGAGGGTGTCAGACCTTAGTCTATTAAACATATTTTCAGAGTCTTCTAGTGTATGGTCAGCATTAGACGATCCAGGTTGGATTCCCGGTCCGGGTAGTTCTGTGTGGAGTGCTTGAGTGGGTTTCCTCCGGGTACTCCACTTTCCTCCCACAGTTCAAACACATGCATGTTGGATTGAACGTTCACTCCTTGAATGACCCGTAAGTGTGAGTGTGTGAGTGTATATTGGCCATGCAATGGACTGGTGACCTGCTCATGGTGTACCCTGCATTCGCCCGATGACGCTGGGATTGGCTCCAGCTCTCCTGTGACCCCAACTAGCAGGAAAAGGCAGAAGATAATAGATGGATGGATGGAGGGTGTTTTGTATTGTGGCTCAATCATTCTCAGCTATCTGCGGAATCTACAACAGTAGATGTCAGAAGCTGATTCAGGGCTTTGTGGGTGGTGTCTGCAGAACCACCTCCAGATAAACACGTGCAAGATCAAAGAACTGGTGGTGGATTTCCTCAGGTGCAGACCTCCATCAGTGAGCATCCAGGGTATAGATATTGAGAGACTGGACTCTTATAAGTATCTGGGTGTTCACCTAAACATCAAGCTGGACACACACACACACACACACTTAAACTCTACACACTGCTCCCAGCAGACCACATACACACATAAACTCTACACACTGCTCCCAGCAGACCACATACACACACACACTTAAACTCTACACACTGCTCCCAGCAGACCACATACACACATACTTAAACTCTTCACACTGCTCCCAGCAGACCACATACACACATACTTAAACTCTACACACTGCTCCCAGCAGACCACATACACACATACTTAAACTCTACACACTGCTCCCAGCAGACCACATACACACATACTTAAACTCTTCACACTGCTCCCAGCAGACCACATACACACATACTTAAACTCTACACACTGCTCCCAGCAGACCACATACACACACACACTTAAACTCTACACACTGCTCCCAGCAGACCACATACACACATACTTAAACTCTACACACTGCTCCCAGCAGACCACATACACACACACTTAAACTCTACACACTGCTCCCAGCAGACCACATACACACATACTTAAACTCTACACACTGCTCCCAGCAGACCACACACACACACACTTAAATTCTACACACTGCTCCCAGCAGACCACATACACACACACACTTAAACTCTACACACTGCTCCCAGCAGACCACACAAACACACACTTAAATTCTACACACTGCTCCCAGCAGACCACATATACACACACTTAAACCCTACACACTGCTCCCAGCAGACCACATACACACATACTTAAACTCTACACACTGCTCCCAGCAGACCACATACACACATACTTAAACTCTACACACTGCTCCCAGCAGACCACATACACACACACACTTAAACTCTACACACTGCTCCCAGCAGACCACATACACACATACTTAAACTACCCACTGCTCCCAGCAGACCATATACACACACACTTAAACCCTACACACTGCTCCCAGCAGACCACATACACACATACTTAAACTCTACACACTGCTCCCAGCAGACCACATACACACACACACTTAAACTCTACACACTGCTCCCAGCAGACCACATACACACACTTAAACTCTACACACTGCTCCCAGCAGACCACATACACACACACTTAAACTCTACACACTGCTCCCAGCAGACCACATACACACATACTTAAACTCTACACACTGCTCCCAGCAGACCACATACACACACACTTAAACTCTACACACTGCTCCCAGCAGACCACATACACACATACTTAAACTCTACACACTGCTCCCAGCAGACCACATACACACATACTTAAACTCTACACACTGCTCCCAGCAGACCACATATACACACACTTAAACCCTACACACTGCTCCCAGCAGACCACATACACACACACACTTAAACTCTACACACTGCTCCCAGCAGACCACATATACACACACACTTAAACTCTACACACTGCTCCCAGCAGACCACATACACACATACTTAAACTCTACACACTGCTCCCAGCAGACCACATACACACACACACTTAAACTCTACACACTGCTCCCAGCAGACCACATACACACATACTTAAACTCTACACACTGCTCCCAGCAGACCACATACACACATACTTAAACTCTACACACTGCTCCCAGCAGACCACATACACACACACACACTTAAACTCTACACACTGCTCCCAGCAGACCACATACACACATACTTAAACTCTACACACTGCTCCCAGCAGACCACATACACACACACTTAAACTCTACA
Organism: Megaleporinus macrocephalus; assembly: GCA_021613375.1. Taxonomy (NCBI): domain Eukaryota; kingdom Metazoa; phylum Chordata; class Actinopteri; order Characiformes; family Anostomidae; genus Megaleporinus; species Megaleporinus macrocephalus. The sequence continues at coordinate 47,152,937 of CM038712.1, read as the reverse complement.
CACTGCTCCCAGCAGACCACATACACACACACTTAAACTCTACACACTTAGGGTGTTTTCAGTGTAACATAATGTGCAGTATTTTTTATTCCCCCTGTGCAATTAAGATACAATGTTCAATTATCTGTAAATACATTCTTCAGAGTTTCTGACTTTTATTATTTATATTGTATATACTGTTTTGTTTATTTATTTATTTTTGTACTGAGTGCCTTGCTATCCCTTTGTTACTGTAACATTGTAAATTTCCCCCACTATGCGACTACTAAATAATTTTACCACTGTTGGACATTTTTTAAACATCCATGAGAAGTTATTTTCTTCACATAGCTTAACTAACCAACTCTCCAAAGAAGATAAACTAGATGCTGTTTTTTAATTTACAACTAAAAGTCCTGAGGACCTTCTGGTGGCACCTGCCATCTTTTACGCAGTGGTATTATCTTAAACTTTACGTACTTTATTTGAATCACAGCATTGTTTTGCAGCCCTGGTATTGCAGACAGTGTACTGACTCTCCCAGTAGAACAATCGTGTTAAGCTCACTTTTAAGCAAATAGCAAAAAATACAAAAAAACTACTTTACTGAGCAAAATATAAAATATTGAAACACTAATAGCAATTTTCCGTACATTATGTGGCTAAATAAAGACACACAGAAGCGCTGCTCTTATAAAGCATCAAAAGCTATTGGACTGCTAATGGTGCCACCTTATGGAGAATTTGTAGCCTGCAAAACATGAGTGAGTTTTATCAAGTGCTTCAGTCTAAAACAGTCAGGATGCCCTAAACAGCTTTTTCCCCATTAATGTTTACAGTCAGGCAGCAAATATAAATAAATATGTACAGTATGTTTGTATTTTAAATATAGGCCTACAAATTGAATAAATAAGCAAGTAATTAAGTCCTTAATAAGCTTCTAATGATGACGCAGATTTGTTATGACAGTTGCCTGCTTCATATACTACAGTCCCGCCAAGCTAATTACATCATGTTGGCACAGTGTGTGTAAGATAAGTTGATCTGTTCTGTCATTGCAGCACTTAGTGATGTGTTTATTATGGAAACTCATATTGGGATAAAAATACAGTGCCTCGTACCACCCTAACCTAAAATTTGGTTAATCAGTTGCTGTGAAATTACGAGGTTAACAAGTTGACAAAAGTGCACAGCAACGACAATCGTGACTGAATTAAAATGCTAGCAGCCTCAATTTTGTTTGTACTTTTGGTCATTTGTATGTGGCGGAAACATCATAAGCAAGCCTGTTTGTGATTATTTAAAAACTTAACACAATTCAGGACAACTTAGTGATGATCTAGTGACTGAATTGCTAATTGGCATACATAAGTGCCCGTTATTTGTTAGCTACATTAGCTTTGTAGCTGCGGTGCAAACCTAAGGAAGTAAACTTCAGAAAACAAAGGTGGACTGTGATTTTGCAGTATACGCCCCAAAATTATGGAATCATCTTCCTATTGATGTTAGACTTTAAAAAATGTTTAAAGACTTCTTTTTATTCTCCTGCTTCTGACAGCTTTTGATCGATGTGCTTTATAAGTCGGTGTGCATTTGAGTATTAAATTGTGTGTGTTAATTATTTGAGTATACGACTATAATGATCTTAATTGTCCTGTATTGTATTTTGTTTGTAAGTGTTTTGTAAAGCACTTTGTGAGTCACTCTGGAAAAGTGCTATATAAATAAATTTACTTACTTCAGAAAGCTAGTGGTTGACAGTTGACAGTTATGTAATGAAAATTGAGTCAACATTGAATTATTGCTGATAACATCATTACTGAAACTTAGTCACCGGACTTAGTCACACCCTGGGCGGCCTTGCCAAAACACTTGCCTGTGACAGAGGTCCAAAGAGATTGAGAAATTTAAAGCACTGTAATCAGTGATTTGTTGACATCAAGTTTAAAGTGTCTACACTGAACAGTAAACTCGACTAGTCGACTAGTCTGTGCAACCCCTAAGACAAACATATCTCTCTTGATCACTGGAGGACAATTGTGTAAATTCACCAAGCTAGTGATTTAAAGGATTTCACACATATACACTGAAAGGAGGAAGAATAACTTCAGAGAACAGATAATCAAGGGCTATAAAACAGCATATGCGAGACATCACACTGGTTTGATAGCTTCCTATCGACAATGTTATTGTAACATTCTCCGCTTCACATTTCCTGCAGATGTCAGCTAGCTGCCTCTTTCCTTGCCCTCCCACCCCTCATTATTGTGCTGCTTTCCACCTCCTCCCTGAATTTGGGGTAGAGCAATGGGGAATAGTGAATGGCTCAGTGGAGAGCACTGGGATATGCACTGTGGCTCGATTTGGCCACTATATTCTTACACTGTATGTGTGAGGTTGGATGACATTCATTTTTCAGATTTGCACATAAGCTTTCTTTATATATATATATATATATATATATATATATATATATATATATATATATATATATATATATATATATATATATATATAATATTTTATACATGAAATGTAATAATCTATATCAGGCTATTTAATTAGAAGTCCGTACGGTCCAGTTAGAGGAAATTTTCTCGAGCCAAGGTCTGGACCATCATAATTTCTAACTTGAATTAATTATTTATAAAACTTCTAATAAATGTTTTTTTAGACAAGGGCTACATTAAAAACAATGCTCTGTAAAAAAGTGAATCTTAAAGTGTTTATTTATAGAAACATTAAATAAACCTGTTATGACCTGTTGGTTTGGAGCCGTCTGTGGGAAGAATAAACATATACGTTTCTCCATTTCTGTTTAAAAGAGTTGAGTTTCTCCGTCAACTTTCCTTTTTTAGAGCATATTATTCATTCATTTCTGACTGCTGCTTCTGTACTTCGTACCTCGCCTGTGTGAGCGCTGCGCACCCAAACTTGCACAGAACTGGGGTGCGTTTCCCAAACATTTGTAATGCTAAGTACTTCGTAACTTCATACTTTTAAAATTACGAATGTTTCCTGAAAGCCTTCGTAACTACCGTAGTACGTAAAGTCATTCGTAAATGTAATCCGACCCACTCGTAAGTCCATAAGTTCTTCTTAACTCGAAGTTTACGTGCAATTCTGTCTCAAAAAAACAAAGGCCGCTAATCATCCTTTTAAAACAGATTGTTCTGTGCATGGCCACTACACGTATTTATACAAAATTGAATTCATTAAGATTTAAAATCACTTTTAAAAGCGTAATTCCATCACGGAAATGACATCCAACGTCAACAAATATACTATCCAACAGCTTAAATTATGTAAACAGTAAACTTTGAGAATAAACAGGTGTTCGTTTGTATCATAGTGTAGTGGGAAGCAAACTGTCTACCACTCTGAAGGTCCATACTGTACATAAATGTATATTTTACTTTTTTATTTCAAGATTGGAATCATTGTAATCTCGTGAAACAAACAGTTTAAACTGATTAAAGTACAATACATTATTTGTTGATATACACATATAAATGTACATATTTTTAATACATTTTCTTCCAGTGTTACACTCGTAGTAGTAAATTACTTGCGTTTGCATGGCTGGTGTGTCGTGCTAGGAAGGTTAATCGTGTGCCTATTTATTGACTCGGCCTGCTATAGACAACAATTGCAAGCTAAATGTTTTCATTCATATTTCTTACATAAAAGTAAAGTAAATCCTTATTTGTTGTTCTTTTTTATTATAATTATTTACATAATGATACATTTGTGGCATAATAATGAGAAAACCTATGTAAATCAGTGTTTCAGTTCTGGATTGGCAGAGCCTATTCAGTGCTGACGCGGGGGGTGGAGTCAACAAAGAGCTACTTGAAACTAGTTTGTAAGTTAAAAGACTAAGAAGGCGTTTGGGAAACACTCGCAAATTTTGGGTTCTTAAAGTTACGTCGTTCTTAAAGTTGTTCGTAAATCATTAAGATCAATCGTTATCGGTAAACGCACCCATCATTGGCTGAGGTGCGCCTTACAAATAAAAAATAATAATAATATTAACGCTTAAAAAAATAAATACCTTCAAAATTAAATCGCTCTTAATAGTTTATCGGCATTGGACAACGTCTGGGTCCGGACCTGGACAGCAGTCCGCCTATTAGTGACCTCTGATCTATATAATCTAAATATTTAGAAAAGGTCTGTAGCTTATAGGCCAAATTTGGCTCTATATTGGTTTCTATAAAATGATCATGGAGGCTCTAAGCCCTGTGTGGCTGCTAGATGATTTGCATTGTCAACCACAGTCACCTGGAACTGTAAGCTTGTTGTTGCTGTTGACTGGAGTTAGTGTTGTTGTTGTTGCGTGGATGTATTGTCTAACATGGCCTCTGGTGTAGTTCTATGTTTATGGCCAGCAGAAGATTTATGGCAGTACGTAACCCCGCCAGTTTCCCCTAGCCTGCAAGCTGAATACAGAGTATTTCCCATTCCAAGATGCTTCCTGCTTCTGCCTCTTCCTGTCCAGTGTCACACAGTGTACACTATATGTGGACGGCTGACCATTATATATATATATATATATATATATATATATATATATATATATATATATATATATATATATATATATATATATATATATATATATATATATATGTGCTTGTTGGACACAAAACCGACAGCAATAAGAGCCTACAGTCTACTTTTGCCCCGGATATTCACGATTCATGCTATTTTCCATGCCATCTTTGTTTACTTTGTGTTAGAACTTCCGGTGCGAGCGCGGATACGTTGATACTAATTACAAGCAAAACGACAATAAACATATAAAATGACTAGAATAACATGTTCAGTTAGAGGGAGTCAGTAATTGGAAGAAGAGGAAAACTTGGCTTGAACAACAGAGTTACAAACACAGCACATAAAGATCAGAGTGTTGGGGGGCCGCCTTCCAAAGAAGACCACCTGCGTCTATGACTGAAGCTCTAAATTTAAAACCTCCACCCAAACCTCCATGTGTCTGCTCTTACCATTCTGTGGAGGAGAACCAGCACCAGAGCTTCTTTATCCAGAGAAATGTCTCGCTTATGAAGCTCTGAGGAAGCAGACGTGTCGGGTGCTGGTGAGTCTATCAGTTAGTAACTGTTTTCTGATCAGTGTCCACCGCGCTAGGCTATCTGGACTGTAACTAACACCCACGCAGAGTGGCTCGGGCAGCTGGCTGGACTTGGGTTTAACCGGCTTTCAGAAATATAAACTCACCGTCTGTGTGTAGGAGGACACGCCCACCTTCCCACTGTGCAGGTACTGATATGCTTCAGTACTTTTATAGTTTTTCATAACTGAACCATCTACACCTTCCGAGAATACAGAGTAATTAAACATGTCTCCATAAGTAACCTCAGACCGCCTTCTCATATCACCCACCCACTGTGTTATTAACCTCAGACCACCTTCTCATATCACCCACCCACTGTGTTATTAACCTCAGACCACCTTCTCATATCACCCACCAACTGTGTTAACCTCAGACCACCTTCTCATATCACCCACCCACTGTGTTATTAACCTCAGACCACCTTCTCATATCACCCACCAACTGTGTTATTAACCTCAGACCACCTTCTCATATCACCCACCAACTGTGTTATTAACCTCAGACCACCTTCTCATATCACCCACCAACTGTGTTATTAACCTCAGACCACCTTCTCATATCACCCACCAACTGTGTTATTAACCTCAGACCACCTTCTCATATCACCCACCAACTGTGTTATTAACCTCAGACCACCTTCTCATATCACCCACCAACTGTGTTATTAACCTCGGAGGAGACAGTGTTGTAATATTAGAACTTCTTACTGTCTGTCTGGTCTCCTCCCATGTAACTGTATTCATTTTGGTTAGCTGAGCGGAAGTTCTAACACAAAGGTGAAACAAACACACGCTTGTAAGTGGGTGTGGCCAAATATGGTAATTATTGTGGCTAGAGCTTTTTTAACATACAGATGTTACCGAATTATTGCACAGCATTCATTAAGTCACACCTGAACAGCCTCTATTACATACGACTTCTTTCATTTTGCGTGGTTTGTTGGCTGTAGGATAAAAACTGACTTGGATTTCTTTAGTGCTGCTGATAAATGCTTTCTCAATTTGATGTTGGTACCCCTCTACCATGAATGGATTTTAAAAATGTGTTTTGGGCCAAAATATTCTATTAAATATATCACAAAAAACATATTTAGTTTTAGGAGGTGTAAAACACTCAAGAAGTTTGTTTCTTATCACCAATACTGTAAATAATTCTGACTTGGTTAGTTAGAATAAAGCATTTTACATGAAACCACTCTGATTAACTTTGTTTACCTCTTAAGAAATATTGGAAATTGGTGAAATTGCTCTTTTACGTAACTGCAAAAGTTTTTACTATTGACTCTCTCCACTTGTTGGCAGTGTACTAAACACTACAAAGGTGCTTTCTGAAATAATGTGCAAGAACCGAATGTTTAATTAACATAAACAGTGTCAACCTCATTAATAAGTGTTGCAGCTTCTTCTGATTGGCTTCTTGTCTTCCACTGCATGTGACAAATTTTTAGCTGCTTAGTGGAAAAATGGTCCAACGTTACAGCCATGTTTGGAAGTTGTAGTACATTTCAATCCCTGATCAGTTGAGTCCACTCAAAATATTAAAGGCAACCCGTTGCCATAAATGAATTCAATTGTGAAAAGGTTTTGTTAAGTTCACAAAAATTATACATGGAATTAAATACACGCAAACATTTTACATTAACAAATTATTAGTACACATCACACAAACTCTACTGCAGCACAAACGGGATCCTTTGAGTTTAAGTTACTGCAGCAGTATTATTTTTTAATTTATAATGATGACAAACAAAGTCATTACATACTTTAGTGAGTGCTCAGCAGAGACACTGAACACGTTCATTGTTAAGTGCATCCAAATTGCATTTAAACCACATATAACATGCAAATAAGTTGTTTATCTGATAACAGTATGTTAGGAGCTAATAAACAAAAGGAGCCTGAAAATTCACCCATGTTCTCTCATGTCTTGGTTTTGCTCTGTTCACTAAAACTGGTAAAACAACTTTTATTATTTTTATATTAAATGACAGCAGCTAATATAAGTAAATAATTAAATATAACTTAAACATTCAAGTACAAATACTGTCAGGGCTTTCAGTGTACATCATTCAGGTATTAATCTTGAATGTTATTGAACTGACTGGCTTGCCAGGAGGCCGTTCTGAGAATTTTGTTGATGTCCACGTAACTCGTTTTAATCTGCGATAAGATCAGATACAGTGCGCACATGTAGAGGTCTGGTGGGATTTCTGTAACCCACCACAACATACAAAAGTTTGGGATCACAGTGAAATGTTCTTGTTTTAATGGAGTATCTTCTTCCTTAACACAACAATGGACTGACGGGTCTCTAAAGAAAGTTGTTTCTTTCTGGTCATTTTGAGTCGGTCAGCAAGCCATCAACTGCTGATCTTCAGATACTAAACTAACCTAGAATGTTGTTCTCACTTTTATACTCACTTATTAGTAGAATGTTTTTCAGCTGTGATCACAATTGATCAAGAGTGTCCTAACAACCAATTAGTCCAATAACATCCTTAACTTGGATTGGTGGTCGTACCAGGAGATTTAGACAGAGGACTGAGAATTACTGATAATAGAACTATATGTAAAATAAGCCTCTATACAAAAATAGACTTTAATACAAACATTTTTATTCTTTAAAAACCATCTGATACACTTACATTAATTGTGAAATGGACAATATTGTTTGTGAATTGCATGAAAATTGCATGATTTGCATGAAAATTGCATGAAATGAAATTCTAAAGTGATCCTAGACTTTTGAGCGGTAGTGTAAAAGCATAGCAAAAAGAAGGCTAGCTAACTTTCCACACATTTCATAACTCAAGTGAGAAATAATTAACATCAGATTCCAGAATGTGTTTGTTATCTGCAGCGATAGCTGTGACTTCTAAGGGTTAATACTACAATGCATCCTGTTGCATATCCCTGTGTACACTCTAGTTGCATTGACATGGCTGATACTCTCTGGAAGTACTTGATTTGAGATACAGCTATCGGCTCAGCATGTGCCACACTTGAGGAACGAGTCTGCTGATGTGCTGAGTGGGCTGAGTGCATATGAGCTTAATATAGCATGAGCGGGTTTTCAAACCATATGCTCACTTCATCTATCCTGATGTATTCATGAGCACTGCCTTGCATTTTCTCTCCTACGGCCAGACTCGATTCAGAACAGCAGTGGACAACTGAATGTCCATGTTTGCAAAAGCCTGTGACTTAAATTGGTAACTTTGATGTTGATAGTTGAATATATGGCGGTCTGGTAGTATTAGAGTAATATTAGGTGTTCTATACAAGCTTGACGATATTACAGACTCTAAGAAGAGAGAATAAGCTGAACAAGTTTGCTAGGACCTCAAGCCGACAATTCTGTTAAATGCTATCGATCTATGCAGTAAGTGCTAATTTGATTGACTAACATTATAGTATAGTACTAGTCTGCATAATTCTAATATTTAAATATTTGTTAATTGCATTGTTCATATTTGTTTTATTTTCTATTCGGAAGCTTCAGAGTTAGAGCTGTTTCCAGGCCTCACATTGGAATGGTTTCTTCCCGCCAAGGGCTTTAAACTAAGGTCTTAGTCTGACCCATTCAGGCCCGAAGGGTGTTGCTACATTCAAGACCACCAGCTCAACACATCGGTCTCATCATCAGAGAGAGAGGAAGAGAGAGAGAGAGAGAGAGAGAGAGAGAGAGAGAGACTTCAAGCCATCCAAATGTGAAACATGTACAAATTCACTTGACCCAAGCCTGACCTGAGACTGATGTTTCATATGAGAAAGGGAAGCCCCATGTATCAACTAATCAATGCCTCATTGACCGTGTGTGGAATTGAATAAATCTGTGCAGTGCTTAGAACTTCATCGTGGAGAAGAGGAACAAACCTGCATTCAGGGGTGATTGTAGGCTTAGAGGTTTCACCCAAATGAGAACAGCTCATAAAAAAAAATACATTTCTGACCATCAATCCAAAATCAGTGATGGGGCAACACTGTGACTCGAAAGACAACCAACAAATCTTAAAAAAAAAATACTAACATTTTATTAAAAGTAAAATATAATAAAGGATAAACTATATACACTACTGCTCAAAAGTTTAGGATCACTTTAGAATTTAATTTCATGCAATTCACAAACAATATTGTCCATTTCACAATTAATGTAAGTATATCAGATGATTTTTAAAGAATAAAAATGTTTGTATTAAAGTATATTTTTGTTTTGTATTTTGTATTTGTATATACTCACATTAAACCATTCTGAGAACCCAGCGATGGACTGTAGTTATGGCGTTTGCACTCCCATATTGACCACGACCAGCAGGTCTGTGGTTCTGCTTGCTACCATGTACACTGTCTGGGCAATGCTTCTGCTTCATCCTCTGATGTTGGACTAATTGGATTTGATGCTACAGTAACTTACTATCATTTCCTCAGGCACAAAGTGGTATTACAAGACATGACATGCTGGCACTAGCCCATTCATTAAATATTGCTACAGCACAAAACTGCCTCATATTGATCATTTCAGTTCATATTGGAATGTTCCGATCTAAAAATCCGATCTAAAAATATTGCGTTCTTACAACATGATTCTTAGTCGCCATGATGGCAGGTTCCATTTACTGACAAAGCCACGTTCACTGCATCCTGAAGTACATATAATATAAATGATGCACACTGGCTGAGTTCTTACATTATAGAGATGTAGTAGAGGGCTGAAACTGCTGACAGCCACTGACCATTTAAGGGGTTAATGCTGTTGGTCTAACACAAGCAATATGTCTAGCTTTATCTTCTGCGCCAAGGACCTGAAAGAGCTTTCAATGTGTCAAATCTGACAAACACTTGATAGTCTTATTGTCATTTCCCCCAAATCTGTCTAGAAGAAATGGCACTTTGTAAATGTTCTGATGAAAAAGTAGCGGGAGATTGATATAGGCAGAGACGGGGTGGAAGTAATTGTGTATATGTGTGGTTTGTGAGTGAGGGAGAAAAAGCAGGGGGGTGGAGGGGGGTGGGGGTGCACTGCGTCATCTTGCCTGGTTCAGAGCTGTTGTAAAATTGTGTTGTATTGTAGACTTTTATTCCTAATGAAGTGGTAACGCAGGGTTTTAGAGGTTGGAGCTGTCTATCTGGCATAATGCACTCAACAAAGAGAGAAGAGAGCAAACTTTGATTAGCCTGAAGTAATGACGCAGTTAAAGATTTATTTTGAAGTGTGTTTTTCATCAGGGCAGATACGAGCCACTAAACACTTGTTTTCCATAATATTACAATACATAATTAAAAATTCTGTATTGTTTCCAAATTGTTTCCATTTTTTTTCCAATTATATACTATATATTATATATTATATCATATATAATTATATATATATATACATACACATAGGGTGAGTCAAAAGTAGTGAACATCAGGGAAAATGACATGTCAATACCCCAGCAAGTAATGGGTGAGGGGGGCCTATATTTTAGACTATATCCCGAACATGGCTGCTATCTTGAAAGCTGCCATATTGGATGCATATTTCATTGTATATATGCTATATGGGCAGTGGAGTTGTTTCGAAACAACCTACTATATTAAGCACAAAAAAATAAGGAAAATTCAGATTTCATGATATGAGCCCTTCAGCATTTCTTTAACATTATGATACTATAGTTACTAGGCGTGTAAGAAAATATTAAAAATATCGAATATCGGGATATTTTGTTTGGTGATACTGTATTGATTCGCAAAAACACAGTATCGATACACAGATTCTTGGCAGACACAATCAGTGTGTGTTGTGTTTAAACCTCTGCATTGATAAACCTGTTTATATAGTGGTGTGTTTTAAAAGTAGGATTTTAAAATCGCAGGATATCACTTTGCTTGCAGTATCGCAATATATCGTGATGTATTGAATTGTGGCCGCTGTATCACGATACATATTGTATCGCCAGGTTCTTGCCAATACACAGCCCTAATAGTTAGTAAAGTACTGTAGTTATTAGTCAGTTTAGAGGTGGAGTAAAATAAATATCTTGGTGCAGAATATGCATGTACGTGTGCGCTTATATTTGCTAACATATATACAATTAGGACTTTTTTAATATCATTTTGCTTTTATGATTCTATTTGTTCTGCAGTTTACTCCGCGTCTGCCATTAATGTGTAAATATATCCCAATTTAGCTCGGCATGGGTTGTTTGATTTTTCAGCAAAGTGTTTTATATATATATATATATATATATATATATATATATATATATATATATATATATATATATATATATATATATATGTTGAGTGGTATCCAATCCAGCTAATTTGATGCACAAAATGCAAAGCTAGCAGTTACATTTGGACTGTGTTTCTTTTGCAGAGAGGCGTTTGAGGAGTGTCGTTGCGAAGCTGGAACACTACCACTCTACGGTACCGCTGCTGCTGCTGGATGGAACCGAGCACCAGCCAATCAGCTGGCTCCACTCCAGGGTGAGGCCAGACTGATGAATGCTGAAGTGTTACTCCAGTGCCTTGTGTGTTTAGAGGTTCAGCGAGTACACACAGGCTCTCAAGAGCTATAATTCATGTAAAACTGAAAGCTTTTTAAAAGCATTCAGTATGCAGGGCTGTGTGAGTGTGTATGAGTGTGTTTGTTTTCCTGCACCTTCTGGACAGAAATGCTCAGAAGGGGTTTAGAGTTTAAAACTGAGGGGCTAAAGCATTTTCATTTCCAAACCATATCCACTGGGGCTAGAGGTTTAGATAAGGGTTATTGTTAGGTTGTGTTATAAGAAGTGACAGTGCCGTGTTTTCTTTCCTAAAACATACACTAATAATAAAATCTTGAATATTGGCTGATGCTGATACAAATCCAATAAATATCCAATCTATAAATGAGCTATTTCTAATTGAGGCACTAAATTTAAGAAGAATATCTAACATAAGACTCCATGCTCAGACTACATAAACACTCTACTATCCCACGGGAGGAAGTATATGACATCACAAGGTGTGAACATGCATTGTTTCAGCATAGATTTGTTACAGGCGTGTACTGGGTTCCTTCAATTTACCCTCCAGTATTGGATCCAGTATATTCTACTGAAATGAGCCTGAATCCAGTTAACCCTTATACTGATATGCAGTCCCCGAAGCCACCCTTTCTCTTTATTTTCCACACAAGATGGACATGAAGTACAAGTTATTCATTTTTTATCAGGATCAGGAAAAAGGGAGAAAACATACTGAGAAAATTACTTCGAAGCCTCTTCAACTAATTTGTAATGTTAGTATTTATCTTGTATATCTTTAGCTTTTTTATAAAGCGTCAGTTCTTTTTTAAGGCTTGCAATGCAGGTTTAACAACGAGATCTGTTGAGGAATGTTTTTCCAAAGTTCTGTTTTAAGGCCCAGTCATGCACATGTAGTACTTAAACATTTTAAACCTAATACATATATATATATTAATATATATATATATATACCGCTACCGCTCAAAAGTTTAGGATCACTTTAGAATTTCATTTCATGCAATTTTCATGCTATTCACAAACAATATTGTCCATCTCACAATTAATGTAAGTGTATCAGTTTTTTAAGTGTATTTTAAAGAATAAAAATGTTTGTATTACAGTCTATTTTTGTATAGAGGCTTATTTTACATATAGTCCTATTATCAGTAATTCTCAGTCTAAACCTCCTGGTACGGCCATCAATCCAAGTTAAGGATGTTATTGGACTAATTGGTTGTTAGGACACTCTTGATCAATTGTGATGCACAGCTGAAAAACATTCTACTAATAAGTGAGTATAAAAGGGAACAACATTCTAGGTTAGTTTAGTATCTGAAGATCAGCAGTTGATGGCTTGCTGACCGACTCACAATGACCAGAAAGAAACAACTTTCTTTAGAGACCCGTCAGTTCATTGTTGTGTTAAGGAAGAAGATACTTTATTGAAAACAAGAACATTTCACTGTGATCCCAAACTTTTGAGTGGCAGTGTACATACTATGGAACATGGTGTCCTGGCACTGTATAAAACAAGTGTTGTGTGTGTGTGGGCTGTGTGTGTGTGTGAATTTTACATAATTACTCCACTCTCTGAACCTCTGAACCATCATCTGATATCTCAGCATAAATGTCTGTGTGTTTTTCTTTAATTAAGGCATATATAGATACACAGTGATGACACTGCTGACACTGATATTTGGGATTTATTACATTTAAGCACAAGCATAACTGCTCGCCCAGACTGCCAGCTAATTATCACATCATTAGATTCGTCCTAATTGGAGGTCAAATTCTAATGTCAAGCTGATTCTGGTATTTAGAGAAACTTAGCTGCTTCCACCTCTGGCTTCTGTTTAATGGAGCTCTTTAACCTGAACACCTCAGTTGGTTTTTTTTTAATTTTCATTCATTTTTTTCACTAATAATTGCTATTTTGACCATTGTCAGGGCTCTGTTATTTGTTTTTTGTATTGCGGTGCAGGTTATGTCACTCGAGTGCCTGTGAGTGGAAAGCTGATTTGTAAAGAACAGTAGAGTGTGTTGGTGAAATGAGCCTCAGGCTTTACAATTGGCTGAAGTTACAAAGCCTAAAACGTACATTCGACCTCATTAGATGAAATTTGCATTTCTCACCTCCTGCAATTTAATTTAATTGAATTTTATTTAATTTTGATTTTATTTTATTTAGTTTTTAACTTGAATTAATATGTTCTGGGCATGAAAAATCTTGTTCTGTTAACTTACTATTAGGGGTGGGCGATATGGTTCTACAATAATATCGCGATATTTCATGGTGTTTTTTGCGATAACGATACTCTTGGCGATATGACAAAACATTGAATTAAAAAAAAATATTTCAAGAATATACTACTGCAACAAAATGAAAATTACATTTTATTATTGCATATGATTTGATATGGCACAGCCCTAACTGAGATATTAATTTTCATCAGATTGTAACAGAATCTACATCTTATTTATATCTCCATATATCCAGGAATGAAGTAAAATGAAAAGTAAAATGATACTGGACAGATATAATCTGTCTCTAGTAGATATATAATGGGAAATTAGAAAAGTGTGAATGTTTCTTTTGTTAAAATAGTAAAAAAAAGTAGTACCCTGATGTGATAATTAGAGATGGGTGATATGGGTGAAATTATTGTGTACGATACGATATGGCACACCCCTACTTACTATTTGAAATTTATTTTACACACGTTTTAGGATAAAACAGCGTATTATTAAGAAGGATTATTATTATTTCAAGAGCCACTGACCTAAGGCCCAGTGTGGCTGGCTGCTTGTTTTCATTTTAAACAAAGTGATGCACACCTGATTCTACTCGTCAAAGCAGGTCATCTCCATCCTCTACCAGTTGATAAGGTGTGCTTAGAATAAAAACCAGCAGACACACCATAACTAGATGAGTTGGGACTGTGTGCAGCAGAGGATCTGTAAACTTATTTTTTACTCAATGTAATTTGATGAGGGCACTCAAACCATCACTATTTGGCTAATCCATAGTGTTGTAGAGTACTGGGTAACACTTTATTTTGAGAATCAGAACAGAGTATCAGTAACACATTAACAACACTATGGCTGGGTATCGCCACTGATTTCCCAGATCGATTAGATCCCGATTCACAAGGTCCCAATTCAATTCTATTTCCGATTCAATTCGATTCAATTCAATATGGATTCATTTAGGGATATTTCAGTTACAATAATATGTTTTGTTTGAATATGAAAAGAGATTTTTAGAGAACTAATGTGTTAAATGTACAAGAAACACTCAACCTACCATTACTAAAAACATTAGTGTTTATATGTTTATATACTGTCCTGGTTTCTGAATCCAAAATATAGCCAGACATCTGCTTTCAAGTTCTGGGGCGCCTTCACTTGTGATCCAGCCATGCTTAACTGATGTGCACCCCCAGCCAGATCTGGTTGCGTGAAAAAACAATGGCTGGAATGCTAATTTTAAAGATCGATCTCGGGTTTATACAAACTGATATCCGATTATTCAAATGAAGATCGATTTGAATAGAAAAATCGATTTTTTTAATACACCCCTAAACAACACATTACTGAAGTAGCAGTAGTGAAGCATCTCGATATACTGAAGTAAATATCTTATAAATGTACTGTTGATACATTACCTACATTAAGCCGATGTATTGTTAACATGTTAAATTAAGAGCCCTTAAAAGGAACCCTGGCTGGTAACACTCGTAAGCATTAATATGATGTAACGACACTAAATTGTTAAGACGTGTTGTAAAAAAATCACAAAATTTTGATTTATTTATAAATGAACTCTTTTATTCTAAATATTTAACATTTCAGCCCTAACCTTAACTATGACCCAAAACCTAATCCTGTCCTCTATAACCTGAACCTAATCTTAGCCCTAACCTTAATCTCGACCCAAAACCTAATCCTATTCTCTATACCCTGACTTTAATCTCAGCCCTAACCTTAACCTTGACCCAAAACCTAATCCTATTCTCTATACCCTGACTTTAATCTCAACCCTAACCTTAACCTCAACCCGAAACCTAATCCTATCCTCTATACCCGGACTCTAATCTCAGCCCTAACCTTGACCTTGACCCAAGTCCTAATCCTATACTCTATACCCTGACCCAAATCTTAGCCTTAACCTTGACCCAAAACCTAATCCTATCCTCCATACCCTTAACCTAATCTTAGCCTAACCTTAACCTCGACCCAAAACCTAATCCTATCCTCTATACCCTGACTCTAATCTTAGCCCTAAGCTTAACCTCGACCCAAAACCTAATCCTATCCTCTATACCCTGACTTTAATCTCAGCCCTAACCTTAACCTTGACCCAAAACCTAATCCTATCCTCTATACCCTGAATCTAATCTTAGCCCTAACCTTAATCTTGACCCAAAACCTAATCCTATTCTCTATACCCTGACTTTAATCTCAGCCCTAACCTTAACCTTGACCTAAAACCTAATCCTATTCTCTATACCCTGACTTTAATCTCAACCCTAACCTTAACCTCGACCCGAAACCTAATCCTATCCTCTATACCCTGAACCTAATCTCAGCCCTAACCTTAACCTCGACCCAAAACATAATCCTATCCTCTATACCCTGACTCTAATCTGAGCCCTAACCTTAACCTTGACCCAAAACCTAATCCTATCCTCTATACCCTGAACCTAATCTCAGCCCTAACCTTAACCTCGACCCAAAACCTAATCCTATCCTCTATACCCTGATTCTAATCTCAGCCCTAACCTTAACCTTGACCCAAGACCTAATCCTGACCCTAATCTTGGTCCTACGAACAAAATAAAGTGAAAACAACTGAATTCAGCAGTTTAATTAATACATCTTATTTACTCAGGTAATTAAGAGTCTCCTGATAATGTATTGAATGTGTCCAGATGCTTGATCGTGGCTACACCGTTATATGTTGTCTCTGAGAGTCTGTCGAGCATCTGTTTCATCTACAAAACTCAAATAACGTGTCACTGTCTGCCCTGTTCACCATGTTCTCCTGAGCTGTGTATAATAATAGAACGAGTTAAACAGGTATTCTAAAGCTGTACAGATGTAGATGATATTAGCTGCTCACACTGGATAACAGCAGATAATTACAGAGCCGTGTTAGTCGGGCAGGCATGTGCCAGTGAGTGATTCATTAATTACCTGTAATGTTGCAGTAAGGGTGAGTGTGCCACGCCAAGGCTAAATGCCATAATTAATACGCTTCCCAGCTGTCTATATAGACTGTAATTCACAGAGCCGACTGTGTTAACGGAGTGTCCCAACGTAGGCCGGACACAAAAGCCGTAAGACAAAGCAGACGATGAGCACGGCTGTTGTTTTGACACAATGCCAAATTAACGGAATGATTCGGGTGTAAAAAAAAAAAACAAAGGGCACAAATTCCGAACGACTTGATCGTCGAGCTGCTGTAGGATGAGGTTGTGTTTTGAAAAGCTTCGCTCACATTGTCATCCAGAGTGTCACATCACCCACAGTTGTGTAGCTGTGATTATATGCTGCACTGGAAATACTCTTTTATAGTGATGGGCCGATCCAGTGTTTTTCAGTTCCGATCCGATACCGATATATAACTGCCAATACCGATACCGATACTGATACCGATACATATACCGATATAAGGGCTCTTTAGTTTATTATCATTGGTTCTATGTTTAAGGTTACATAATGAGGCTGAAATAGACACAGCACTTAGAAGAGTACACACATGCATTTAATATGAATGCATTCCAAAGGCATATACAAACACAATAGTTTTCTTTCATATCAAATATTTAAAACACAAAACTGAAATAAACATCTTATGTATTAAAAACCTTTCTAGTATTCTAAATACAACAATATGACTGACTGCATGATCTGAACAGTTCAAGTTAAGAATTAAGAAAATTGTATCAGCAGCAACTTCAAGTAAATTTGTTGTGTTATAAGATGCTGGAGTAGTTCCACCCCTCAGGACATCCACCTTACAAATACAAATTGTAGCCTTGTAAAATAATAGTAATTAATAAAATGTTTTCTTTAAAACCTTTCTAAATGCAATTTAAGCAATACAATGTTAAGAAAGCTGTCTTACTATATTTTATATATTTACTATTGCTCTTGAATTTAAAAAATATATATCGTATCTGATTAATCAATGGAATAATCGATAAAATACTGAACTACTAAAACAATCGATAGCTGCAGCCCTAGTATCAACCACCGCAATGTGAAAACAGTGCACATGCATACAGCTCTGGCTGTGCGGCAGTATGGCAGACGTTAATATTAGACCTTAGCAACGGTATCATTTCCACCCTGCATCCCCTGCTTGCCCTTTTCTTAACGCTGTCTCTCTCCGCGCATGCTAGAACTGACCTGGCGCACTTTATGCGCCACATGCTTTTGTGGAAAATGTCACTTCCCGCGGACTCTGCGGGGCTTTTACGCTACAATCTGTCACCTCCAAACTCGGGCAAGGTTGGGGAAGTTGTAGCACTGCTTAAAAATAAATCTGCTTCAGGAGCTTAAAAGTAGAAGAGGCTTGGCAGCAGAAAAGAACATGAGGTCATGCGTTTTGTGTTGTTTGTCTCTTCTTTCCTCAGAGCCCTCCCGCTTCACTGCAGATATTGATAGAGGCAGAAGGTCGGCCGTTGATCCTGTCCCTGGAGAAGAATGAGTAAGTGTATCAAGATCCAATAGCACGCAGCCATCCTCCGTGTGAAATATGATAGAATGTCTATGCGCCCAAGCGCTCCATATAACGCGCAGCCCGCTGCCGAACATTTACGCTTCACATGCACTTCAGGAACGTTTGAGAAACGTTTTTAACCTTTGCAGTCTATTACCTGTTTCCAAGTTACTGCTGATCATTGGCATTTCTAGTAAGGAGTGTGGAGCATGAAGCGGAGGAGGTCCTCTATTTATATTTCTGCTTGAGTTACGAGTTACACTTTATTTGAAAGTACACATATTGGGATTTAGGGTCTTTGGCCAATAATACTTCACGTTAGATAGTTCATAATGGTGTATTCACTATGAATTAAGGTAGAGATGGACCAATCAGCATTTTTGAGGCCAATTCCGATCGATGATCACCTTTCAACACGATCGGCCGATAGCTGATACCGATCGAGGGCGGGGCTATATGCCACGGCAGGGCTACATGTAGTTATTAGAACAAGCAAGTCATGAAACATGTTCTAAACTGGTTTATTACCATTTTTAACGAGCTAATATGAAACAGTATAATATTTGTAACTAAATTAGAAGTTGGTCTATGTGGGAGTAAACCGCTTGATAAGCTCCAGAAGAGACACATCTGAAAAGTATCTCTACTAGGAACAGCAGAGCGTGGATCCAGGTGGAACATTAAGCAGCAGAATGAACGTTTTCTACAGCCGAGAAGATCTGCTTATCTAGAACTATAAACTCAATCACTCTGGCTGTGGTTCTTTAGCTCTCTGGCTGTTTCTGCTGCTGTTCTGTTTGTACCGGTCAGATCTGGTCTGTATGGTGTTCTGGGTTATTAGTTTTGTGTTAGCTGTGCATGCTAGCTCTGCTGTTTACTGATACTCACTGTATTCAGCTGCGTGGTGTCTCTGAAGTGTCGTATCAGGTTAGTGGTGTTAAATGTCTTGGTTCCCCCAAAAGATACGGAGATTTTACGACGTAATCTGTTCTCACGAGGCCGCTGCTTTAGTCAGTCTGTTGAAAATGAAAGGGTATGTATTTCCACCTAGTGGTTCAGATAGGAATTATAGGGAGCTGGCTGGAGGGGGTTTCACGGAGGGCTCCTCTTCCTGGATGAAACTCTAGCTGGAAATACAGAATTTAGGCTCATTTGTTTAACGCCATCGATCGGCTCTCGGGATCGGCTAAATTGGAAAAATATCTGCCAATCACATATTTTGATTAAAAATTGGCCAATACCGATACATAGCCGATCGATCCTTCCACCTCTAAATTAAGGTTTATTCTTTATAAACATTATTAATATATTGTCGCTATCCAATGAAAATCAAGTATCTCTAAAATTGCAACTTTACAGTAGAGACCAAAAACCTACTTTACTTTCTATGTAAGTCAATGGAACCAGAATTTTTTCCAAGCTGTTTTGGAGCACTTCTATTGGTCCATTCATCATGAAACAATGTAAAAGACAATGTAAAGGACCATTGTCATGTTCAAATGATGTAGAAAACTCAATACATGTTTTTCATTGGACAGCAGCGGTATATTTGGTGAATCTATTTGATAATCATTAATGATCATATAATACATTATAATAATGCTCAATACACACGTACACACAAGAATTATCATCTAAATTCTCGTCTTATGATTGTGAAACAGTGTTTGGTTCTTACAGGTACTAGAGAGGATCATGTGACCTTCAGAGTCATTACATTGGGGTTTGATGAGTCATTAATGTACCTCACAATGTGCTCTATATTGTAAAGTGCAATTTTAATTATCCTATTACATACAACAGTCGCAACCTTTAATCACAACTTTAACGGCCATTTATTAGTATTTCAAAAAGTATCCTAACTAATTGAATGGGTTTGTATGTCATAGCATGCTCTGTTTTATTTATACTCTGTCATCAGTTTATTACAGATATTTTGTAATTAAATCAGATTAAATATACAGACCCGCCAACCTTTACGCATTTAGTGTAGCAGATACGCATTTAAACAGCAAAATTCGCTGCTACGATTCGTCACTTCAAAATACGAGAAAAGCCACTGATGACAGTTTAACTGTCTAGCAAGACTTTTGCCGTGGTGGTCTTGCGTCACAGGATGTTGGTAAGATGGCAGACACGAGATTGTGTGGCTACTAAAACTCTCCTACTGAAATTGCCTACTAGTCTGCCTCTCAACCAGTACCTACTGACTCTATCTACTACCCACTGACTAGTAGGTGATTTCGGACGCATCCGTGGTTTGACAGTTTAGATATGGAGGAGCCACAGTAATCCTGAACTCCACTCCACTTATCTCTGGGATGACCTAACTACATAGTAATGTCCATAGTTTTCCATAGTTTTGGAAATGTGATGGTCAGCTGTCCACCTATCTTTGGCCGTATAGTGTATTTCCCATGGTTTTGTGTACTGCCAGTCTAAACAGTGGCTACGTTTAAATGCAGTCTGATAATCTGTTAATAATCCGACTAATAGCTCAATCAGAATAGAATACTTTCATGTATACACCTCAATCCCAATAGACTAGTCCGATTGAGGTCATTCCGATTACAATTTCTATCTGATTGAAGGAGGTGGATAATCCCATAAATAATCTGTTTAATAGAAGAATAATAGTTGTGTAAACACTTGTATCCGATTACATTCCCAATCGGAAAGTTTAAATACGTTCTGCACATGTGCAGTTGCGTCATGGAGGAAGTTTCAACATGGCGGGAGGTCGAAAAGTCTTCAGAAGAGACACAGTTCATGATTCAAACCTTAAAAGATTTTAAAACAGTTAGCAGGACGGACGGCCGTAAAGCTCACAATAACGAGCTGTTCAGACAAGTATATGAGTAAATGAGTGATGGTGGGTTTACACGAATTATAGACTAAATTAAAAACAGGAGGTTTCTCAGATATTACATCTTAAATTATTAATTAAGTATTACAAACCTAAAAAGCAGGACGGTGAAAGCTCCGCTCCACTGTCCCGTGTTACGGAATTATGGATGAAGTCACGGGAAATCGACTCCTTGCTAACACGGATTAAAACAGTGTTGCAGGACGTGACGTCTTCCTCTCGCCCCTTCTTTAAGTACATGAAATATGTTTTCCTGAGTCTGCAGTAAAAACACTAACTGAAACCTCAGGTAACTGAACTCTCTCGATGCTCGTTGTCATGGTAACATTTACACCAAGTTGTACTTCATGCATGCGCGTAGTTTTGGCTCCGATTACATGTAGTGTGCATGTGAACGGAGATTTTCATCAGAGGGTTGAGTAGCATGAGCATATAAACACCTCCGTCTTAATCTAGAATCGGAATGAATTTAATCGGATTGGAGGAAATCTCTGTATGTAAACGTAGCCACTGTAGACATTACAAAACTTGATAGAAATAAACTGATTACACCTCCACTTTTCAGAGATACGCCATAATACAAACGACAACACGAACAGCCAATGAGAATGAGAATAGAGCCACCCCAAACCAATCAGGTAGCTGAACTAGAGTTCCAGCTATTTCATGTTTGGTTGAAGCTCACAGTACAGAGTGTAGGCGTAGCAGCAGCTTAACACACGTACTAGTAATCTGGTTACTGCAGGCGTCACAGTCGAGCAGAGAGAATAAAATAAGAGAAAATAACAGAAAACGTTAAACTACTACTGAAAGAAACATGATACACGTGTTAATAATCTATAAATAATCTATAAGATAAGATAAACAGGTAAACAGGTGCTGTCCTGCTGCTGTGTTGATGAAGCTCTACGGGATGTTTGATCTTCAAGGTCTCGTGTATAGCAGTTGTACTGTTGTGATCATCTCCAGAGCTGACAGAGCACCACACTGTTGTGTTTCTGTGTGAAACACTCCCACAACTTTAGATGAACGTGAGAGATTGTTTGTAGCTGCAGCTCACGCTCCGGATAAATCCATGCTTTCAGTGGGCGGGACCACCTTAGCGACGCATCAACGCACGTTATGCTAATCGATGTAATTTGGTAACTGATAAACATAAATATGTATGTAGTAGGAGTTTGAGTGAGAACACTGAGACAAAGTTGACTTTATAACCAAAAATCCAGAGTAGGAAACTTTATTTTCTACTGAAAACAGAATCACTAAACCAGCTCCTCATTAGAGCAGACAGAGAGTCGACTCATTGCTATGAGTGAACATAAACAGACTTCTTTCTTCAGAACCAACTTAAAGAACCAGCAACAGCCTGATTAACACAGTGTCTGTTCATACTGATACTGCTATATATATATATATATATATATATATATATATATATATATATATATATATATATATATATATATATATATATATATATATAGTACATTTGTCTATCTTCTGATAGAAAATAAATCTGAGGAACAATTTAACAAATTTTTTACATTTTATATCTTCACTTCTCACTTAAAGTAAAAAAGGCAATAGTGATTTGATTTATATTGTGATATATATCGATATCGACTCATATGAAAAACATTATCGTGATAAGATTTTTTCCCATATCGCCCAGCCCTACTACAAAGTAAGAGCCATCGTCCGTCAGTGGCTGACATCATGGCATTTAAAGGCATCTTCTTAAACAAGACTGAAAGAAGTGAAAAGAGGAGTGACTACAACACAGAACGCTCTGTTGAATTTGTAGAATCCTGAGCGTGTGATGTTCCGTTCAGAGAGAACTTTGAAACGTGGCTTTTAGAAAATGAAACAAAAGCCTCCAAGAAATCTGACTGCACACGTAACATAACAAGTGAAAGTACTTCTACCTCAAGAAATAAAACACTTCTTGCCTGTCCTGAGATCAGCTGAAGTTGGTCTATATTGAGCACACAGTGACTCATACTGACACTTTGATCTATAATAGTGCATTATTAATATGGGTGATGTGAGTTAGCAGATATATGTATCTGCTAACTCAGTGCAAGTCTGACGAGGGTTTCATACCATTGTAATTTTAATAATACACAGATGTAAGCTAAAAAAAAATAACCCAGAAATATCAGCACTCATTCTGAAAGAGCCGACACACATAAAGATTCACAAATACAAACGGGCATATGAATGCCAACTGCCCTGTTTTTCTGCAGCTTTTTATTTCATTCTCTAACAGAAGTGCACCTGAGCAGTACGGCCAGCTTTCTGGGTGGCCATGGCTAGGCCTTGGTAGATCTCAGGCCAGACAGGGGAAGAATATTTATTAAGCTGCAGGTAATGGAATTAGATTTGCTTGCCGAGCATGTTTTCATTGTATCAAGGTCAAACTCATTATGTGCTCTGCATCATTATACACAGTCCAATGGAGCACTTCCTTATTTCCTTAGCCCTCCAATCACTGCTTACCAATACTCAATACTATTGTCATCATAAAATTATAATAATATTTTTCTTCTACATCCTCTTCATGCAAAACTTCTACTTCTGCTGTACTCTACTGACCAAAAGACACTGTTCTGTATATATTACCTCAGGGCAGACCCCCAACCAGCACTCCTCTATGTGTCTAATCCATAGTCATACTGATCCTCACTCCTCTATGTGTCTAATCCACAGTCATACTAACCCACACTCCTCTATGTGTCTAATCCACAGTCATACTGACCCTCACTCCTCTATGTGTCTAATCCACAGTCATACTAACCCACACTCCTCTATGTGTCTAATCCACAGTCATACTAACCCTCACTCCTCTATGTGTCTAATCCACAGTCATACTAACCCACACTCCTCTATGTGTCTAATCCACAGTCATACTAACCCTCACTCCTCTATGTGTCTAATCCACAGTCATACTAACCCACACTCCTCTATGTGTCTAATCCACAGTCATACTAACCCTCACTCCTCTATGTGTCTAATCCACAGTCATACTAACCCTCACTCCTCTATGTGTCTAATCCACAGTCATACTGACCCTCACTCCTCTATGTGTCTAATCCACAGTCATACTAACCCACACTCCTCTATGTGTCTAATCCACAGTCATCCTGACCCTCACTCCTTTATATGTATAATCCACAGTCATACTGACCCTCACTCATCTATATGTATAATCCACAGTCATACTGACCCTCACTCCTCTATGTGTCTAATCTACAGTTATACTGACCAGCACTCCTGTGTGTGTCTAATCCACAGTCATACTGACCCTCACTCATGTATGTGTCTAATCCACATTCATGCTGACCCTCACTCCTCTATATGTATAATCCACAGCTATACTGACCCTCACTCCTCTATGTGTCTAATCCACAGTCATACTGATCCTCACTCCTCTGTGTCTAATCCACAGTCATACTGACCAGCACTCATCTATGTGTCTAATCCACAGTCATACTGATCCTCACTCCTCTGTGTCTAATCCACAGTCATACTGACCAGCACTCCTCTATGTATCTAATCCACAGTCATACTGACCAGCACTTCTCTATGTGTCTAATCCACAGTCATACTGATCCTCACTCCTCTGTGTCTAATCCACAATCATACTGACCAGCACTCCTCTATGTGTCTAATCCACAGTCATACTGACCCTCACTCCTCTATGTGTCTAATCCACAGTCATACTGACCCTCACTCCTCTATGTGTCTAATCCACAGTCATACTGATCCTCACTCCTCTGTGTCTAATCCACAGTCATACTGACCAGCACTCCTCTGTGTCTAATCCACAGTCATACTGACCCTCACTCCTCTATGTGTCTAATCCACAGTCATACTGATCCTCACTCCTCTGTGTCTAATCCACAGTCATACTGATCCTCACTCCTCTGTGTCTAATCCACAGTCATACTGATCCTCACTCCTCTGTGTCTAATCCACAGTCATACTGACCAGCACTCCTCTATGTGTCTAATCCACAGTTATACTGACCCTCACTCCTCTATGTGTCTAATCCACAGTCATACTGATCCTCACTCCTCTGTGTCTAATCCACAGTCATACTGACCAGCACTTCTCTATGTGTCTAATCCAGTCATACTGACCTCACTCCTCTATGTGTCTAATCCACAGTCATACTGACCCTCACTCCTCTGTGTCTAATCCACAGTCATACTGACCCACACTCCTCTGTGTCTAATCCACAGTTATACTGACCCTCACTCTTCTATGTGTCTAATCCACAGTCATACTGACCAGCACTTCTCTATGTGTCTAATCCACAGTCATACTGACCCTCACTCCTCTGTCACATCACAGATCACAGCATGTTAAATATGTCTGCACTTTATTCACTCCCTCATGTTCAGAAGCGAGTGCTGTGTTGGTGCTGCTCTGTTCTGTCAGTTTACTGTGTCTAATGTCTGTTAATTTATTGTATTCATTGTTTTTAGTTCATTTTTTGTTGCACCCTTTCGTCTACATGTTTACACTTTGCACTCTTTGTGGCACCTTGTTGTTCCTGGAGTAACGTAATTTCGCTCCACTGTGTACTTGTATGTAGATGGAGTGACAATAAAAGCCTCTTGACTTGAACTACTTAGCAAACCCCTAACAGTCAGTACAGTTGGCAGTAAACAAACATTGTGAAGCAAAAACAATGACTAAAAATGGTTTGGGTTTGTGTGGTTCTGTGTTTGCTGGCTGCTAAAAAGGACTATGTCATTTGTTCTCAGACGTCTGAGACATCGGTACTGAGACATTCTGAGTATACCTACAACCATGTGGTCAGCAGTAGATTGATTGCATAGTTGTTTTGTCATATGAAGGACACTGCCTGTTTATGAATTTCCATCTATTTGTTTTTGATTATTACTGTGTTGACTTTGCTCTGTGAATTTGGTAAGGTTGTTTACAATGCTCTTTTACCACAAAACTTAAAATAGCAATATCAGAATAACAAAGTAAATGTCTAGTCCATAATGTCATTAGAAGTAAGACACAAATGGTCCATAAATGTTTCATGCCTGCCGTGGCAATATGCTGAAAGATAACGAGTCTATGATGCTTTATGATTGATTGCTAAATTGCAAAATTTCCTTCGGGATCAATAAAGTATCTATCTATCTATCTATCTTATGGTTCAGGTGTTACATTTGGTGTGTTGGGGGGCTCACCAACGAACACCTTCATATGCATATGAGAATGGCCCTGACCCCATTTCAGCTCAGATGTAAAGACTACCAAAAGCTCACTTCTCTCACTAAACAAGAGAAATTGTAAGAGAGGAACACAAGACGTAAATAAACTGTTAATATGTGAAAGATGTGCACGTTTCAGTAAATATACTGAAATATACTGAACGGTATGTGTGATGTGTTGGTGTTTCAGTAGTGGGTGGTATAAAATGCTGATACCAGGCTACTTCAGTAAACGGGATATGCTCTTGAACCATAACACCACAAGTTAGTAATGATAACGGTCCGGAAATTTCCTCTAACAGGACCGTACTGAATTACCCCTGTTCCACACTATGTATTATATTTTTAGGCTATAGACATTTTTTTTTTAAGATGAACTGATCTGATAAAAATCTGTAGTATTTTGTAATATAATGGTGAGTAACATACTTTACAGTATTGCAGTAGCTGTACTGCATCAGAGTCGCTTTAGATTTCATGTAAAACCCTGTGGGAAACTCTAAAGTTTCATATTTTTATCTGAAACATTGCACACGCTGCCTGTCACATTCAGGAAAACTTTCAGTATATCTTAGTCTAACTTGCTGCAACTTGTTTTAGTTAATTTACAGTTACTTTCCAGTAAACATATTTGGTTGATATTACTTGAGCCTGATAGCATCTCTTTAGGTGATTGTTATACAAATGAGTAATGTATATTATTCTGGTCTGTACATATGATTTCTAGCCTTAGTGAGAACACATTGATGTAATGATTGTATAATTGTATATTCCTATTGTTTCATGGGTTGTGTTTATGTGGATTCAACGTCCTAGTCTATATGCACACAGCTATTGTTTTGTATCACAATAAGGAAGAACTGTTGAAGTAGGTGTTATGATGACTGTACTGCTGTCAGCATTGGGAAATATAACTACTGTTTCAGAGACCTACAGAATGAGTTTTTTCAAACACCTCACAATTCTAACTGATTTTAATTCAGGGTGTCAAGGTGTTAGAAAATAATTGTGTCAGTGCATCTTGATGCATTTCCATTTTTGGCTCCTATAATCTATATTATGTATTATATTTTCAGGCTATAAACATGTTTTGTTAACTGATCTGATGAAAATCTGTAGTATTTTGTAATATAATGCCGAGTAACATACTTTACAGTATTGCAGTAGCTGTACTGCATCAGAGTTGCTTTGAGTTGATTTCATGTGAAACCCTGTGGGAAACTCGAAAACATATCATATTTTTAGTTTTACAACTCATCTGAAACATTGCACACGCTGCCTGTCACATTCAGGGAAACCTTCAGTATATTTTAGTCTAACTTGCTGCAACTTTTTTTTGTTAATTTACAGTTACTTTCCAGTAAACATATCTGGTTGATATTACTTGAGCCTGAAAGCATCTCTTTAGGTGAGTGTTATACAAATGAGTAATGTATATTATTCTAGTCTGTACATATGATTTCTAGCCTTAGTGAGAATGCATTGATGTAATGATTGTATAATTGTATATTCCTATTGTTTCATGCCTGCCGCGGCAATAAGCTGAAAGATAACGAGTCTATGATGCTTTATGGTTCAGGTGGTAGATTTGGTGTGTGGTGTGTTTGTGGTGAGCAGGTGCATACTGTATAGTGAAGGATGTTGCAGTATGGGTTGTGTTTATGTGGATTCAACATCCTAGTCTATATGCACACAGCTATTTTGCATCACTTTAAGGAAGAACTGTTGAAGTAGGTGTTATGATGACTGTACTGCTATCAGCATTGGAAAATACAACTATTGTTTCAGAGACCTACAGAATTAGTTTTTTCAAACACCTCACAATTCTAACTGATTTTAATTCAGGATGTCAAGGTGTTAGAAAATAATTGTCTCACTGCATCTTGATGCATTTCCATTTTTGGCTCCTATAGTCTATATTATGCATTATATTTTCAAGCTATAGACATATATGTTTTGTTAACATTAACTGATCTGAAAATCTGTAGTATTTTGTAATATAATGGCGAGTAACATACTTTACAGTATTGCAGTTTGAAATTCATGAGAATGCCTGTGGGAAACTCTAAAGTTTCATATTTTTACAGTTTTACAACTCATCTGAAACATTGCACATGCTGCCTGTCACATTCAGGGAAAGCTTTAGTATATTTTAGTCCAACTTGGATTCTGCAACTTGTTTTGAGTAAAAAAAAATTATATTTATGTATACATATTTATTGTTGTTTTATTTATTTATTATTGTTGTATTATTGTTGTTATTTCCCAAGATCAAGAACAACATACAGAAGCAAGATAGAAGAAAAATCAGGAACAAAATTTAAATAACCAAACACATTCCGCATACACCCCTTCCGACAAGAGAACAGTAAAATCTATATAAATATCTATATAAATCTATATATATAAGCATACATAAACTTACATACACCTAAATATCCATTTACATACAAGCACTTCTACATACACAGATATACATAAATACAAATATGCACTGATGCACTTCTACCAGGAACTAGGCTACAAGCACCCAATCAGCAGTCCAATTCAGGATAACTTATCTTTTACGATAGCAATTTTTTTTCTGTTAATTTACAGTTACCTTCCCGTAAACATATCTGGTTGATATTACTTGAGCCTGATAGCATCTTTTGAGGTGGTTGTTAAACAAACGAATATTGTATATTATTCTAGTCTGTCTATATGATTTCTAGCCCTAATAAGAACACATTAATGAAACGATTGTATGATTGTATAATTGTATAATCTTATGGTGCTCCTATATTGTATGATGTATATTGTTTACTGTGTTTCATTGAATTTATGTCTTGATGCACAGCAAATTGCATTGTGTGAATAAAGGAGTCAATAATTATAAGAATTGTTAAAAGGGTGTATTTAGTTTGTTTTCATGCCTTTAACTTCATAACTCTTCACTTCAGATTCGTGATGGGAAATGTGTGCACTAGTATGATCCTGCAGTTCTTTTCCTCCTTCAAGCCACACTGTTTCAAAGTATCCTTCATGAAGCCTTTGTGTAAGTGCCAGTGTGTTTTGCAGTAGGAGTCGCCGATGGCTGACTTAGAAGAGACAGTCGTAGTGCATCTAAGAATCACTAGTCTTGGCTAAAGCGGACTGAATCGACAACTGCATTATAACACCACCTAATTATGTAAGACGTGTTGAAAATGGGATGTCAGCTACACATGCGTTCCCAGTAAGTAGACATTAGGAGGTCTCCAGCGAGTCAGATTTGATTCCAGCCTATTCCTTTGTTTTGACATAGAGTTGCAGGACCCGTGATGGCTGGATCGCTCGCAGTAATTGCTTGCAGGTAAATCAGGGTCACCACTGAAATGGCAGCTGAATGGATTAAATATCGACATGGCATTAAGTCACTAGTCCTCTGTTACATTCCCCTTTTGATGGAAACAGGGGACTGGGTGGATGTAACATGAGGTGTGTGGAACACAGTACCAGTAACGACCCAAGACCAAAAAAATTCTGCTAGTGCTTATTTTTAATTTAAGAAGTGTAACATTTAACAGTTCAATAAATGTATTCAGGTGGACTTTAGACGGTGCCAAAGGAAAGAAATGAATAAAACAACTTTCCTACCTGTCCCACGTCTTCCCTGACAAGAAAAATACACGAGTGGAACTCGCCCCTTACCTAGTGTGTATATACAGATACTCAACTAACCGAAATGTAGAGTGTTTCTACTTGCATGTCCACGCTGAGTTAGTAAAACCTGGACGAACAGCCTCAGCTGAATCCTTCACAATGGCTGGAGCAGTGTAGTAACAGGTAGCATTCACAATGGCTAGAGCAGTGTAGTAACAGGTAGCATTCATGATACCTAGAGCAGTGTAGTAACAAGCACTAGCAAAACTAGAGCAGTGTAGTAATAGGCAGCATTCACAATGGCTAGAGCAGTGTAGTAACAAGCACTAGCAAAACTAGAGCAGTGTAGTAACAAGCACTAGCAAAACTAGAGCAGTGTAGTAACAAGCATTAGCAAAACTAGAGCAGTGTAGTAACAGGTAGCATTCAAAATGGCTCGAGCAGTGTAGTAGCAAGCATTATCAAAACTAGAGCAGTGTAGTAACAGGTAGCATTCAAAATGGCTCGAGCAATGTAGTAGCAAGCATTAGTAAAACTAGAGCAATGTAGCAGCGTTCCCCAGCTCTGCATCTCCTGCTCGTGTGGGCCTCCTGTACCGGAAGCCACAGCCGATTGGTCACCCATCAGAATTACCTGCAACAGGAAGAAACCAGGAGAGCAAGGGAGGTGGGGAGAACCAAGAAAACAAACTTTGCATGAAACTAGAGATGCTTAATGGCACTTATAGACCCACAGGGTCTACCTATACTGACACAACAAAAACTGATGCAAATAAAATACTTTAGAATGGATTTGGGCACTGCTTATCAATAATGATCTGTACCAGCTGTGAAATTCATAAATAGAACGCAGATGTTCCATATTCTTGAGAACCTCACGGCATCTGGGACAAATTTCCTACCGTAGTGAATTCCCTAAGCAGACAAATGTCCTGGCATTTAAAGCAAGGCAACTTATTCCAACATCTAAGGTGCAGTTAAAATCAAAAGTGCAGCTGTAAGCTGAAATATCAAGTTGCGTGGACCAGTACAGTATCAGTAAAGTACTAGCAGAAGTCACAGAACTCCTGAGGTGTCGGAGAAACCAGTTAAGACGCATTTCTCAAAGTAACAACTGAAATGCAAAATCGCTTTATGCACAATTGCATGTGCTCTTAAGATGCATACTGTCAAAACAGCAGGGCTGCTCGTCTCCTGAAATAGCTCAGCATTGTTTCATTGTTGCCAGGTAGGCTGTTTGTGGCAGTGATGTTTGAATTCAGTGGTGTACTTTATGATGTTATGGCATATTAAAGAAACGTATTTAGCACACAGCCTGTTTTGTGTGTACATACCCCAAATATAAATGGGCTATAGGTGCTGTTATATGGGGTCAATATTGGGTAAACTTGATGTTATATGTGGTATATTAGGAGCATATGTGCTGTTATATGGGGTCTATATTTAGTACAGATGCTGTTATATAGGATGTATATTGGGTATAGGTGCTGTTATATGGGGTCAATATTGGGTATACTTGATGTTATGTGTGATAAATTAGGAGCATATGTGCTGTTATATGGGGTCTATATTTAGTATAGATGCTGTTTTATAGGGTCTGTATTGGGAATAGATGCTGTTATATGAGGTCAATATTTAGTATAGATGCTGTTATATGGGGTCTATATTTAGTATAGATGCTGTTATATGAGGTCAATATTTAGTATAGATGCTGTTATATGGAGTCTATATTTAGTATAGATGCTGTTTTGTAGGGTCTGTATTGGGTATAAGTGCTGTTATAGGGGCCTATATTTAGTATTGATGCTGCTATATAGGATCTATCTGGGTTAGCTTCTGTTAAATGGGGTCTTTATTTAGTATAGATGCTGTTATATAGGGTCTGTATTGGGTATAGGTGCTGTTATATGGGGTCTATATTTAGTATAGATGCTGTTATGTCGAGTCTATATTGGGTATAGGTGCTGTTAAATTGCGTCTATATTTAGTATAGATGCTGTTATGTAGGGTCTATGTTGGGTATATGTGCTGTTATTTAGGGTCTGTATTGGGTATAGATGCTGTTATATAGGGTCTATATTGGGTATAGGTGCTGTTAAATGGCGTCTATATTTAGTATAGATGCTGTTATGTAGGGTCTATGTTGGGTATAGGTGCTGTTATATAGGGTCTATATTGGGTATAGGTGCTGTTATATAGGGTCTATATTTAGTATAGATGCTGTTATATGGGGTCTATATTTAGTATAGATGCTGTTATATAGGGTCTATATTGGGTATAGGTGCTGTGATGTGATATATTAGGGGCATATGTGCTGTTGTATGTGGACTATGCAAGATGGGGTCTAAATTGGGTATGTATGCAATATAGGGTCTGTATGGAGTATAGGAAAGAGGTGCTGTGGTATGTAGTTTATATGGGGTATGGTATAGGTGCTGTTATAGGATCTATGTGGGTATAAGTGCTGTCATATGGTGTCTATATATATATATAATATAGAGGTGCTGTTACAGTGTGTCTATATAGGGTATTGTGTACAGGGGCAGTCATATGGGCTATGGCGTAGAGGTGCTGTTATAATGTGTTTATGTGTAATATGGAGTTTAGGTGATGTTATATAGGTGCTGTTATATGGTGTCTATATAGGGGATGGTGTAGAGGTGCTGTTCTATTAGGTCTGTGTGTGGGTGCAGTATGTTTTTAATTCACAAGGTTGTTATTGCATTTGCACCAATCTAATAAGATCCAAGGAAAAAAAATATGACAGTCTTTTTACAAACAAGAAGACACATAAATTAGCCTCATGTATTGCGTTCAGCCTGACGTGCTATATCTGTAAGTAAAGCTGTAGTTCTGAATGCTAATGAACCAGCCTAGCTCAGATCATCTGTGTTTTAAGCTCTTCTGGCGCTTTCTAACAATTGGATCTGTGGAAACTATTTGTTCTGCTCACGTTTTAATAATGAGGTCATGGCAGAGTTGCGAATATGAACACTGGCCTCCCTCACACCATGGCTGTGTATCTGGAAAAGTAAGCTTAAAGGGATAGAGCCACCAGAGGAAGAAATGAGAGAGAGAGAGAGAGAGAGAGAGAGAGAGAACAAGAGCATCTTTACTTGCTGATGACTAAGTCTGCAGCCTCACAAGCACAGCTTTTCCATTAGAGGACTAACTGTTCATGAACTTTCCATCTTTTTGCAAATTACTTCTGCACAGAGGCTTCAATTATTTCTTCTGTCTTGGAGCAGAAATTAATGACAGACTCTGGCGTGTGGAGTGTAATCAGGGGTTGTAGAGAGTTCGGAGGCTGCGCCGCGATTGAGCGAGAGAAGGGAAAGTAATAGCACATTTTTTGCAATGAGAGATGTCCTTGACAACATTGTTTAGAATAACCTTTTACACGGCCACACAACACATGCACTCTCACAGCTGCCTTTCTAGCACATTCTAGTGCTGGGTGCAAAGGATAAAGTCTAGTATCTCAGTATTTTCCTTTATCGGATCATGAAATTTAAAGATATTTAAGATGTTTATTATCAAGAATTTTGGTGACTCCATTTGTCATGACTACTGAAAGTCTGTATTAAAATAATATCTTACTAGTTCGACATTGGAGAAGAAAAAACAACAAAAGGAGTGTTTCAGCACAGGTTGCTATTTAAATGAGGCTGAATACAGTTCAACCTATTAGAACAGAGGTCATTTACATAGTTACATATTTACATACTAGATAAAACCATCTGTAGAACCTTTCTGATGAACTAGTGAATTAAACAGATGTGCTGTTTTGAACTGATATTGAAGGAGTTGGACTTCTTTCATTGTTTTTTTGGGCAGGTTAGTCATAACACTGTTAAAACATATTCCCACAAGTTCAGTATCTCAGTATTTTCTTTTATTGAAGCGTGAAATTTATTTATTTATTTAAAGATATTTATCATTAAGGATTTTGGTGACTCCATGTGTCATGACTACTCAAAGTCAGCATTAAAATAATATCTTACTAGTTTGATGTTGGAAAAAAAAAAACCAACAAAAGGAGTGTTTCAGCACAGGCTGCTATTTAAATGAGGCTGAATACAGTTCAACCTATTAGAACAGAGGTCATTTACATAGTTACATATATTTCCATTTTTGGCAATTTTGAGTTTAGTACATCATTTGAACACATCAATGGTTGTTTACATTTTGTGCAAATTTGATGATGAATGGACCAATAGAAGTGCTCCAAAGTAGCTTGGAAAAAATTCTGATTCCATTGACTTACATTGAATGTAAAGTAAGTTTTTGGTATCTCCTGTAAAGTTGTAATTTTGGAGATACTTGTTTCTCATTGGACATTGACAATATTTACAAAACCATTGATTGTTGGTTTTTCTTCTCCAATATTGAATGACTGTCCTCCTGTCTGTTGAACGCTGTTGGAGGACTGACCATCAGGGCCTCCACCCCACCATCACCAGCCAGCTCACCTGTCCATCTGTGTCAACTGCTACACCCTCAGTTACATCACTGTGCTGTCCAGATGCACCAGTATTGAGATAGGATGGGGCTGTTTCAGCTCACGCCCACTTTACATAAAGACTCAGTCAGAGACTGCCTCAGTCAGAGACTGCCTCTACCTGTGCAGCTTCTAAAGCTATCCAGATTTCAAACCGAGACTCCTTTCTTTGGTGTTTAGTTTATTAAACTGTAAATACTGTTTGATCAGAGGAGGATGGGTCTCCCCTTGTGAGTCTGGTTCCTCCCAAGGTTTCTTCCTCCGGTCTGAGGGAGGTGTTCTTGCCACTATTGCCTCTGGCTTGCTTACTGGGGGGTATATGTTGTAACTGTCTGTTTTCAAACTTTCTGTAAAGCTGCTTTGAGACAACATCGTTATAAAAAGTACTACACAAATAAACTTGACTTGACTTGTAAACGGTCGTGTACTTATTCCCTCGTAAATGCCATAAACCCTGCAAACACAGTTAGGTTGTATGTATGTCCAGTATGTCTGAATACTCAGTAGTAAATCAGTAGGCGAGCGGGGCTAGTATGTCTGAATACTCAGTAGTAAATCAGTAGGCGAGCGTGGCTAGTATGTCTGAATACTCAGTAGTAAATCAGTAGGTGAGCGTGGCTAGTATGTCTGAATACTCAGTAGTGTAATCAGTAGGTGAGCGTGGCTAGTATGTCTGAATACTCAGTAGTAAATCAGTAGGTGAGCGTGGCTAGTATGTCTGAATACTCAGTAGTAAATCAGTAGGCGAGCGTGGCTAGTATGTCTGAATACTCAGTAGTGTAATCAGTAGGCGAGCGTGGCTAGTATGTCTGAATACTCAGTAGTAAATCAGTAGGCGAGCGTGGCTAGTATGTCTGAATACTCAGTAGTAAATCAGTAGGCGAGCGTGGCTAGTATGTCTGAATACTCAGTAGTGTAATCAGTAGGCGAGCGTGGCTAGTATGTCTGAATACTCAGTAGGTATTGAGTAGTAGGTGAACGGTACCCAGATCACCTCCTGAATCAGCAGCCATTTTTATGTAGGCGAACACAGCACACTGTGTATCCCATGATTCACCTGAAGCCGCGGATGAATTTAAAGTGGAGTAAATAAACGGTGTAAAGCTGAACGTCGGCTGTGTGTACGTAGCTACTGCTAGTGAACTGCTGCTACAGAAGTTAGCGCTACTGCTGAGATAAACAATGATTACATTCCTCC
The DNA here is from genome assembly GCA_021613375.1 of Megaleporinus macrocephalus. Taxonomy (NCBI): domain Eukaryota; kingdom Metazoa; phylum Chordata; class Actinopteri; order Characiformes; family Anostomidae; genus Megaleporinus; species Megaleporinus macrocephalus. Next base: position 47,117,179 of record CM038712.1, on the reverse strand, counting down.
TGTTTCATCTTCTCTGATCTACAGCTCCACACCGTCTGATACATAATCAGATAAAAACACAGATCAGAGTCACTAAAAGATCTAAATCTGTCAGTAAACCAGCTTTTAAATGAATAGCAGGACATTTACGGTGGTGGTCTGACGTCTTGCGTCACAGGACGCTGGTAATATGGTGGACGTAGTACTTCTGAGCTTGTGTAGCTACTAAAACTCACCTACTGAAATTACCTACTAGTCTGACGCTCGATCAGTACGTACTGACTCTAATCTAGAACCATTTGGGACGCACCGTTACTGTTTTAGTGTTTGATTGGTTCATTTCATAGCAATCTGAGGCGTAGACCACATGACATACACAGCAGTTGAGTTTTTATTGTTATCTACGAGTACCGTTAAGGTTAACTGGTGCGTTTCTTCTCATTCTCCCTCGTTTTATTCCTCGCAGACCAATTCTCCAAGATATTTACAACTCACAGAGCTCTACACCCCAGCACAGGTTCCCTCTTTCTTTCCCTCTCTCTGTCTCTTCCCCGTAGACTTGCCTCCATCTCCTTGTTAATGTCTTAGACTGTGACTTCTGGCATCTCCTGCTATTGCTATTTTTGGAGTTTGGCGTTACCATAGGGAGTGTTGCCTCTAACAACAAACCCCTCCTCTTCTCTAGACCTTCTCCGAACCACTTAGCAGATGTAGTTTTTGTGAGGTGTTTTGTTTTTTTCTCTCTTGTTCTTTCTTTCTGAATGCTTAATGTCTCATTTAGCTGAGTGAGCATCAGAAAAGGCCGCTGCTTTTAACCTCTCGGAAACGGGTCACCTGAGAAGGGTGTGTCTAAGGCAGGACGGCCGAGGGGGCTAAGCTAATGTCAGTGCTTTCTGTTTGATTGCGTGTGTGCGTGTGTTCGAACACATTACCCTGGGTAAGTGGCTGGAAATGAGGGTGAGGGAGAGAGAGAGATAGAGAGAGGCATTATGCTAATGGGTTCCTCCAGCTCCATGCTGAAGAGTGCAGCGCTTGTTTGAGGTATTGAAATATCGAATTGATAGGCTTGGTGTCAGCAGGGCGCTAAAGTGACAAAGCGGCGAGAGCGGAGAGGGGGACAAATGGAGCACGGCCAAGTGTATGGTAAATTATGTAGGGTGAAATAATAAAGCATAATGTTCCGATTAATCCGCGGAGGCATTTTATCCACATCAGCCCAAACTCGAAACATATTTAGCTTTTTGGCTGAGCCGTGTCTGATATTTGATATTTCCTGTACAGGTTCAAGCTGGGGGTGGGAGGCGGGGGGACAGCAGGGGACGACCTAAGAAGTTTTGCAGTTTGCTAAAGCGTTAGTACGGTTAGTTGGTTAGTACGGTGGTGAAGTGGTTAGTACGGTGGTGTAGTGGTTAGTATGGTGGTGTAGTGGTTAGTACGGTGGTGTAGTGGTTAGTATGGTGGTGCAGTGGTTAGTACGGTGGTGTAGTGGTTAGTACGGTGGTGTAGTGGTTAGTACGGTGGTGCAGTGGTTAGTATGGTGGTGTAGTGGTTAGTACGGTGGTGTAGTGGTTAGTATGGTCGTGTAGTGGTTAGTATGGTGGTGCAGTGGTTAGTATGGTGGTTAGTATGGTGGTGTAGTGGTTAGTATGTTGGTGTAGTGGTTAGTCGGTGGTGTAGTGGTTAGTATGGTGGTGTAGCGGTTAGTACGGTGGTGCAGTGGTTAGTATGGTGGTTAGTACGGTGGTGTAGTGGTTAGTATGTTGGTGTAGTGGTTAGTCGGTGGTGTAGTGGTTAGTATGGTGGTGTAGTGGTTAGTATGGTGGTGTAGTGGTCAGCACGGTGGTGTAGTGGTTAGTATGGTGGTGCAGTGGTTAGTACGGTGGTGTAGCGGTTAGTATGGTGGTGTAGTGGTTAGTATGGTGGTGCAGCGGTTAGTACGGTGGTGTAGCGGTTAGTATGGTGGTGTAGTGGTTAGTATGGTGGTGCAGTGGTTAGTACGGTGGTGTAGCGGTTAGTACGGTGGTATAGTGGTTAGTATGGTGGTGTAGTGGTTAGTATGGTGGTGCAGTGGTTAGTACGGTGGTGTAGTGGTTAGTAAGGTGGTGTAGTGGTTAGTACGGTGGTGTAGTGATTAGTACGGTGGTGTAGTGGTTAGTATGGTGGTGTAGTGGTTAGTACGGTGGTGTAGTGGTTAGTATGGTGGTGTAGTGGTTAGTACGGTGGTGTAGTGGTTAGTATGGTGGTGTAGTGGTTAGTATGGTGGTGCAGTGGTTAGTACGGTGGTGTAGTGGTTAGTAAGGTGGTGTAGTAGTTAGTACGGTGGGGTAGTGGTTAGTATGGTGGTGTAGGGGTTAGTACGGTGGTGTAGTGGTTAGTATGGTGGTGTAGTGGTTAGTACGGTGGTGTAGTGGTTAGTAAGGTGGTGTAGTGGTTAGTACGGTGGGGTAGTGGTTAGTACGGTGGTGTAGTGGTTAGTATGGAGGTGTAGTGGTTAGTGTGGTGGTGTAGTGGTTAGTATGGCGGTTTAGTGGTTAGTACAGTGGTGTAGTGGTTAGTATGGTGGTGTAGTGGTTAGTACGGTGGTGTAGTGGTTAGTACAGTGGTGTAGTGGTTAGTATGGAGGTTTAGTGGTTAGTACAGTGGTGTAGTGGTTAGTACGGTGGTGTAGTGGTTAGTACGGTGGTGTAGTGGTTAGTATGCTGGTGTAGTGGTTAGTAAGGTGGTGTAGTGGTTATTATGGTGGTGTAGTGGTTAGTACGGTGGTGTAGTGGTTATTATGGTGGTGTAGTGGTTAGTACGGTGGTGTAGTGGTTAGTATGGTGGTGTAGTGGTTAGTACGGTGGTGTAGTGGTTAGTACGGTGGTGTAGTGGTTAGTATGGAGGTGTAGTGGTTAGTGTGGTGGTGTAGTGGTTAGTATGGTGGTGCAGTGGTTAGTACGGTGGTGTAGCGGTTAGTACGGTGGTGTAGTGGTTAGTATGGAGGTTTAGTGGTTAGTACAGTGGTGTAGTGGTTAGTACGGTGGTGTAGTGGTTAGTACGGTGGTGTAGTGGTTAGTATGGTGGTGTAGTGGTTAGTAAGGTGGTGTAGTGGTTATTATGGTGGTGTAGTGGTTAGTACGGTGGTGTAGTGGTTATTATGGTGGTGTAGTGGTTAGTACGGTGGTGTAGTGGTTAGTATGGTGGTGTAGTGGTTAGTACGGTGGTGTAGTGGTTAGTACGGTGGTGTAGTGGTTAGTATGGAGGTGTAGTGGTTAGTGTGGTGGTGTAGTGGTTAGTATGGTGGTGCAGTGGTTAGTACGGTGGTGTAGCGGTTAGTACGGTGGTGTAGTGGTTAGTATGGTGGTGTAGTGGTTAGTACGGTGGTGTAGTGATTAGTACGGTGGTGTAGTGGTTAGTACGGTGGTGTAGTGGTTAGTATGGTGGTGTAGTGGTTAGTATGGTAGTGTAGTGGTTAGTACGGTGGTGTAGTGGTTAGTATGGTGGTGTAGTAGTTAGTACGGTGGTGTAGTGGTTAGTATGGTGGTGTAGAGGTTAGTACGGTGGTGTAGTGGTTAGTATGGTGGTGTAGTGGTTAGTACGGTGGTGTAGTGGTTACTAAGGTGGTGTAGTGTTTATTATGGTGGTGTAGTGGTTATTATGTTGGTGTAGTGGTTAGTACGGTGGTGTAGTGGTTAGTACGGTGGTGTAGTGGTTAGTAAGGTGGTGTAGTGGTTATTATGGTGGTGTAGTGGTTAGTACGGTGGTGTAGTGGTTAGTACGGTGGTGTAGTGGTTAGTACGGTGGTGTAGTGGTTAGTATGGTGGTGTAGTAGTTAGTAGGGTGGTGTAGTGGTTAGTATGGTGGTGTAGTGGTTAGTACGGTGGTGTAGTGGTTAGTATGGTGGTATAGTGGTTATTATGGTGGTGTAGTGGTTAGTACGGTGGTGTAGTGGTTAGTACGGTGGTGTAGTGGTTAGTACGGTGGTGTAGTGGTTAGTATGGTGGTGTAGTGGTTAGTACGGTGGTGTAGTGGTTAGTATGGTGGTATAGTGGTTATTATGGTGGTGTAGTGGTTAGTACGGTGGTGTAGTGGTTAGTATGGTGGTGTAGTGGTTAGTACGGTGGTGTAGTGGTTAGTATGGTGGTGTAGTGGTTAGTACGGTGGTGTAGTGGTTAGTAAGGTGGTGTAGTGGTTAGTATGGTGGTGTAGTGGTTAGTACGGTGGTGTAGTGGTTAGTATGGTGGTGTAGTGGTTAGTACGGTGGTGTAGTGGTTAGTATGGTGGTGTAGTGGTTAGTACGGTGGTGTAGTGGTTAGTAAGGTGGTGTAGTGGTTAGTACGGTGGTGTAGTGGTTAGTACGGTGGTGTAGTGGTTAGTATGGTGGTGTAGTGGTTAGTACGGTGGTGTAGTGGTTAGTATGGTGGTGTAGTGGTTAGTATGGTGGTGTAGTGGTTAGTACGGTGGTGTAGTGGTTAGTAAGGTGGTGTAGTGGTTAGTACGGTGGTGTAGTGGTTAGTACGGTGGTGTAGTGGTTAGCACGGTGCACGGCGGATAATGGATGGATGGATGGAATTGTTTAAAAAAGCAAGCTGCCCGTCTGTGCTTCATATAAAAAGCAAAAAATAGTTTCCAGCGCCATCATTTTTGAGCAAAAAGCAGAATTACAGCTTACAGACAGGGTTCATTGTAACAGGCAGAGGAGCTTTGTCTCTCTTTGAAAAGTTTAGTCTAGTAAATGAATGCAAACGCCATTATTCCAATTCAGTTCTGTATTGAACCAGCTCTCCAACCTAAATACACAAATGATCTGCATGGAAATGTGTATAATCAGTGAAAAGACAATTTTTAAAAAACAAAACAGCCAATATCAAACTAGATAAAACCATATGTAGAACCTTTTTAATGAATTAGTGAATTAAACAAATATGCTGGTTTGAACTGATATCGAACTGTTTTTTTTAGCAGGTTAGTCGTAACACTGTTAAAACTTATTCCCACTTCAGCATAGCTGCCTCTCACTGTGAGTGATCTGCATGCTTCAGAAGGACGCTATATATAGCTACCAATAGAAGTATTAAAATAGTATAGTGTGAACTCGCAGTTAAATAAAAACTCATGATGAAAAAGTTACTTTCATGTTAAAAATAAATTCCCATGATGAATCTGAGTGCAGATGATGTGCTACTCGTAGTGCTATGGCATTACAAGAAAATGACCAAAAGCATGTTCCAGTTGATCCCAGGACATTTCACCCACACCAGTTGTATTCCAATCTGACCTAAGGGTGGGAAATAGGGCAAAGATATAACATCACATCACTGAGGTGTAACAATATATATATATTTTATTTTAAGGTTTGCAAACAAGTAGGAACAAACAAAATGCAAAATAATGCTAAAACGCTTATGTAAAATGTAAAATAACATAACTGGCTGACTTCCAATCAGGTATTTGTTGCTGTTGTTTAATGTTTTATATATAGAACCACAATAGAACCACATTATGACTTTTCACCATAACAATAGTATATTAACATACCCAACCTTTAGTATATCAGAATAAAGTGAAATAACCCTGTTCTGCCCCATGATATGGAGTTTAATGTACCACAATAAACCAAAAAATAGTGAACCGCAGACTGTTCTGTCCTCGGACAGACATGCACCAGCTGTAGCAGGTTGACCGCGGGCAGCTGTAGCAGGAAGTTCACTCAGACAGACTTTCCAAGAAGCAGCGGCTAGCACCGCATTTATTCAACTTTTTTAAGATTTTGTTTTAGAGATGCAAATATTTACAGTGATAGAAGTAAACAAATGAACAAAACAAAAAATAAGTTTGCATTAATATGCCGGTTAAAGAAACCCAGCTATATCACTGGACCTGGTCAATTATCCAGCTTGTCTTGCTTCTCCTAACTCCTAGGGAAAAAGTGGCCCTCCTAGCTCCATGTGCATCTTCCTCATAAAGCCATAGGCCCTCCTTTAGACCAATCCAACGGAAGATGCTCAATTAACTCGATTCTCTAGTCTACAAATTCCCCTTAAAATGGGCTATGGACTAAAAACCCATATAATTGAAATACTAACCCATAGTATAATCACTGCGCCTAAACAAATGGTTTACTTAACAAAACACTTGGCAAAAACACTCAAGACAACATTATAATACCCCCCCAACTCCAGGAATGGTATGTGCCACTCCAAAGGTGGGAAACTCCACTATAACTGGGCCAGTTGGTTCAGTTGCCTCTGTTTCAGAATGTCCCAAGGTTGCTACAAGTACACTACAGCTCAAAAGTTTGGGATCACAGTGAAATATTCTTGTTTTAATGGAGTATCTTCTTCCTTAACACAACAATGAACTGACGGGTCTCTAAAGAAAGTTGTTTCTTTCTGGTCATTGTGAGTCGGTCAGCAAGCCATCAACTGCTGATCTTCAGATACTAAACTAACCTAGAATGTTGTTCCCTTTTATACTCACTTATTAGTAGAATGTTTTTCAGCTGTGCATCACAATTGAGCAAGAGTGTCCTAACAACCAATTAGTCCAATAACATCCTTAACTTGGATTGGCGGCCCTACCAGGAGATTTAGACAGAGGACTGAGAATTACTGATAATAGAACTATATGCAAAATAAGCCTCTATACAAAAATACTTTAATACAAACATTTATATTCTTTAAAAATCATCTGATACACTTACATTTATTGTTAAATGGAAAACATTGTTTGTGAATTGCATGAAAATTGCTTGAAATGAAAATCTAAAGTGATCCTAAACTTTTGAGCGGTAGTGTAAGTGTTTCCAATGCTCAGCTAAACTAAATAAATACTAAACCAAGTAACTTTTCTCGAGTAGTGTGTTATGGTACAAGTAGGTGCATATTCTACTAAGGTTCAAATAAGCAGGTTTTGGTAAGAAACTATGAAACAATCAAACACTCACTAAACAACTCAGGCATTGCAAACGGGAAGAGAATTTAACAGCTAAGATGATTCTGCTGGCAAATCTGTACTCTACATTACCAATTTACACCCCTAACTTCCCTGACACACCTGAACAGCCTAATTCTCATAAACTCAACTAAACGATTATTCCGTTGACCCTATTTATCATCATGTTTCTATCTCACTATATGGTTACTTTCTGATAAGCGGAAATATCGCGATCTAATTCTGAGCTCATATCACCTTCCCCTTGTTCATGCAACGTATGGTACGTGCAGTAGAATCTGTATATACAGAATATGTACGCTGCTGTTTGTCTCTGAAACAATAGCAGGAGTGAAATGCGTCATTGCTAGATTTCCTGCTGTCATAGTCAGTCTTTGTATATCACTACAAGCCAAAAATGGAAACGTCCATTCTTTGCACTGAGGATGGTACAAAGTGCGGCGTTTGTATGGGTTGAGTCTGCTAATATCAGCCTAGTCTCGTTGTTCTCTTCTTCTTCCTACCCTGCTTCCTTAATGGTAGGATTCAGTCCATTTGTTCAGTCTACTCGTTTTCAGGGGGCGTATGTCGACCCCATGCTGGGTTCCAGGAATTCTGTGCATTGTAGCCGTGCATGTGTCTCCAGGGTGACGCATTTTTTTAACCTTTGTAAGAAATTGCTTTTAAAACAGCCGTAAATGCAAATGGGCCAATGATACACGATTCTGCGAATGTCCTTGTAACAACAATCTCTGCATGCCATATGGCTGTACAGTCTGAGTCCTCCAGTCCCAGAGTGCACCAATAATGGTCATGTTCTGTAAAAATATGATAAAGCAGCAGGATTTATTGTGTTGAGGTGGACAAGGTATCTAACCTCATGCTCATATTTACACGCTCATATTTTTTAAAACTTTACAGGAGAAAGAAAAATAATTCTTTGTAGAAAATCTATGAATGTAACTTAGTCAGATGTTTAGGGTTACTGTTGTTTCTACAGCTTCTCTATTAAATAAAAATAGGGTTAGAGTTAGGGTTAGAGTTAGGGTTAGGGTTTGGGTTAGTGATATGTTGTGATATGTTGGCATACTTAGCACTGCAAGAAAACATCAAACCACCAATGGCCATTTTGTTACAACACTTTGGAGAAAACTACTGTTAACGCTATCATTTAACATCAGAATGCCTTTCATCAGTGTCTAAAGGAAAACAAGTTTTTCTACTGAAGTCTTTCTCCTGTAAAGTTACTATTTTGGAGATGCTTTTTTTTTAATATTGGAGTGATCAGCATAATTTTAATCTAGTAGTAGGATGTCTCAGTGGGATAAACTGAGGGAGAATAAGAATAAATACAGCCTTAATTTTAACGGTACACGTAAATAACATAAGACTAATCTGCAATGTGTGGCATTCAGTAGGTGCTTCAAATACAACAGTGTGGATTATTATATTCATGGATGTCTCTAGGTGAACTGTAGGGAGTAAATAGCATTTAGTCACTTTGTAGGTGTGTCTCAAAACCTACTGATCTCCTACATAGGCAGCATTGTACGTCATAGTATGCGCTCCCGACATGTAGACTGTCCCAATTCTTACATACCTTTAACATGCTGCTACTGAGAAACCTTATTTACACCTGATTTTAAAGAAGCATCGAACGCTTCCTCAGCCGCTAAGACAATCCCATGATGCAACACAGGCAAGTGGTTATTTTGTGAGTTATTTTGATTCTCTGGAGTTTTAATGAGTTTCTGGTCATATAATCACACAAAACAGTATTTTATTATCAACTCTGTAACGAGTCCTTCACCATTTACACTTTTATACTCCAGACATTAGCATTTATTCTAGCGGGTTTTTAAGCCTCAGGCCATGGTTGGATGCCGCCCGGTAGCTTAGCAACCAGCTAAACCACCGGTTGCGTGCTGCAGTGGGAGGAAACAAGCCGTGACGCAGTCTCTCTCTAACTAGAGCGTCTCAGTAATCTGTTTTATGAGGAGAGATGAGGAGAGAACGCTGCTACTTACACAGCTGCTACCTAGACAGCCTACTTAGACACTCACTAGGGTTTGAGACAGACCCAATGTTTGCTGGTTTCTGGATCGACACTTCATGTCTGGAGCAACCCCTTGATTTTGAAGTATTTATGTCCACAGTACGTCTCCAGAAAGTTTGTGTCTCCACAATGAAAATGGGTAAATCAGTGTTACTGGCCGTACTCCTCCAGTACTCCCTCTTTACTGGCCAATTCAAAGACTAACTATAACCCAGACTCAGCGGAGGCCTCGTTCTTCTGTTCCCAACTGATACTAGAGCTGTTAAAAAGACGCCACCATCATAAAAAGGAGTAAGAAATATCCCTCCAAGAGTAGAAAGAGGGACCATTGTGCTTCGTGATATACAGCTCATTTCAGCATTAAACTGGAGGCACAGGAGAGTGGGTGGGAGACCCGTGTCCCAAAGGATGACTGATATTTATGCTTGTGTCTTAATATTCTGCCATGACCATCTTGACCTGCCATCTGTGTGGCTTGAAACAGTACTGCGGGATGAAGTAAATATATCACTGTGTAATCGATGCTTCAGCATGAATAATGTAATGTCATAGACTTTGGCCCTTCTTAAAACCATCATATCATATACTGGTGGGGAATTTAAATCTGCTTTATTGCTGAGCGCTAAGGCCTGTAGCTCTCTGCTTATCTAAGTCGTGTACATGTTGAAATAGCAGCTCTGGTCACTAAATTCCTTCCACAGTTTACTATCCATAACTTTTGATTTGCCGAAAAACTGAGGTAAGAAGTAAATTTATGGATAAACTGTATGCAGAGTTGGGTGGAGTAACTTAAGTAAGTAAATGCACTGACAGATTTACTGTGATAATAAGCCCAAATAGCATGGTGGTGACTTTACTTTTCAGACCAGTAATTCATCAAATTAATGGAACATTTTGAGTAAGTTAATAATTGGAAAAACAATTGTCAGAAGTTAATTTGTTTGTTCATATATAATGGTAACAAGCAATCGCAATAATATTGGTTTTCTATTATTTTTATTGTTTATATTATATATATATATATATATATATATATATATATATATATATATATATATATATATATATATATATATATATATATATATATAGTGTACAAAAAATATATAAATAAACAGTACACTATATACACAACATAAATAATTAAAATAATAGAAAACCGATATTATTACCATAGCTTGTTACCATTATATATGAACAAAGGAATTAACTTTGGGGCTAAGTTAATTCACTGTGGGACTAATAACGGATTATCTTATTTTAGATTCAAGAGTTTTATTGTCATATGTACAGCAGAACAGACAGTTACACTGTACAATGAAATTCTTACTTTGCTGCTCCTCCATTCACCAATAGATAAGATAACAAATAAAAGAAATAAAAAATATATATACAAAATATACAAAGTATAACAATATAAGTTGAAGTAGATAAAAATATTTTTTTAGTTAAAGAATAAAAAATAAAAGTTATGTGTGCTTTTATGTGCAATGAAGCATATGTACTAATGAAGCATATTCACTGCACATGTATGGGTATAAGGTGTCCAGAATAAGGTGTCTGCCAAAATATATAGTCCACAGACTGTCCAAGTTGTTGTGTGAGGCGTGTAGGCTACGTGTCATTTGTGCCTCTAAAAGTTGAGTCAGAGTGTAGACTTTGTCTTTTTATCTTTTTAACCATTTATAGATCATGTCATTTAAGGTACCCTTTAAAATGCCTTTTCCTCGTAATTATTTACCATTTTTATATTACTCTCATATGACTGTTAGAAATATATATATATCGATATCGTTATATTAATCGTTATATTAATCGTTAGGTGAAGCCCTAATAATGTGTATAGACAAGTTTGGGCACACATGCAGGTCATCAACACATTAAGAACACGTCTGCAGTTGTTTACCATTGTATTGTTTATCTTATTTTCTATAAGCTTGGTTTTTGGTTATATTTGACATTGGACGCCTAAATGGGGGTACAAAGAGGTGCTGAGCATAGGTCATTAATATGCATTAGCTCATTAACTTGTCAACTGGCTTTTTCCATGGACACATACAAATATGCCACTGCGGTAAGAAGATACCAACACACTAATTAGCAGCACTGTGGGACGTCTAGGCCAACAACTCAAATAAAACTCAGATAACTCAGATAAACTTCTTTATGCAGATCCAAATTTAAGCTTATTTTCAATTCAAGTACTCCAACTATGTCAAAACTTTACACCAAGAACTCAAGCACATCATGTTCCAGACCGGATGGAAATGGGTGCAGGATGTTTGTTGTAAGAAGAACTTTGCATTTTATATGCTGTTCAACAGCATCATACAGTTGCTTTGATAGTAATTTTCTATGACTAAACCCTAAGCTATCTTACATCCTAATCATATTTTTTTAGTTTTAGGGAGGTGTGCTGTATGTTTAAACAGTGAGAAAATACACTGTGTATTTGCATCTCATACTAAATACACAGTAGCATGTAAAGGGCAATATATATATATATATATATATATATATTGGTGTACACACTAGGGTTGTGTATTGGCAAGAACCTGACGATATGATGTGTATTGTGATACAGTGGTCACGATTCAATATATCACGATATATTGCGATACTGCAAGCATTGCATATATATATATATATATATATATATATATATATATATATAGGTAGGTTTGAACAAATTCTTATACTGACAAACTTGAAATTTAAACATAAGCTAACCCAGATGGGACTTGAACCCACAATCCTCAGCTCCGAAGGCTGATGCCTTATCCATTAGGCCACTGGGCCTTCAGGCTATTTACTTTCCCTAGAAGTATGTAATGTAAACTAAAAAAAACAAGACTACACTATACACTATATATATATATATATATATATATATATATATATATATATATATATATATATATATATATAGTGAGCACAATAGCACAAAGTACATGGTGGCGGTGCTCCAGCCAACAACAACTAACAACAAGTCTGTCATCAGCCCCAGTATTATAACATAAGCTAGCATGGCTGAAAAAACCCAAAAGCAACTCTAGTTAGGCATGCAAATGTGTATCACGTGTGCAGAGAGCTCATTACATGTGATAAAAATAAAACTCCTACATTGGAAAACAGTTCTGTTAAACTAGACTTTGGATTAGCTTTAGAAGATTTTACTGGACAAGTAATAAAATTTGATGATGGATTACCAGCCCCTGTATCTCGCCTCTGCCATTCACAGTGCCGCTACAGCTCGAGTAAAAGGGATGGAATGGGATTCATGGTGGTCTGAGCTGTTCTGTCAGCAGTCTGAAATCGCCTGAAGCTACTTCCTTGCCCATTACCATGCTGTGACCTGCATATGCAGCTGGAATCCTCTTTGCATTTAGAAAAACAACCCTGCCTGTGTATTATGAACAGAAATTGAAATATAACTAAGACCACCCATTTTTGTGTTCTACACATCAAGTTAACATCAGCAGTCCAGGCTTGGTAAACATTCACCATATCCTATTGGCAAGCCAGGATCTCTTGTTTCTTCTGAGCCAATGTCAAACAAAGTATCTGAACTGGTTTCATTAACTCTGTTGGCTCTGAAATATAAACTGAAGGGCTAACATTAAGATCTAGATGTAAAAAGGCTACAGTAAGGGACTATACCGTTGGGCTTTGGATCTATGAGTTCTATATCAGTCGGCTGAGACTTCTTGCTCTCGCAGGGCCTGACTTCCTGTTCCCACAAGTGCATGGGATCTGACCATTGCTGACCTCATCACTGAAGGTCAGGAGCTAAACCAGGAAGTGAGTGCCCCTTTATCAGCCAGATGTGACAATGGCAAGTAGGAAATAAAGGGGGATTTTCAGAGAGAGAGAGAGAGAGAGAGAGAGAGAGAGAGAGAGAGAGAGAAAGCTAAAGAGAGAGAGAGAGAGAGAGAGAGAGAGAGAGAGAGAGAGAGCTAAAGAGAGAGAGAGAGAGAGAGAGAGCTAAAGAGAGAGAGAGAGAGAGAGAGAGCTAAAGAGAGAGAGAGAGAGAGAGAGAGAGAGAGAGAGCTAAAGAGAGAGAGAGAGAGAGAGATGAGTTTGTATTGACAAACATGGAATTGAGTAAGTGGTCCAAAAAGGAAATTTTCCTGAGGAAGCTAAAGCACAATAGGAGATTATGTGTGGAGCAGCATGTGTCAGCGAGGAGAGAATAGAATTGAGAACACAGCCTCAAACACAACAAGGTAATTCATGTTGAAATGAAGAATTATATGCCAATATGCCAAAAAATCACCACAATACTTGGAGGGCATTTACATAATCACAATATGCAGCACAGCATTTTCTCTGAGCTTCGAGGTGAATTAAGAACTGATAAAGCTCAGTTCTACCAAAATAATGCCATTAGAGAAATTACAATGACATTCATCCTTCATCATCTAAACTTCACTTCTCTCCTTAAGTAGACTTTTTTAATTGACTTTAAAAAATTCATTGGAAAAATGCTTTAGGGTATATTATTATTAGAGATGGAGCGATCAGCGTTTTTGAGGCCAATTCCGATCGCCGATTACCTTTCAGCGAGATCGGCTGAAAGCCAATACCGATAGAGGGCGGGGCTATACGCCACGGCAGGCTACATGTAGTTATTAGCGCAAGCAAGTCATAAACATGGTTTAAACTGGTTTATTACCATTTTTAACAAGCTCATGTTAAACAGCATTGTATTTTTAACAAAATTAACAGTGAATAAACAAAGTCAATCAAACAAATATCTCCAATACTACAATAATTAAATTTAGACCCTTAATTTCAAACTAAAAAAGCTAATTAAATAAATACAGTAAAACTGCAGTCATTAAACGCAGACTCTGTTATTTTAAACTAAATCTTTAAATCTAGATCTTGAATTGTTGCTGCTGTTCTGTTCGTACCGGTCAGATCTGGTCTGTAGGTGTTCTGGGTTGTTTGTTTTGTGCTAGCTGTGCGTGCTAGCTCTGCTGTTTACTGATACTCACTGTATTCAGCTGTGTGCAGTGCTGTATCAGATCAGTAGAGTTAAATATCTTTGTCTTGGTTCCTCAACAAGACACGTTGATTTTACACATTTTAAGTCACATACGGTAAAACACGGCCAGATGACATGTTTTCTATCAGGGCTTCCTTTTTCGCGAGGCCGCTGCTTTAGTCAGTCTGTAGAAAATGAAAGGTTATGTATTTCCACCTAGTGGTTCAGATAGGAATTGCAGGGAGGGGGTTCTCCTCTTCTTGGATGAAACACTAGCTGTAAATACAAATTAAGCTAATTTGTTTAATGCCATCGATCGGCTCTCGGAATCAGCTAAATTGGAGAAATATCGGCGGATCGCCGATCACATATTTTCATTAAAAATCGTCCGATATCGATACATAGCCAATCAATCCTTCCATCTCTAATTATGACAAAAAAGCATGTTCACTGTACGGTGCCTGAGTAGACTCAACACGCTGCAGATTTACAAACGTGCTGCAAACAGAAAACACTTTCATCAAAACGGCAACACGAACACTACATTTAACCAACGCGCTGCAAAACCGTCCACAACACAACAGAAGTGTTTCTGGAGGACACTTAAAGGACGTGGGACCACATACGGCGACGCAGCGTAAACAGAACCATGTGGAGCCGCAGTAGCGTCTAATAGTGATGGGTAAATGATACCGATGCTTCGGAGCTTGTGTCGAGAAATCCAGGAACCCGTTTATGAAGCATGTATGGAGGCTTGCCTTGTTAAGGGCGAGTGACGTCACTGATGACGTCTGAAGTCTCGCTGGTTCAGGACGTGGTTCGAGTATTGGCGTGATTTATTGTTTCTTAATAAAAATTAAAGTCACCATCAAACCACAATCACTGTCCCATCTCTTAAAACCACTGCAACAGTTTTAACATCAATATCTCACATACTATTAGATTTATTTACTGACTGAAATTATACGGGCAGTTTTTTTAATAAACAGACCCACACAATCAAACACAGATCAGATGAACAAATGAATGAACCACAGAAAATTAAATAAAGGTGTTTTATGTATGTACTTGATTCCATGCTGACAACTTTGCAAGAGGCCATCACAAATAGTTGAAATGATAATAAAAGTTTTGGCCAGCAGGGGGGTTTGTGTGCACATGAAGCTTTGAGTAATGAACCTGTTTTTGAACCAGCTGGAGGGAAAGCTTCAACACTTCCAGAGGCTTGATCTGACCATCACTAGCGTCTAATGAGAAGTAAGTCTGGATAGTTAGTAAATATAGTCTAACTTACTTCTCATTAGACGCTACTGCGGCTCCATGTGGTTCTGTTTACATTGCGTCGCCGTATGTGGTCCCACGTCCTTTAAGTGTCCTCCGGAAACACTTCCTAGTGTTGGGTCTTCTCAGCCACCGTATCACTGCAATATGCCATTGTGTTCTATCAGATAGAAGCAAATCTTCTCGTTCTGTTTCGCCCATCATGTGTTGCTTTACACAAAGTAACCAATCTGAAAAAGGTACTGTGGGAGCGAATGCTCGGCTGCAGAGCAGAACCGGTTTGCTTGTATTTGTGATTAAAATATGCTTAGCTCGGAGGTAAATATTAATTTGCTGGCATATGTACCATCTTGGAAGTTGTTATCACAGAGGTTTGCAAACAAACATTGGGAAACAGACAAGTTTCCCAAATCTTTTTTCATGTACTAATAAGATGCGTCTCTTTGCCAGTTTTTGTGTTCAAAGCACTTCCTAACTCAGCTAATGTCTGTATGGGCCGAGTAGCAAGAATTAAAGCTGGTGGTTTTTAGTTTATTCATTTAGATCAGGAGTGTTTAATTAGAATTCAGTAAGGTCCAGTTAGAGGAGATCTCCTCAGGCCAATGTCCAGACCATCATCATTTCTAACGTGTGTTCTGATTCAGTGGTGTATCCTGTTTACTGAAGTAGTCTAGTATCAGCATCTCATACCATCAGCTACTGAAACACCAACACATCACACATACCGTTCAGTATATTTCAGTATATTTATTGTTTAAATGCTGAACTTAATAAATTATTTATAAACTTCTAAAAAATGTTTTTTACTCACCTCAAGTAAAAACAAGGGCTACATTAAAGAAAAGAATGCTTTTGAAAAAAAGAGCGTCTTAAAGTGTTTATTTATAGAGAAAGTAAATAAAAGGTGTGTCTTCTTGTTAACTCAGCTTCACAGATTAACATGTTGGTTGTACAGAGCGGTATTCTCCAGAACTAAGTGAGCGAGTTTCAGTTGGTTCCTGGGTGATCAGTCAGTTTACTGTTGACGGGAAGGTCAGGGCTTTTGAGACCTCTGCCATGTAGGGCTTCACGCAAACCCTGTACTCATTTTAGGGAACGTCTATTCAAGAACCACTGACCAGGGGTCGGTCTCAAACCCTAGTGAGTGTGTAAGTAGGCTGTCTAGGTAGCAGCTGTGTAAGTAGCAGCGTTCTCTCCTCATCTCTCCTCATAAAACAGATTACTGAGACGCTCTAGTTAGAGAGAGACTGCGTCACGGCTTGTTCCCGCCCACTGCAGCACGACACCGGTGGTTTAGCTGGTTGCTAAGCAACCGGCCGGCATCCAAAACAATAGCCTGAGGCTTAAAAATCTGCTAGCATAAATGCTAATGTCTGGAGTATAAAACTGCTAAATGGTGAAGGACTCGTTACAGAGTTGATAATAAAATACTGTTTTGTGTGATTATATGACCAGAAACACATTAAAACTCCAGAGAGAATCAAAATAACTCACATTTTAAAACCACTTCACTGCTCCTAGATTAGCCTGTGCTGCATCATGGGATTGTCTTAGCGGCTGAGGAAGTGTTTGATGCTTCCTTAAAATCAGGTCTAAATAAGGTTCCTCAGTAGACAGTATGTTTAAGGTGTGTAAGAATTGGGACAGTCTACATGTCGGGAGTGCATACTATGACGTAAAAGGCTTTCTATGTAGGAGCTCAGTAGAATTTGAGGGCCAGAAGGAGCAGGAAGGCGGGCCATTAAAGACAAGGCAGTTGGAGACATGATTGGGACCAGGGTTGAGAGCTCAGTGAAACATCGGTACCGCAGTAGTTAGTCTGTTTATGATTCTTGTGGTTGTTCATTGTTTTAGTAGTAACAATAAGAAAAGTATACTGTAGCCATTCACCATAACAATAACATGTTGTGAAATTGTCCACATGTGTCCAGGATACTCAGGGCCCTCTCAGCCCTGCGGCCCTCCTCAGAAGCCACACGTCAACAACATGCAGACCTTTAGGACAGCAATTACCTGCCTTGGTGTTAGTTTCAGCATTTTCTTTCTTTCTTTCTTTCTTTCTTTCTTTCTTTTTTTCTTTCTTTCTTTCTTTCTTTCTTTCTTTCTTTCTTTCTTTCTTTCTATTTCTGCTCCCCTCCCTTCTCTTTCTCTTATTCTCCCCTGCTGTAGAACAGAGAACTGACTTGAAGCTCTGTTAGTCCCGACATCTGCTTAAGCTAACGGAGAATGCACTGAAACAGACTAATAGGGCTTTTGTGGTATTACTCACAGATGCCGCGCTAACCTTGCACAGTATCTGTGCTTACGTTGCGTGCAGTGTTTGGAGGACTTTTTTGTGAATGATAAAACGTCTAAGAACTTTTAAAGATAATTTTCCTAAAGTTCAGTTGTCAGTACAAATAAGATTGAGGTAATATTTTGGGAAACATTCTAACTTTTGGCTGAGGAGCCTTTGGGAACAATAAAAAACACAGCAGATTCACATTGAGGGGACATGCCAGTGCAACATTCCTACAACCAAACTGGAACATTCTAAGAACAAAGGTTATAATAGGTTATAATAGACTTTTTTAATTAGTTTTTAGAGTAGGTTTGCTAGTTTTTATTAGTTATTATTGTTTATTACTGCTTAGTTTTAATTTTAGTTTTTATTAGTTCTAGTATTAGTTTTAGTTTTTTTACACTTTGTCTATTTTTGAGGTGCAGAATTCAAAGCTCAGGATAAGTATTGTTTAATAAAAACTTACCAAAGGTTTTTCACCCTCGCAGCACCGGGTGAGTTGAATTCTGGTTCGAGTGAAATGCTAAACTTTTGAAGGCAGCCGAGTCACATGTGGACTGGAGTCATGTGGACATCCCAGTCTCCATAACCGTGTTTACCAATGTGCTCCTGTGTATTAACTAACCAGCAGCTTGGTCGCCGGTGAAAGCAGTATGGTTGTTTCCTTGCCGGTGCTACCTGGCCAGGATGTGGCTGCACTCTCGGGGGAGCTTCTCAGAGAGGCTAGCTCGTCAAGGTACTCGCAGCTAGCGTGGAGAGCAGAACAGACTGTAAACAAGAAGTGGCATCAGGGTGACGTACGGCGCGGGCAGCTAATGTAAAACTGCTTGAGTGGTAAAAAATCTATTTAATATCAGTGCACAAGGCTTATAAACAAATTGACAAACACGAAAACGAATAGTATTCTATCTATAGTTTCAGTACGTTTTAGTTAGGATTGTAAACACGTAGTACAGTTCCAGTTAGTTCTCGTTTTTTTTTTATTGCTGTTTTTATTGATTTCATTTAGTTTTATTTATTTAGTTTACGTTATTTTGTTCGTTTTAGTTAATGATAATAACCCTGATAAGAACATGATTTAAATGTGCCTAGAACAATAAATTGTCATTGCAAATGAATGAGGTCGAGGCGACATTCTGGGAACGTTCTCGTAACTTGAGGAAAATGTTCTAGGAATGTTAAGTGGACAAATTCGGATCGTTATCATTTTAAATGTTCCACCAAACTGTTCCTAGGCGACGTTCTGGACACGGTCTCATAATCTGGGAATGTTAAGAAAAGCTGGCAAAGTCAAGAAAATTGGCCAAATGTTGATGGAACATTCCAGTGACCCACGTGGAACATTAAGAGGAACGTTCTGAGAATGTAATGTGTTGGCTGGCAAGTTATCGTGTCTTACAAAGTACAATGCTAATCTGTTGGCTTCCTACCAGTAACACTAAAGTGCCTCCATTTTGTTTCTGTGTGCTTTTTTTTTTTTTTTTTTTGGCTGACCTAACCATCTACAGACAGAGTCTTGTTCCAAATGCTTTAATGAGCAGAGGTGTCAAGTAACGAAGTACGAATACTTTGTTAACTTACTTAAGTATAGGTAGACTTAGACTTTTTACTTCTACTCCTTACGTTTACACAGCTTGTTTACATTCATGTACATTTACATTCCAGTAAAGATTATTGATAACATGTCTTTGAAGTTTGACTTCATTACAATACTTATAGACAACTAGTCATCATATCTTCTGCTCCATGAAACACATGTTAATGTTCAGTAGTAACAGATATGCTTCTTTAATATATTTACATTGTACTAAACTACATTCATGTTCAATGGGTGTATATGAGCTGAAACAGGAAGCCTAGCGCATCCCAAATTTATCAACATTAACATTTTAATATAACATTATAGTCATTATGGCTTTTAAAAGCATGGGGTTTTTGGGGAGGTGGGCTAGTGCACTATAGACCCCTGTGGTGTGGCCTAAGCTTTTGTCCTTAATAGCATTTTTTTCCTTACATTACTTTTACTTTTATACTTTAAGTAGTTCTGAAAGCAGACTTTTACTGGAGTTAAAAGCTTGTGTTGATACTTGTACAGAAGTATTTTTAAACCCTAGTATTTATACTTCTACCTGAGTACTGAATGTGAATACTTCTGACACCTTTGTTAATGCGACTCCCAAAGTACAGCTCAATCTGATTGCTCACAGATCCACAGTTCAGTCATGCATCAGACCAGAGAAAGCGATCAGACCTGTACAATGAGCTGAGCATTGATTGATGGAGCTTCATTATTAGTGTGGAGGGACAGATAGAGTCAGAGAGAAAGCAGTTAATGAAGTGAGACTAAGACAGAGCGATGATGAACGTGAAGTGGACTGGAGATATGGAGCTGCAGACTACATTCGCAGTTAGATTGCTGTCTGAGCAGTCACTCACTTTATGGCCCCTATTAGGTAAGCAGCAAAGAGCATGACTCAGAAACATCTTTCTTCTTAATTGTAGGGAAACAGTATTGAAAGAATGATTTACAAGAATGATTCCTTCCAGTAAAAATGAAAGAGAAAGTCTAAATATATGATGCAAAGGTATTCAAACTGCCTGTGCTAATATTTACTCAGCGTTGTAGGGCTTATTTTAATGCTACATTACTGAACTGAACTGACCTCTAATCTCAGTAATAGGCAAACACTCAATTAACTTCAGTTGATTACATATTACGGGTATTATTATGGCTGCCACACATTATTATTTCAATCACAATGTAAAAAATAGCACAGGCAACTTCATTTTGGCTTTCTATCTTTGATTCTTTGTCAAGTAAATGATCAAGTTAATGATCAAACCAGCATTTTGGATGCCTAAAAGAAAGAGAATTAGCTAGAACTATATATATATATATATATATATATATATATATATATATATATATATATATATATATATATATATATATACTTTTAACTAATTAGACATAACACATCCATGAGATGTCCAAACACTTTTCAAATAGTCCCTTAATCACTAAATCAGGGGTATTTAAGGGTTTAAGAGTTCAGTAAGGTCCAGTTAGAGGAAATGTCTTAAGGCCAAGGTCTGGACAGTCATCATTTTTATTGTGTGTTCTGATTCAGTGGTGTATCCTGTTTACTGAAGTAGTCTAGTATCAGCATCTTATACCATCAGCTACTGAAACACCAACACACCACACATACCATTCAGTATATTTCAGTATATTTACTGTTTAAATAATGAAGTGAATGAATTATGTATAAACTTCTAATAAATGCTTTTACTCACTTAAAGTAAAAACAAGGGCTACATTAAAAAATTGAATGTTTTTAAAACATGCTTATTTATAGAAAAAGTAAATAAAACTTAAAACGTGCAGCTTTTTCTTCTCAACTCTATGTGGAGCTGTCTGTGGGAAGAATAAACATATATGTCTCGGTCCGTTCCTGGTTGCACGTTATTCTTTCCGACTCAAATTCTTTCCGACCCAAATATGCACAGATCTGATTGGCTGAGGAGCCTTTGGTGATCTTACACTGCACACGATTGGTCTGCACAGTTTACAGCACCGCAAAGCCTGTATACATTAAATTCTAGAAAAGTTCCGCCACTTAAAATAAACACTGTCAGAATAAAATGGTTCTCAATAGATTATCTGTTTGGGTCCACATTGGACAACGTCTGGGTCCGGACCCCAACGGTGGTCCCCTTTTAGGGACCCGTGCACTAAAGCATCAATCATCTGCAATTCAGAAATATTTTGTTCAACCAAATTTAACAACAGACATTTGAAAGCTTCTCGCTCTCATTCACGCAGCTTGTGGAGGCTTGAGCGGAACTATGACTTCAGATAGATGACTATGACTTTTAGATCTATCTATCTATCTATCTATATATATATATATATATATATATATATATATATATATATATATATATATATATATATATATATCATATTACACCTATCATTGATTTCAAGAATGTTTTGTTTTGCTTGTAAATGATACGTCCGACTCAGAGTACTTTAGTAATGAATTTTCAACGACAGTAGGTGAAAACAGCTTTTATCCAGAGAGCCATCAGTTGAATGAAACCTGTCATGTCAAAGCTGTTTTGTTATTATTGTTATTATTAATATCCAGTCCGTTGCTCTGACTCCATAGTGGTTGTAGCTTCTCGCTGTCATTCACACAGCTTGTGGAGGCTTGAGCGGAACTATGACTTTCCACTTTGCTGTTGCTGTTGTTAGTTAGCTGCTTGTTGATTTATTCATTGGTCTCTGTGTTGAAAATCTATCTATCTATCTATCTATCTATCTATCTATCTATCTATCTATCTATCTATCTATCTATCTATCTATCTATCTATCTATCTATCTATCTATCTATCTATCGTGAGCACTGCCCAGCATAGTTGGTCAGATTACACCTATGATTGACTTCAAGAATGTTTTGTTTTGCTTGTAAATGACACGTCAGACTCGGAGTACTTCATTGATGAATTCTCAACAGCAGTAGGTGAAAACAGCTTTTATCTTGAGAGCCATCAGTTGAATGAAACTGTAGATGAATGAGAAGACTGCAGTCACAGACAGCACAGCTGGTCCTCAGCCTGCACTACTACTACTAGATAGTTCAAAGGGTCAAACCAGGAAAAAGCATTAAGACAGTTTGAATAATAACACAGTGACAGGTTGTTAACACCTTTTCTTTGATACCAGGTATTATATTTGTGTGCTTATGTTACATTTGCACTACTGCTTTCGTTGCTGTCTACGCTGCTGTAGTCTAGAAGAAGCTGAGCTGGAGCCAAAGCCGTGGGTGACAGACGCTCCTTTGACTTCTCGCTAAAGATAAAACGCAGACCCCTGAGGAGAGACATGGAGGAGGGGGGCTGAAAAGAAGACAAAAATGAGTGGAAGACAGGAAAACAGAGAGAGAGAGAGGGAGAGAGAAGCCAGATGTTTATTGAATGTGAAGGGTCAAATAATCTATTATTTGTTATGGTTCATTATTTATAGCCTAAAATCAATTTCCCGTTAGTTGTTTTGTTGTTGTTGTTGTTCGTGTGAACTCTGGGCTTCTACACCCCATTTCACAGAGCGTCTGTCAGCCTGCCTAAGTCCTCAGCGTAGCTGGAACTGCTTTCATGTCACAGTTTAAACGCAACGTCTGCGCAGACTCAACAAGAGTGCCAGAATGTGTAATGAAGAGTCAGAGCGATGCCCTTTCAGTGCAGAGACACTCGCCAAGCTGCTGATAGCTTTATGTTTCCGCGTGGACAGATTTTCTCGGCTATTTCGAGGCCGCTCACTTTCCTTGGCCGCTGTTTCAAATGGCGGAGGGAGACGACGTTTCACTCCAAACGTGCCTTCACCGTATTTATTGCGTGTGAAACAAGTGTATGGGGCTATTTGTTCTGCCGTAAAACATAATAGCCCAGCTCTCTAAACAGACTGAAAAAGACTTTTCAACAGAGAATTAGGAACTTATGGCTAGTTTCAATTATTATTTATTTATTTATTTATTTATTTTTGCCCGCCACCACCCCCCCTCTTCGGAGGACTATTAATTCTTTATTATTTATTTCACAACAACAATCATTGTACAGCATTTTTTTTCCTTTACCATGGAGATAGGGTTGGGTGGGTCTGATTTGGAGGGACTGGAGGGCAGTGAAATGCAGGAGGAGGTGCAAGGGGGGTAAATGATGTGTAACAAAGGGAAGAAAAAAAAACATACAAGCAAACAAACAGACAAACGAACAAGGGATCGGGAGGTGAAATGCAGGAGGAGGTGCAAGGGGGGTAAATGATGTTGAACAAATGAAAAAAAAAAACAAAAAACATACAATCAAACAAACAGTCAAACAAACAACTAAAATATATATATATGTGTGTGTGTGTGTGTACACATATATATCAATTTATACCTAAACAGAAACATGAACATAGCATTTTATTCAATATGGTTCATGTGTATTCATTTTTTTGTTGTTGTTTTGTTTTGATTTTTTTTGGCTGTTGATTATTATGTTATTTACTGTAGTGTTTGAATGACATGTTTCCAAACTGGGTCTGAATCGGTCTGTCTGATTGGTTCTGAGAGGGGTTCTAGATATTAGTTAGTATTAGTATTATTAGTATTATGTTATAGATTTTTGCACTGGATGAAGTTAATGTTGATGAGGATGATGTTCTTGGTGATCATTAGCGACATCGAGAGTATTCTTTTGTTTTCTGTTGTTGTGTTAGTGTTTGATGTGTCTCCTAATAGGCAGAGTGATGGTGTTGGGTGGATATGAGTGGTTAGGGCTCGAGATAGGAGGGTGATAACTTCATGAGAACTGGTTAACGGGTTTACAGTGATATATAGCCTGGATATAATTATCAGCAGTGTTTTGTGTGCAGTGCGTACATATTGGTGAGCTTCATAGTTTCATTTATTCTACTATTATAGGAACGTGTTTGCTATTGCCAGTGGGACAAGAAGTGAAATAATAATTCAGATGGAATTTGGAACGGCCCGGCTTTCGGTGTTTTATTGCTAGCAGAAAGCCAAGTATGGCCGCTGCATTTAAAGATGACGTCAGGAGCTCTTTGTATGGGCACTGTGGGAAAATAGTAGGGGAATAGGTTTCTGATGTGAGTCAGTCTGGATATGTGTGCAGGCCTGTGTGAAGGTCACAGCGCTTTGGTGTAGATCCTAATGCTAATGCCCAGCTTATTGAAGTTCTAGACACTGCAGGCTTCCCTTAAGGAGTAACTTGTTCAGTGTCAACACAAAGTGTGGCAGTTGAATGCTAATTGCTGTTTCCTTCTCTCTTTCTCTCTTTCTCTCACTCTCTCACACACACACAGACAATCTTTGATGTTATGCTTTATAGCACTGGCGTATAGTTGCAAGAAGTACGATTTTTGGAGGGCTGCCGCGAAAACGGAAAATTTGCCAGGTCTTTGAATTTACCCCTCCACACACACACACACACACACACACACATTCACCAGCCCAAACACCCAACAGCCTGAAGACAAACAAATGGGCCTGGGCTTCCCTGAATTCTTTCCATGCACCCAGACAGACTAACCCAGATGGCAGCGACCACAGAGGGAAGTCCCCTCGCGAGACAGGGAGGGAGGAAGAGGGAGTTAGAGAAGAAAGTGGAGCTTCCCTGGAGAACAGACTGAAGAAAAGAAGAGCAGCTTTGCTTTCTTGAAGTGTCAACTTTTTTTTTCCGTTTGGCATCATGACATCAGAGTGAATTCAGGCTCTCGGGCAAAAGCCAGAAAAAGTCTTTGAGGCGAGTCGGTTGTTCAGCTTTTGAAAAAATAGCTGTGTCTTAAAGGAGGGCAGAAGGTGACAGGAGTAAGTGTGGTGTGGACTGCTGCTGTGAACTGTTAAAAAAAAAATGGTTGTGCTGCCATCTATATTGTACTGTCTCAACGTTCTTCAGGTTTTTATACAGCACTGTTCGAAATCTCCAGTTAAAGCAGCTTTTAACTAGAGCTGTCGCGATGAAAGAATTTTCTTTGTGGTATTTTTACTGCTATATGAACACGTCTTATTGTAATAGTTATTATTAAGTATTATATTTTTTATAACACATACCACAGAGTTGTAGGACAAATTAAACAGTCCTTTATTGTTAAATGCAGAGCACGTGAGGCTCAATAAGAACGTTCCTTTACTCTTTCATGGAAAAAATGTCTAGGTTATAGTCTAGGATTGATATACGCTGTGCAAAGAAGGCAAAAAAAAACCTGAGAGCACATGAGATCAGAATTCGTTTAGAAAAAAGAAGGAAAACTAAACCCTTCCTTTAGTAATAAAATGTCTTTACTGTGTTGTACATTGTTGGACAGCCGTCTCAGAAAAATACGTCTTGCCAGGCAAGGTACTGCTTGTGGAATTTCTTGAATGCATAGACTTGAATGCCAGTTTCTCAACTCTGCTAAATGGAACCATCTCCTCAAGAACATTCCCCGTTACGGCAGACGTCAGGTGTTTATGTCTGTGACTTTCACGACTGTATTTGGAACCTCACTCAACGCATTCAGCCACACCTCACTGTCGGCTGGAACCAACCTGAGCTGTTTCTTTTGAGGCTGCTCCAAGGCTGGTTGGTGCTGGTGGGGGCAGTTGTGCTTCGATAGCTGGATGATGGGTAGCTAGGTGGGATCTCAAATTCGATGTATTTGCCCGTTTCACAGAAACCTTCCGGGCACAGATTTTGCAGACTGCCTCGTCTGCATTGGCTGGCTCTCCCTTTTCATTCGGGTGAAAGCCGAAAAGCCCCCAAACTGGCCAAGTCGCATTTGGTTTTGCGACCAGAGTAGCCGCCATTGTTTCCATGTTTGCAATTCCCTGCGGTTGGCAGATCAATCGCGCTGTGTTCTAATATTGCGGTTATCGCGACAGCCCTACCTTTAACTACACCGTTTTAGGTGTTAAGCTTTCAGTTTTTTAAAGAAACCTGCTTGGATATTTTAGTCTTAGTAGTTAGTCTTAGTAGTTGGTTGCGTTTTCTGCTTTTCATTATTCAAGTCCCAAAGGCATTTAGTGATTCTGAGATCTGGACTCTGGGGTGGTCAGTCCATTGTTCTAAGAACACCAGCAACTTTCACTTTCCTTTTATACTTATTATTATGATGATTAATTAAGAATACAGCGGTGGCCGGGCCTGCCACTCCTAATTAAAAGCAAGTTCGCTTAATTTGGGCTGTTTTGATATTTTATGATTCGTGCTCACGTACACACTGTGAATCAGGTTAGCAGTGATGTATAATGCAAACAGTCACAACAGCCACCAGCTCAAACCTAGCTTCACAATGAAGAATGCTAATGGTGCCTCGGTAGGCATTATTAATATATGATAACCATCTCTGCACACCATCTCAGTATAACATTTCTATCATCGTACCCAGGATGCATTGATTCACGACAGTGTAAACAGACATATGGACAGCATATTTTAGGGGGAATTTCTGAAACCTGGCAGAGAACAGCATCCACCCCCCCACTGATCAGCTGTGCTAAAATTCCTCTCGCTACTGCTGCCACTGGAAAAATACTTAACAAATGTTGGGCAATATCAGCAAACAGAGATCCACTGTAAGTTTTCCACCAACCTAACACATCCCTCCCTTCTTCCATTCTGGTACTGGAACTGATTGTTGACTTGTTTCATCAGATTTCATCCCTGATTTCATTCAGGGGTACTTTCACCTGCTCTTCTGGAGCTATTTGTGATGCAGCTGTATACTTTAATGAGAGAGAGGGAGAGAGAGAAAGAGAGAGAGAGAGAGAGGCATATTCTATCAAATAAAAACAAATCAACTAATTAAAAAAAGCACTGTCGTGCGGGAACCCGCAGCCCAACATCGGCAAGAAATTCAATGTTTTTTTGGACTCTGGTGAGGTCACATTAGGTAGCAGACCTTGTATCTAGTTTAATAACCTTACATAAGCAGTACATTCATTTAGTCATGTTCTAACATCTTTCATGCAGTTCTATGTTATTTAATGTCATCAAGCTTCATAAACCATTCGATAGTAATTTGGG
This sequence comes from Megaleporinus macrocephalus, assembly GCA_021613375.1. Lineage (NCBI taxonomy): Eukaryota > Metazoa > Chordata > Actinopteri > Characiformes > Anostomidae > Megaleporinus > Megaleporinus macrocephalus. The sequence goes on along the minus strand of CM038712.1, from coordinate 47,090,107 downwards.
GGTTTGGGTTCTACATTTCTATTTCAGTATGCCTCCCGTTTTATTGCATTCAGATTGTTTGACAGGGTTAACATCTCATATGTTATTAGCTGCTCATCAGCATTCTGGGATCTTGTGCAGAGTTCTTTGGGGAACTGCATTTATTCAGTGTTCATTCAGTTCTAAACATGGCCCCAATCCAAGGTTTCTGCTCTAAAAACTCCACTGCAGACTCCTTTCATATTCAGTGGGACTCAATGGGACACAGGTAGTAGCTCTGAGTCACTAAGGGACCTGGACTTGAACCTCAGCAAACAGTTCTGCACTCAATACACCACGACCCACAGTTTCAGCTGAGCTGCTCATGACATCTGTCGAGAGATCAAAAACAGGTCATGGAGATGGAGAGGAGGAGAGGGGGCAACAACATACTTCAGCAAACTCACTTACTGAGCGAGGTGATTGAGTTGGAGTGAAGGAAGAATAGCGCTGATGAATAGATGGTTAAGAGCATGTGTTGTGAAAGGAACTGAATCAGTGTATTTTCTCGGAGGACTGGGGTCTTGTACTCTGCCAGTTAATCATTTCTTCTTATGTCTCTATAAAGGCTATAGCTGCCTATTTACCTGCAGCAGTGGCACTGCATATGTGTGTGTGCTGTGAATGATAGTGCTTCTCTTAGTCCTGTTGGGTGCAGTGTGTGGTTTGGCGTAGGGGTGTGCCATATCACATCTCACACAATAATATCACCAACATTTTTGAATATGATGAACGATATTATACCCTGAAATATCACCCATATCACCCATCACTAATTATCACATCAGGTACTACTTTTACTGTTTTTAGAAAAAGAAAAAATCACACTTTTCTCATTTCCCATTATATCTACTAGAGACAGATTTTATCTCCAGTATCATTCACTTTACTTCAGTCCTGGATATATGGAGATATTTGGAGTGCATTATTTAGTATCGTGAATAGGGATGCACTGATACCACTTTTTCCTTACCGATACCAATACCGATACCAGCTTTTCAGGTATCTGCCGATACAGAGTATCGAGACCGATACCGACTCTGACTTAAATGCTCGATATATGGCTATAAATCCTGATATTTATAGTGTTCCACTTTTTATATGTTGTATTTTGTGCTAGCTTGGATGAAGTCGCTGTGTTTTTGACGTGGTTTCGCTTTAAATGCTTAATTAAATTTGAGGTGTTGAAGTCTTTGCTAGTCGTGCCACCCCTCGAAATGCTGGCATTACAAATTTTGCAGCAGGCATTTTTGCTGCTGCCCGTCTCAACCGAGAAATACTCCCACACCGCGGACATGCTGTTGGCTTCAGTCAAGCACCATTTAGTGGTGCGCGTCAATAAGCTTCATGGTATCGGCGATACCGATACTGTGTGTAAGTGCCAGTATCGGCGCCTATATCTTTGCATCAGTGCAACACTAATCGTGACATTCTGGATCAGTGACTTCTGTTACAATCTGATGAAAATTCTTGGATTTTTTAATATCTCAGTTAGGGGTGTGCCATATCATATCCTATACAATAATAAAATTAAATTTTCATTTTGTTGCAGAAGTGTATTCTTAAAATATATTTTTTTAATTCAATGTTTTGTCATATCGCCAAGAGTATCGTTATCGCAAAAATACCATAAAATATTGTGATATTATTGTAGGGCCATCTACGATAATTTCTTAATTGCTATGTTATCAATGCGCGAGCTGATGTTATCGAGTACGCTACTGACTGGGAAACAATCAACAACAATCAGAACGCCTCGACTCCACGCGCTCACTACTTCATTTGGTACAGGCTACTGAGAGTGCCCATACTGTGTGCTAGCATAGGCTAAAGCTAGCATAGCTGCCTAAACAGCACACCTAAAGCTGAAAGTGAGTGAACACACTGTACCAGAGGAAGAAACTCAGACACCGCCAACCTCGCAGTCTACCACCTTAGATTTAACTCCTAGACGAGGATCATCTTCACTCGTGTGGAGCTGGTCTGGATCTGAAGAGACTGACGTTGCTCAGAAGACGGCAGCCGTTAAAGATCGCTCCACAGCTAACCTGTTCATCATCTCCTAACAAACCACCACACAGAGTATGAGGAGCATGAACAGAGTATGAGGAGCATGAACAGAGTATGAGGAGCATGAACAGAGTATGAGGAGCATGAACAGAGTATGAGGAGTATGAACAGAGTATGAGGAGCATGAACAGAGTATGAGGTGCATGAACAGAGTATGAGGAGTATGAACAGAGTATGAGGAGCATGAACAGAGTATGAGGAGTATGAACAGAGTATGAGGAGTATGAACAGAGTATGAAGAGTATGAAGAGAGTATGAGGAGTATGAACAGAGTATGAAGAGTATGAAGAGAGTATGAGGAGTATGAACAGAGTATGAGGAGTATGAACAGAGTATGAAGAGTATGAAGAGAGTATGAGGAGTATGAACAGAGTATGAAGAGAGTATGAGGAGTATGAACAGAGTATGAAGAGTATGAAGAGAGTATGAGGAGTATGAAGAGAGTGTGAGGAGTATGAACAGAGTATGAACAGAGTATGAGGAGAATGAACAGAGTATGAACAGAGTATGAGGAGTATGAAGAAAGTATGAACAGAGTATGATGAGTATGAACAGAGTATGAGGAGTATGAACAGAGTATGAACAGAGTTTGAGGAGTATGAAGAAAGTATGAACAGAGTATGAACAGAGTATGAGGAGTATGAACAGAGTATGAGGAGTATGAACAGAGTATGAGGAGTATGAACAGAGTATGAGGAGCATGAACAGAGTATGAGGAGCATGAACAGAGTATGAGGAGCATGAACAGAGTATGAGGAGCATGAACAGAGTATGAGGAGCATGAACAGAGTATGAGGAGTATGAACAGAGTATGAGGAGTATGAACAGAGTATGAGGAGCATGAAGAGAGTATGAGGAGTATAAACTGAGTATGAGGTGCATGAAGAGAGTATGAGGAGTATGAACAGAGTATGAACAGAGTATGAGTAGTATGAACAGAGTATGAGGAGCATGAAGAGACTATGAGGCGCATGAAGAGAGCATGAGGAGTATAAACTGAGTATGAGGAGTATAAACTGAGTATGAGGAGTATAAACTGAGTATGAGGAGTATAAACTGAGTATGAGGTGCATGAAGAGTTGTTGTTGTTGTTGTTATTGTTCCTTGCATGCAACTATAAATATAAGTACAGGCATAATACACTAATTAACAAGTTAGTCGTAGATTTCTAGTTACATACGCAGCTATATTTACAGCTAGATTTCCTCAAACAAATGACATGCACATTATAAGTATCAAGTATAGATGATAGATAAATATAGATATAGTTATAAATAGATATAGATAAAGTTACTGCAACTCTGGAAGGACAAACCAGTGGTCCATGACTCTGAGAGTTAAAAAAGTTTAATATTCAGAAGTGAGTGAGTAGTCACAGAGTCTGTATTGTACAAAAACACAATCACCAGGCCATCCAAACAGACAAGACTAGAGCAAAACCAGAATACAGACTGGGGTCAAAACCAGCAGATCCAACAACCAGAGCAAAACCAAAAAAGGGAAAACCAGGAGACAAAGCTGGGTTCATACACAACACAACTAGGACACAACAGAACGCCCAGTACACAACAGAATGAGTTGGCAGTACCTCGCAAAGACAGAGAGAGACAGCGAAGCAGTATATATACAAACAGAGCTGTGAACAACAGGTGGAACACATTAGTATTCAGAGGAAGAAGAACAGGAGAGGAGAGCTTGATGGGATGTTAGTGAACTTGCGGTGTTGGCGTCATGGAAAGGTGGATGAAAAACATTGAATGATAGAATTAAACTATATAACTAATAAACAAACGTTACACTGGAAAGTTTTATACAAATGAAGTATTGTATATTTAAGTACTTACACATACACAAGCAAGTTGGTGTTGATGAATGTTGATTTTATACATGTTGAGTCAGTATGTACTGAACTGAACCATGTGTGTGTATATAGAGCATAGATAGCATAGCATGGATACAGACTGGACGGAGCAATACCACTGTCGACAGCGGGGGCAGTGCAAGACGCGATAACTTCCATACGAACACGATGAAGAAGAAACGGCGGGACTTTTTGAAGATTGGTTGTGAGAGTTGGTTAGGAATTTCAACCATGATGTATCTTCGCCGTGGTGCAGAGACAAACCGTTGTTTTTCGATGTTTTTGAAGTAAATACAGAACTACGAGCTCATCCACCGTCACCATATTTGATTTACTCCATACTGCCCTCTACTGGAAGTGTTGCTCAACCACTATGCCATCGGAGCTGACGCACAGAAGTATGTGGGCAGTGACGACTGTATCGTAGAGGAAGTATAAATGAGCCTTTAACGTGTTCATGCGTTCGCCTCTTTGTTTTGTTTACATTTATTCGTCAAATCCAATTCACTTTCTGCTTGCATCGTAATATGACTGTGAAACACAACAACAGCAGAACATTAGTGCTTATATCAACTTGCTGATCATCTCAATTAATTGTGTTTAGGATTGTGTAGTAATTGTGAGAGGCCCACCTGTGTATACGCAGGACTTGGAGCTTTCATCCTGAAACAGGGGTGAAGCTCCGCTCTTCCTCGCTCAGACCTTAAAAATTCACATGTGTATGCATAAAACATTTAGTAGCTTGACTATGTTTATAAATGAATGAAGGAACATTCTTTAGGGGTGCCAACAGTGGGGACAAAACATTTTTTCATGGGATGTTTGAAGAACCCCTAGAAACACCATTGTCTGTATTATCCCTGTAGACTGATTCCACAAGAATCTACCACCCGCTGAGCTCTTGGTATCGCAAATGCTGACATTTTTTGAGGAAAAACATGAAAAGCGCTGCACTGAGAGCAGCTGGGAGCAGCACTGACTTTAAAATGAGAACTGCCTTCAGTGTGAAGTTAGTCCAGAGTGGTAGCGGACTGTGACCCTTAAGCCTCGGCCCTCTCATACAGTTATGTCCGCCCACTTAGAGACAAGATATGATTGGTCAGTTTGACTGTCATTTGAAATTGGTATGGCGCTGAAATATAACTACCTGCTCCCTCTGTACATGAACAGCGGGACCACCAATCACCAACATTCTGCGCAGGCATCACCGTCCTTATAGGGGGAGACACAGACTCACAGGCTTCCACTTAACCCCTCACACTCCAACACAGATTGAATAAACATGTTTAAATAATTTGTGTGCCTATGGGTGTGTCTTAAAACCTACTGAGCTCCTACATAGTTAGCATTTCATGTCATAGTATGCGCTCCCGACATGTAGACTGTCCCAATACTTACATACCTTAAACATGCTGTCTACTGAGAAACCTTATTTAGACCTGACAATCCCATGATGCAACACAGGCTAATCTAGGAGCAGTGAAGTGGTTTTAAAATGTGAGTTATTTTGATTCTCTCTGGAGTTTTAATGTGTTTCTGGTCATATAATCACACAAAACAGTATTTTATTATCAACTCTGTAACGAGTCCTTCACCATTTACACTTTTATACTCCAGACATTAGCATTTATGCTAGCGGATTTTTAAGCCTCAGGCTATTGTTTTGGATGCAAGCCGGTATCTTAGCAACCAGCTAAACCACCGGTCGTGTGCTGCAGTGGGCGGGAACAAGCCGTGACGCAGTCTCTCTCTAACTAGAGCGTCTCAGTAATCTGTTTTATGAGGAGAGATGAGGAGAGAACGCTGCTACTTACACAGCTACTACCTAGACAGCCTACTTACACACTCACTAGGGTTTGAGACACAACCCTAATGTGAAAATGTGAAAAGATCCAATTATGGTACAGTTCTACTGTAAAAAATCAGAGTTTTGTTTTATCATTTGTTCGTACACTACGTTCTTTGTTTGCTTTGTGTTGTCACACTTCATTAGCACTTAACTCCTAGACTTGACTCTATGTTCCAAGAAGTAATGATTATTTCTAGCGTTCGGCTTTCTGCGTGCACAGAGGAGAATGCTGCAAAGCGAGGGAAGCTGCGTCAGGCCAGTGGAGTTTTGACATGTATCTGAAATGTGTTTCGGATAAAATTGTCACCCCACTTTAGCTGGGTCTGCCGTTGACATTGGCAGCCCCATTTAATTCCTGCCCTTGCGACGGTGTCGGTTTGTGGGTAAATATAAAGTAATTTCGTGTTCATGGGGTGTTTAAGGTCACTGCAGCCGGCAGAACTTGGACGAGATCGCTTTTCGAAATGACTCAAGGAATGGGTTTGTCATCACACACACACACATACACACACACTTCACTCAGACAGTCAAAGGAAAGAAAAATATTTCCTCAGCTCTGAGGATTTTCACCCCATCCCCCATCTATCCAGTGTATGGATAGTAAGGGTAGAGTGCTGTGATGCTCTATTCAGATCAATTGGAAACACAGCAGTGTGTGGAAATAGATTTAGGAGCAACCAAGGGCTCTTGATAGTGAGTGTGTATGTGTGTGTGTGTGTGTGTGTGTGTGTGTGTGTGTGTGTGTGTGTGTGTGTGTGTAGAAAGAGAGAGAGTATTGTGAGTGATGTGCAGACTTGGGCAGGGGGGCTGAAACGAATGAGATTACTATGTCAGAGCAGAGAGAGAGCGAAAGAAAGAGAGAGAGAGAGAGAGAGAGAGAGAGAGAGAGAGAGATGGCATAGTAATATATTCTGAGGGATTTAGTTTAAATGGCTTTTCCACCATATTTTTGAAAAACGTCTTTGAAACAATTCAGTTGAATCATTGAAACCATCGAACAGTCATGTAGAGCAGTTTGGTGTGAAGTGGTTGATTGTAGCGACTGGTGGTGATGGCAACCAGGAGTCATGATGTCTACATGAACGCAGGGACTTTATTTAATATCCAACCCACGTGCGTCCCTAAGTTTTATATGTTGTGGTGATGTTGGTTAAGCAGTGATGAACCCAAAACAAATAATGGGGGTCAACATGTCACCAGAAAGTTGTGGTGTCCACCCCATCGTGAGAAACACACAGTCCCTCCTTCTCAATGTTAACCTGTTTACTTGCCAGTCTAGAAGAAACGTTGTGAGTTCATCTCGTCTCTAGCAGTAAAAAGCAACCGTGTAAGTGTTTATAAGTTTGTGAGTTTATGGCGCCGTAAAGCCCGTATACCATAAAGACTAGAAAAGTTGCACTGCTTTAAATAAACACTGTCAAAATTAAATCATTCTCAGTAGTTTATCAGTTTGGGTCCGCATTGCACAACGTCTGGGTCCGGATCCGGGCCGCGGTCTGCCTATTATTGACCCCTGCTGTATACCATCAAAACCGCCATTTCTTCATGTTCCGTTAATGTCTTATCTTGGTCTCAGCATCCTTCAGACTCGGGGTATGGTAGAATCTCAAGAGCTGCCAAGTCCCATCTGAGGTAACTGGAAACTTTGGTCATTCAGAATATCAACTAAGACTTCAAACAGGAAGAAACAGCCTTTGCTCTGCACGTCCATTCGAATTCTGTAACGGAGGGGTGCTGTGACACCATATGGCCTATCAGCTAGTTCTGTTAAATACCAGTGATTACCGTGACTGCAAAACCATTAAGAAGACCAGGACTTGAAGATCAAGGTCCAGATTTGAAGATCTCTGTTGTAGAAGCGTTAGACAATTTGGATATCTGGTTTCTGTCAACCCCACTGTGAGCAACTCTCTCACATTAAAACCTCAGTATGACGGTGTTTGCATCTTATTAAATAGAAATTAATAGAAAAACGTGTGGAATTCCTGCTAGAAGTCCAGTCATGAAGGGTTTATGTGGTTTTGAATGAATGAAGGTTTGTATGTGTGAGTGTGTGTGTGTGTGTGTGTTTCTGTGTCTGAATATGCTTCCAGTCAAAAATCAACTATTCCCTTTGTTTACTGCTCTGAACGCCGAACACTCAGACATCACTCATATTCCTGTTCACTCTTTGGTCAGACTTCGTCAGAGGGGGGCGTTTTAAATATTTTCAGTTCTCAGTCGTTGCATTGGCCAAATCTGTACAATATTAAAAAAGAAACAGGTTTGTGGTCATGTGCTGAATTCTCTCTCTCTCTTTCTGTCTCTGTCTCTTTTTCTCTCTCTGTCTCTCTCTCTCTCTCTCTCTGTCTTTCTCTCTGTCTCTCTCTCTTTCTCTCTCTCTGTCTGTCTCTGTGCTTCTCTCTCTCACTCTCTCTCTCTGTCTCTCTCTCTCTCTGTCTCTCTCTCTCTCTCTCTCTCTGTCTGTTTCTGTGTTTCTCCCTCTCACTCTCTCTCTCTGTCTCTCTCTCTCTCTCTCTGTCTGTCTCTCTCTCTCTCTCTCTCTGTCTCTCTCTGTCTCTCTCTCTCTCTCTCTCTGTCTCTCTCTCTCTCTGTCTTTCTCTCTGTCTCTCTCTTTCTCTCTCTCTGTCTGTCTCTGTGCTTCTCTCTCTCACTCTCTCTCTCTGTCTATCTCTCTCTCTCTCTCTCTCTCTGTCTGTTTCTGTGTTTCTCCCTCTCTCTCTCTCTCTCTGTCTCTCTCTCTCTCTCTCTCTCTCTCTCTCTCTCTGTCTGTTTCTGTGTTTCTCCCTCTCACTCTCTCTCTCTGTCTCTCTCTCTCTCTCTCTCTCTCTCTCTCTCTCTCTCTCTCTGTCTCTCTCTCTCTCTCTGTCTCTCTCTCTCTCTCTGTCTCTCTCTCTCTCTGTCTCTCTCTCTGTCTCTCTCTCTCTCTCTCTGTCTCTCTCTCTCTCTCTCTCTCTCTCTCTGTCTTTCTCTCTGTCTCTCTCTCTCTCTCTCTCTCTCTCTCTCTCTCTCTCTCTCTCTCTCTCTCTCTCTCTCTCTCTCTCTCTCTCTCTCTCTCTCTGGTGGAGATTTGTTTTTTGATCTATATCCAGGCTGATGGTGCTGCTTGCTGACTGACAGAGCCCACATTACTGCAGCTTGTTAGGTTAGCAGGCTTGCATGTTTACCCTGCAGTAGATTGAAAGCGAACTGGAGGAGCAGCAGCAGTAGGAAAGTGTAGTAACGCACACACACATACACACCATTCACCTCTGCCTCATTTCTGCAGTCTTTTTTTATCACTGTATTTTCCATCATGTGTTCCTAGATAGAGCAGAGAGATGGATACCATGTGCTCTGTGTCTTTCTCCAATGTCACAAGCCCAACCCCACCAACAGCATCAAATCTGAACATGACCTGAGCCTGTCAAAAACCTGACCAGAGCTAGATCAAGTTTTGAGTTTCTGTTGCAAATTTCTAAATCCAGATAGCAGTGATTACATCATAGTACAGGGGTATTTAATTAGAGTCAGTAAGGTCCAGTTAGAGGAGATCTCCTCAGGCCAATGTCCAGACCATCATCATTTCTAGCGTGTGTTCTGATTCAGTGGTGTATCCTGTTTACTGAAGTAGTCTAGTATCAGCATCTCATACCATCAGCTACTGAAACACCAACACACCACACATACCGTTCAGAATATTTCAGTATATTTACTGTTTAAATACTGAACTGAAACAAGAGCTACATTTAAAAAACAGAATGCTTTTTTTAAAAAGTGTATCTTAAAGTGTTTATTTATAGAGAAAGTAAATAAAAGGTGTGTCTTCTTGTTAACTCAGCTTTACAGATTAACATGTTGGTTGTACAGAGCGGTTATTCTCCAGAACTAGACGAGCAGGTCCATTCCAGAACCGTTCCTGTTAAACACTCAGTTCTCTCTGTTCACTTTTCTGTTTGTAGAGCTCGTTATTCTTTCTGACTCGCTCTAGTCTCCGGCTGCTGCTCCTCGCTTCATACCTCGCCTGTGTGTGTGCCGCACGCCCCAATCTGCACAGATCTGATTGGCTGAGGAGCCTTCGGTGATCTTGCAGCACACGTGATTGGTCTCTGAGTTCACTGTGCCGTAAAGCCCGTATACCATAAAGACAAGAAAAGCTCTGCCTCTTAAAATAAACACATTCTAAATTAAATCATTCTCAATAGTTTATCAGTTTGGGTCCACATTGGACAACGTCTGGGTCCGGATCCGGACTGCGGTCTGTCTGTTAGTGACCCCTGTCATAAATGAATAGAAAGTACTTCTAAAGTAAAATCATCGTATAAAATAATCAAATCCACTTTACTGAATGTATACATTAAGCAGTGCTTCTGAACAGTACCTCAGTTTTGTAGTCTGGATAAACATTCTTTTGGCTGTGCGGTGCTGTATAGGGTGACCACATGTCTCGCTTTATCCGTTTGACCCTACTTAATTGAAAATAGTACACGGACTCGCCCGTGGGTAGGCTTGCTCTTGAGTTTTGTCCAATAGTCCAGAGGAGAGCAAAAAAAAAAACATAGCCATGTCAATCGTATGTCAATCAGCTATTGACCCGCGCACGAACGCCTCCTCAACGTTGTCAACCATCTCCAATTTGAGAGCGCGCCGTGTGGTCAGTTTAGGCAGCCGGAGAAGAGAAGATGTGGTTTCAGTAGGGAATGGACCGCAACATTTTCTTGGATGACCAGACCGGTGGATGGCGACGCGGAGTTTTTTGCAAATCGTTTCTCATTAAACCAAAACTTCCCCAGCTTGAACAAATTTCTGCAGCAGAAGTGACGAGCGTTTATCATGCAGTACAACATATTCATTCATATCACTCCACCGACTGCAATAACAAATTACCTCCCTGTCATTTTTCCAGACTCTGAGAGAAGAAAAGGATTTTGGTTTACCTTATTTGCAATTAAACTCTTAATTTCTAACCATTTTAGTTAACAGTTTTATGATTTTGATATTCAGTTGTTCTTTTATTTATTTATTTATTTATTTATTTATTTATTTATTTATTTATTTATTTATTTATTTTCATTTAATTATTTTTACTATTTTATGTTTTGCTACTATATTTATATATATTTTTATTGACTTATTTTTATTTTTGTCTTTTTTCTGATTTTAGTTTCTTATTCAGTTTTTATTTGTTTATTTTGTCTCTGTTCTTATTGTTTCTTTTACATTTTAAGTACTTACCTTTTAGCAATTGTATCTTTAGCAATTGTAATGCTCGGCGACATTATAAATGAGGGTCTCCCTCAATGTACTCCCAAATGAAAATAAAGGTTGATTGATTGAATTCAGTTGTTAAATTTTGTATAGGCTAGGCCTAAGATTTTTGGTGCCTTGTATTTTAAGTTAAACAAAACAGAGAGCATAGTTTAGTTACTAATTTGATAGTCCCAATTAAGACATGATGCAGAATTAGTGTTTTGTCTTGTATATGCCTTAAACTGTAGCAGCTTTGGGCTATTTATTGGGTCAGGTAGTGTTTTAATCTTCTGGTCAGTGGGGTTGAAATGCTGTCCCACATTGTCCCTCTTAAACTAGCTACTTGTCCCACATTTTGTCTGTCTGGAGTCGGTCACCTTAGTGCTGTCATAGCACTCATCTATGTTAAAAACTTTTTTATATATGACATACTACATATAGCTTACTGGACCTGAATCAGTACAAATGTTTCTGATCAAACAAATATAAACGTCCTCTTGGCTACGCTAAACTGTCCCCATGAATTGAATTGCTATGTTAGTGTCTTCTGGACCACATGACTTCATCATACCAGTTTAAAAATTGATACTAAAAACAATTGTATAGCATGACTAAAATGGTTTCTGAATAGAATTTCTAAAGATTCAGCTTCAGCTTAAAGCTGGACACAGCTGCAGCTCAAGTAAACAAACATTACCCCACACTGCCCTCTCTAGGTTTATAGTGCTCGTTCATAGTGTTTGTGGTTTTTGTGAGACTTATGATGTCTCTCAGTTGCGGTATATTAGGTATAAGATCGTTTAGCCTGTAGTTGGCGCTGTAGTTACCATGTGATCATGCTCAAGCTTCCAGCCACTTTCATCAAAGCTTCTAAGAGATAAAACGAGAAGCTTCAAAAGTTGGAAGGTAAATTAGAGAAAAGAGGAAGGCTAATCTCTTTTTTTGTCTCTGAGGAGCAGCTAATGAGCGAGCGAGTTTATCATTCAGCTGCGCTCAACATCTCAATCAGACCATGCCGGGAGCGGAGAAGTAAGCAAACGCTGAGGTGTGTGTGGGATGTGGGAGCGGCGTGACGGGCATCGCTGCTGCTTGAGAGAGCTGTGGTGGATGTGTGTGCGTTCTCATCAAGGACACATTCATCTAAGACCTGTCCTCCAAATGGAAATGAAATAAAGAGATGAGCGAAGGCTTAAATGAACATTTCGGGGTTTTGTTTTTTTTTTCAAACCCGCAGCAGCTCATAATATTGACGTCTGTGAAAGCGAACGCGTGCAGATCTGCAAGACCGCAGCAGTGGACCATGAACAGCTGCGTTCTGTGAGTGCTGATTGGCCGAATGCTGTTACTGTAGGCTCCCCTCTCAGAGAGATGGATCATTAAATACCACTGCCAGGGTTAATTCATTGCCAGTGGAGTTTTAATAGGGCCTGAAATCTTGTACAGAAGTCCAAAGAACAGCTCAAGAACTTCACATCCAAGTCCATTTCAACCCTAACAACATCAGCTGAACCAAAGTCTGCCCAAATCTGACCAGAGACATCCATCATTAGATTACAGAGAAACCATATAAGAAAAGTAGGTCTTAACAATGGAAGTGTATTAGTAGTAAAAACTGTAATGGAGATGTAATTTGCAACACAGGAATGTGTTTGTATGTTTGTATGTATGTTTCTCACTCATATATCGTCGCTGTTCAGTGAAAAACTTGTATTTACAACCCACACTGCTCCCAGCAGACCACGTATACACAGCGGACTGTATACACACACACACTTAAACACTACACACTTACAGAAAATAGATTTTTTTTCATTCCCCCTGTGCAGTTAAGAAGCAATGTGCAATTATTTGTAAATACAATCTTAAGAGTTCTTGACTTTTTATTTTTTATAATGTATATACTGTTCTGTTTATTTATCTATCTTTTAGAGATGGAAGGATTTAGCCGATCCTGAGAGCTTTAAACAAGTTAAGCCTAATTTGTATTCCCAGCTAGCGTTTCACCCAGAAAGAGGAGCCCTCCAGCCAGCTCCCTGCAATTCCTATCTGAACCACTAGGTAGAAAAACATACCCTTTCATTTTCCACACTCTGACTAAAGCAGCAGCCTCGCAAAAAAAGTTTAACCACAGAGAATGTACTAACCACTACACCACCACCGTACTAACCATTACACCACAGTACTAACCACTACACCACCATATTAACCACTATACCACCGTACTAACTACTACACCACCGTACAAACCACTACACCACCGTACTAACCACCACACCACCGTACTGACCACTACACCACAGTACTAACCACTACACCACCATACTAACCACTACACCACCGTACTAACCATTACACCACCATACTAACCACTACACCACCATACTAACCACCACACCACCGTACTGACCACTACACCACCACCGTACTAACCATTACACCACAGTACTAACCACTACACCACCATATTAACCACTATACCACCGTACTAACTACTACACCACCATACTAACCTCTACACCACCGTACTAACCACCACACCACCATACTGACCACTACACCACCGTACTAACCACCACACCACCGTACTGACCACTACACCACAGTACTAACCACTACACCACCATAATAACCACTACACCACCATACTAACTACTACACTACCATACTAACCATTACACCACAGTACTAACCACTACACCACCGTACTAACCACAACACCACCGTACTAACCATTACACCACCGTACTAACCATTACACCACAGTACTAACCACTACACCACCGTACTAACCACTACACCAGTGTGCTGCCATGATATGCAATATTTGTCTCAAAATAAAAAATTATAATTTAGCAGTTATTTTAATTTGTCTTATGACTGGTTAAATAATACTAATTTGACTTGTTTAGTGTACTAGTTGGTTTACTAATACTTTATTATGCAACAACGTTGTCAAAACAGTCTTGGGTGAAATTCCATTATTAAAAACTAAAAAACTAGAAACTAGAAAAAAGACAAAATTCTGAAGGAAAATGAAGCCTCGCCTCTTTGTAAGTGCATATCAGGCTACACGCCTACTGCACTCATTCTGTGGCAAAAAGATTTTGAAAATGTGTTCAACCTTATTGCTTTTTTATTTTCATAGACTTTCACCTGTCAGTCCTCGCTCAGTGGAAAGGCTTTATCAGAAGCAGGGCACCCGGGAGTTCGCAGCCATTCTTCCGTTAGCATGTGAGGTGAAGCACAGAAATATGTCCACTGGTGGTGTTCACTATGTCTTTATAGGTGACCCGATAAGAAAGTGTTCAATCAGACGCTTGGACGAGTTTTTCTGGCTAGTGTTGATAAACCTAAGGCTGAAGTTAATTCGCTTCTTATTTGAATGTTTCAATTCCACATTAAAGGTTGCAGCAGTTACAGTTATTTGAGCCCCAAATTGCATGTACATGATTGATTGATTGATTGACATACATGTGGGACATTAGGGACATTAGCATATTACATTTTCATTTGAATTCTGCCACTGATATGATTCCATACTTAAATCTCAGTGAAGGCTAATTTAGGTCGTTTTCACACCAGCCCTAGTTAGTCTGGTTAAAACGGACTGTGGTTCGTTTGGTGTGGTTGGTTTTGGCAGGTGTGAAAACAGTAATCGCACTTGGGTGCGGACCAAAACAACCGCACCGAGACCCTCGAGAGGAGGTGGTCTTGGTCTGGTTTCAAATGAACTCCGGAGCAGCTGGTTTGTGGTGAGAACATGATCCGACCTCGATCCGACCCAAGTATTAGGTGTGCTCCACAAGTTTGATCCTAACATCTCCTGCAGCCAGGTGTGCTTTGCATTATGGGATGCAGCAGATGGCGTAAACAGAGAACTGGAGAACTGGAGCAGCTAACAGAGCGAGGACAATGAAGCGAGGTCTCTCTTGGACTAGCAGTGAGGGACGTGGTCTACTTGATGTTTGGAGTGAGCTGGGTGGTCTGCAGGTGGACTGTAGTTTGGTATATTATCAGATTATTATTATAGCTATGAACAGATGCTGTCTCTGACGCTGCTCCGTGTTACGCTCTACGAGAAATGTGCAGTAGTTTGGGGAAGCCGGATCTTCTCCCTGTGTTTACTTTCTTGCTCGCACGCCAGATAGCTCTGACCAATCAGAGGAGGTGGTTTGTTGGGGCACAAGTGGTTTGTTTGGTGTGTTTAGGTTTTTGTCTGTGTGAAAACAAACTTAACCGAGGAGGAAACACTCCAAGTAAACAAACTCATTAACTGATCCTGACCAGTGAAATGAACTACAGGTGTGAAAACACCCTAAGACTATTTTCAATGGTCCCTGGCCGTCTGGTGTCTTCAGATTATTAAAAAAGTGTACCTTGCATCCATTATCTCTCAAGCATGGACCTCGTAACCCTTAGAGCTAAATTCTGTCAACAGCATGAGTGGTTAACTCCAGCTTGATGCATGGAAAACATGTTTTAAAGTAAGGAAAGTGGAGGAATAATAAAGAAAGAAGAATTAGAAGAAATTCTAATGCATTACAGGGTAAATCTCTTAACAAATGTTATATATCAAGGATCACAATGGCAGTAAGTCTTGAAATTAGTGTGTTATAAAATAGCCAACATGTAATTGTAGCTTTTAGCTTTTACTATAATAATGGGATGTGGTGTTGAGTGGGGTTCAATTTCCACAAAGTGACATACAAACCCAGTGTGAGCAGTAGGGTCTTGTCAGGCTCAGACAGATATTTCTCTAATTGTCAATGTGATAGTCGTAGGCTCATCTTTGAACTCCATGAGTGTGTGTCCGGTGGGTGTATTGGCAGCACTTAGCAGCACACACTCCTCAGTGTGTCGTGAGCCTAGTCATCAGAGTGAGGTCAGGAGTGTGAGGAGATTAGAGAGGCTGCAGCAGCTCAAGACATTTTCTCAGTCTCAGTGGAAGCGGAAATCTGCCCTGCGCTCTTCTGACCCACTTCAAGTGCGCGCACACACACACGCACACACGCTCACAATCTGCTCATTGTGGGGTATTCCCAATGACATCTCCATTACTGTTGTCACAGGGGTAATTTGGATCTCATGGACACATATGTTTATAATCCTCTCTTTGTAGCGTACTCTCATTGACATCTCCATTACTGTTGTCAGTGGTGCAACTTGGATTGCATGCCCACGTACTCTTGGAAACCTCCCTTTGTGGGGTATTACCATTGATATTAAACATTACTGCTGTCAGTGGTGTAATTTGGATCTTATGCACACACATGCTTGCAGTCCTCTTAATGTGGGGGGGTTCCCATCTACATCACCGTGGTCACCGGTGCAACTTAGATCTCAAGCACACACACATTTGTAATTGCTGTTGTCATTGGTATGACTTGACTCTTATGCAAACACCTCTTTTTGTGGGGTATCCCTATTGATATATGCAGACCCGTGGTCAGTGGTACAGCTTGAATCCTGTGGACACACATTTGCAATTGCTGTTGTCATTGGTATGACTTGACTCTTATGCAAACACCTCTTTTTGTGGGGTATCCCTATTGATATATGTAGACCCATGGTCAGTGGTGCAGCCTGAATCCTGTGGACACACATTTGCAATTACTGTTGTCATTGGTATGACTTGAATCTTATGCAAACACCTCTTTTTGTGGGGTATCCCTATTGATATATACAGACCCATGGTCAGTGGTGCAGCCTGAATCCTGTGGACACACATTTGCAATTGCTGTTGTCATTGGTATAATTTGAGTCTTATGCAAACACCTCTTTTTGTGGGGTATCCCTATTGATATATACAGACCCATGGTCAGTGGTGCAGCCTGAATCCTGTGGACACACATTTGCAATTGCTGTTGTCATTGGTATAACTTGAGTCTTATGCAAACACCTCTTTTTGTGGGGTATCCCTATTGATATATACAGACCCATGGTCAGTGGTGCAGCCTGAATCCTGTGGACACACATTTGCAATTGCTGTTGTCATTGGTATAATTTGAGTCTTATGCAAGCACCTCTTTTTGTGGGGTATCCCTATTGATACCTACAGACCCATGGTCAGTGGTGCAGCCTGAATCCTGTGGACACACATTTGTAGTTCTGTCACTGTGGGGTATTTCCATTGACATCTACATTACTGTAGTCAGTGTCATGTAATCATATGGACACGTATGCTGTTCTCTCCTCAACATTTGACATCCAGTTAAAGTCAGTTGAGATCTATATTAATGTATTCCATGGTTTCTCATAAATTCATTACACAAAAAATTATTTGTAGTATTTACTGAATAATATACATTTAATAGCTAATAACTTTTTCAAATCTTCAATTGGAAGCAATAATACAGACCAAAATATGCAGCAGCAAAAGTATAAAAAAAACTAGCAGCTATATGTAAACATATTCAAACAGCTGAAGGTAAAAGAGTGAACGTTTTAACAAACTAATTGAATGTTTTCCTTGTTTGGAGTTGTGTGATGTGGTGGTTTGTAGGGCAGTGACTAATTGGTGCTACTGGCCCCCACTTGATTGGCTGTAAAGGGGAAAAATAAAAACCTCCTGTTTTTTTAAGATTTGTTAAGATTACTTAAATAGAAATTTTGGTTATTTATACTTCACTGGAGTGATTATTTTCTACCTGAGCCTACCTGAGTAATGAATGCGAATACTTTTGACACCTTTGGATAAGAGAATAAAATAAAAATAATAAATACATGTAAAAATGTTAATGTTATTGGGTAATAGCAATTAAGTACAATTACTCGAGTATTTTCTACCCCTGGTTATATCATACAGAGCCCTATAGGTCCTCACAAGGCCTTAAATACATGTTCCTAAACAGACACACACACACGTTGACCTGGCGGTGCTGTGTCTGGCGCCCTATGAGTGGTTGATTACAGTGGTGGAGGATCACTGTGGGATTATATGGGAGTTACCTGCGTAAGAGCTTATAGTTTATGGCTGTTTGAGTCGAGGCAGCCCGTCTTTTTCTATCACTGTCACTCTGCGCTTTATGAGCTCCGCGCTGTCCATCAATTGATATTCCATGCATGGAAAGAGCTTTTTGCAATTCGCAACTCACCCACCGTATCAAATTGCGCCTGCTCGGAATGTTGATATGGCAACGTGTCAAAAATTAAATTGTCAGCAAAAAAATAAGAAATAATTGATGCTGGGACACCTATGTCCATTTATTTTATTATTTTAAAGCGAATGCAGCCTGCATTGCCTATTTTTCATTGTTTTTTTTCTTACTGACATGGTGTTCTTTAATAAATTGATGTCTGCAGCACACGGCAGATTGCAACAGCAGTGAAACAACTGTCTGTTCTTCTGTTGCCAAAACTAAATCCATCTCTTTGACCAGAAGCCTTAGATATGCATGTTTTAATTTGTACAACAGCAATGGTCTTTGTTCTGATTTTCATTTTTTTTAAATCAGACATCTGACATCATCAGAGGTGTCAAGTAACAAAGTACAAAATACTTTGTTACCTTACTTAAGTAGTAATTTTGGTTATTTATACTTTACTGGAGTAATTATTTTTCAGCAGACTTTTTACTTCTACTCCTTACATTTATGCTCCATTATCAGTACTTTCTACACCTTACATTTACACTCCATTATCAGTACTTTCTACTCCTTACATTTACACTCCATTATCAGTACTTTCTACTCCTTACATTTACACTCCATTATCAGTACTTTCTACTCCTTGCATTTACACTCCAATATCAGTACTTTCTACTCCTTACATTTACACTCCATTATCTGTACTTTCTACTCCTTACATTTACACTTCATTATCAATACTTTCTACTCCTTACATTTACACTCCATTATCAGTACTTTCTACTCCTTACATTTACACTCCATCATCAGTACTTTCTACTCCTTACATTTACACTCCATTATCTGTACTTTCTACTCATTACATATACACTCCATTATCTGTACTTTCTACTCCTTACATATACACTCCATTATCTGTACTTTCTACTCCTTACATTTACACTCCATTATCAGTACTTTCTACTCATTACATTTACACTCCATTATCAGTACTTTCTACTCCTTACATTTACATTCCATTATCTGTACTTTCTACTCATTACATATACACTCCATTATCTGTACTTTCTACTCCTTACATTTACACTCCATTATCAGTACTTTCTACTCCTTACATTTACACTCCATTATCATTACTTTTTACTTCTTACATTTACTGTTACTGGAGTAAAAAGAGTTGATACTTCAACTTCTACAGTAGTATTTTTTCACCATAGTATCTATACTTCTACCTGAGTAATGAATGTGAATACTTTTGACACCTTTGGACATCATAGTTTGTATGTGTGTTAAGGTCTGCCACAGTATGTATGGCTAATGTTAAGAAGTCTATATTTTTAACAGTGATGCAGAGTTAAATTATGGCTTGTTTCTTTTATTTATAATCCAGGGCCGCTGGATTAGAGATAGGATTGCCTGCACTGTGTCCGACATACATGAAAATACTGCCCACCATGTGAGACCACGTTCCCTCGTTCACTTTTTCATGTATCCGAAATCACATCACGTATGTCCTACTGTGACGGCCAAGGTCTGTGAACTCTAAGCCTGGCAGAATGGATTTGTGGATTAATGGTGAGATGTTTGGTCACATAGCTGACCTTTACTGCCCCAAGCCATATAATTCATAAGTCTTTATGATTAATAGGATATAACCAGCAAAGCTCACGGTGGGTCAGCAGTTCCTGCAAAACCTGATCATCAAGCTTAAAAAGATGATGGAACATCTAGTTCTGTAGTTCTGAAATAACTTAAGATAGGAAGAAGGACCACATCCAAACTCCTCCTCACCATTAGTACATGCTCCACCATTGCACCCTAGCTCCTCCCTCTTTTCCAAATATTACTCACTCTTTGGTGGCGGTGGGGTCTGGCTTCAGGTCTCAGCAGCCATAGCCAACCAAAATTCGAGCCCAAGTGTCTCAAAGTTACAGTGCTAATGCTGCTAACAGTGACTAGAAGTCAGTAGTGACTCCAGTATCTTTTCCATAAATAAAACCACAAAAGCTCTTTCAAGACGCTCAAGCCGCATTCCAGGTCTTTTATTAAGGTCGTGCAGACTGTTCAGTGATATTTAGAAGAGTACGACTTTCTGTGAAATAAATATTAAAATGCTAAACGTGCATGCACATCAACCAGGCATGTGGATATTAGATGCTCAATTTCTGTTAGTTCTAATATTAATACACACTGCCAGGAAAACTGTTCCACTCTAACATTTTGTTGGAAAACCAAAAAAAAAATTACTTTGATTACTACGCACATTCGCTGAGGCGTGTTTTTTCGCCAACCTTATTCGCCAACTGTATCTTGTCTTCTTGTATTGACGACGGTAAAGTCCAACCACTTCAAACTGTCTTCTCCAGCACATCCCAAAGACTTCAAATGGGGTTAAAGGTCTGGAATTGAATTTGACCCATCTGAAGCACAGTAACATCTTCCAGCGTCTTTCCACATGGTTGATTAAGAAACAAGAAGCTGCTCGCTGCATCGGTTTGGGTTATTGGGATTGCTGCCAGCTCAAACATACTGACCACTGCAGTAATTCTTCGACCAAAGACTGTCAAATATTTGCTTATTTTATTGCTAGCTGAATTTTTTTTGGCCAGGCAGTACATTTATAAAAATCTAAATTAACAGGTATATATATATTGATCTTTAGTGTTTGTTAGCAGTTAGTCCTGAAGCTCCAGGTCTAAACTAAAGATGCCAGACTTCTCATGTATTTTTTTTTTTTTTTTTACCAAACCATTCTCTTATCACCTTAATGCACACCACTAGCAATCTGTGACCCCAGGGTGTGACACCACCCTCCACCCCCCATCCCGTCATTTTTCTGAAAAAACTAACCAAAAAAGCATCCGCTTGTTATTTTGTTTTAACTGTTTATTATTATTATTATATTTTCTCTATTGACTCCATTAAGAAACCATTAAGAACAGTGGATAATCATGAAACCGATAAAACTCTAAAAAATAAAGATGATAAATGGGTTTCTTTGGAAATGAACCAATTTAGGTTCC
Organism: Megaleporinus macrocephalus; assembly: GCA_021613375.1. NCBI lineage: Eukaryota > Metazoa > Chordata > Actinopteri > Characiformes > Anostomidae > Megaleporinus > Megaleporinus macrocephalus. Next base: position 47,068,972 of record CM038712.1, on the reverse strand, counting down.
ACTGAGAACCCTTCAAAGAATGTTTTCTGGAAGAACTGTTTTAGAGATCCCAATAATGTAAATGTTTATTTTTTCCATTCGAGCTAAGAACCATTTAAGAGCCTTTATTTCTAGGAGTGTGAACGACGCTCCCTCTGTACGTTCTGTTGTTTTCTGCGTTCGCCTCCGAGCTGAGTGTTTCTGCCGCTGTGCTGTGGTTAAACATAACCTCTCCATGCTGCTTTTTAATACAAATCCTACCGTGGCCCTGTTTTCTGACTTTGACCCCTAAGCGCCAGGGTTGTAGTTTGTAATATTAATCCCTAATCGCCGGCATTAGGCCCGGGCGCTGCCTCTTTTCAGACGCGTCCTCCTCCGCAGCCTGATTTCCCCACGTTCCCGCCTCTCTTGGCGCTGGCGATGAGGGGAGCCGCGGCACGTTTGGGATTGGGATTCGGCGGCCCTGTCACGCTGATTCCTTCACCAGCACATCAAAGCCTTTTGGGGAAGGGCCTTTGAAGTGGCACCAAAAAACAACGCGCGGCTCCCCCTCCGCCGCCAGCCGCGTCCAATGCAGGAGAAAGGGAGTCAGAGCTTTCATTACTGAAGGACGGCCTAATAGAACGTAAACGGAAATCATTATTTTTTCACTCCCCCTGTCAATGACCATGGAAGAAGCAGGCCACGTACTAGAGGCTGGTGTATTTCACTGATATGCTCGCCCAAGGTCTAAATCCATCCAGCGGAATCATCAGACGAATGCCAAATCGTGCCTTTGCCTTGAGAATACAAATATCTGTTTACGTAAGCCATTGTACGTCTGAGGAGCGGTTATCTATATTTTATATTTTAATTACAGATTGCTTGCTTGGAGCCAGATGAGCAATTTTTTAAAATATTCAGTGCCATTTCACAAGCTTTCATATATATACAAATGTACCTCCACTATAAGAACATGATGAATGCCTTACTTAGTATGACATAAGGCTCCCTTAGAAAGGTTTAACATGAAGATATACCCTGAAATACCAAACAATGACATTAATATTAAACTAATGCCAATAACAGTATCAGCACCGAAAATACAGCAATTCAGATCAGTGTCAAAGGTTACACAGGCTTTCCAAATGTTTTAATAAACAGTAGGATATTTGGTTTTTTTTTTTTTTTTTTTTAGAACATGTGTTTGCACACAGCAAAATTTGGCCTTCGCATTTAACCCATACATGCCGTGAAACACCCACATATACACACACTAGTGAACACACACACTAGTGGGCAGTGAGCACACGTGCCCACAGCGGCAGGCAGCCCTATCCACGGCACCCAGGGAGCAGTTGGGGTTTAGGTGCCTTGCTCAAGGGCACTTCCGTCGTGGCCTGCTGTTCCCGGGGATCGACCCGGCGACCTTCCAGTCACAAGACCGGATCCCGTAACCTTCAGCCCACGACATTATAGACTCATTAAAGACTGGTCAGGTTTAGGTTGAGGAAATAAATCACAATATCTCACAATATAATTTAACAGTCATTTTAAAATAATTTTTTGTAATTAAAATAATTAATTAAAGTACTTAATTAAAGGGCACGTATCATTAAAACCCATATAAAGGTGAAATATGTAAACATTGTTTTAGCATTTATCATTCACTCTTCAGTCCATACAGTCCATACATGGAAACTAAGCTGCAAAAGCAGCCTGTTTTTAATTCACCATGTGATGACACAGAAACCAACTAGTTTACATACATCCATATCGTTGCTGTCCAATGTAAAACGAGTATCTCCAAAATTGCAGCTTTACAGGCGAGACCAAAAACATACTTTACTTTCCATGGAAGTCAAGGGAACCAGAATTGTTTCTCTTTCTACCATTTTGGAGCACTTCGATTGGTCCATTCATCATGAATTTTTCACACAATGTAAACAAGCATTGGCGTGTTCAGTTGATGTAGAAAACTCAAAATCAACAAAAATGGTGATGCATGTTTTTCATTGGACAGGGACGATATCCAATTGTGTCTACAGCATTTCACCACCACCCCCTCAAATAGAAGTGCTAGAGAATGTTTCAGTTCTGAGAGTCTTTTTCTAAATGAGGCTCAATACAGGACAGCCCAATAGAACAGAGCTTGTTTATCTCAGAGAAGTCTAACAGCATGTTTCATTGTAGGAGATATGGTGATGTAAAATGAATTGTGGGTGTATTTGGCACACCTTAAAAAGGTTATGAGTAAAGTGGCAAAAAAGTAGAATATAGGCCCTATCAAGCAGTCCATTATACAGTAATGTGTCCATCATGAGACAATTCAGTTGGGTTGAAGCAACGATTAGGCCGAAGATGAAGTTTACACATTTTCCCAAATAACGACCTTCAGTGTTGCACACAAGCTGAGTGATGTAATAATATGCCGTGGCAGGCGTTCACAAACTGCTTCTTTTTATTGAAGTTGAAAGTAAAGAAATACGTGTGATAAAATCTCTCTTCTATCTCACAGCAACAACAGCGGCAGCCACGTTAGCACCAAAAACGAGACAAGCTTTTCACAGGCATTAAATAACTTTCAATCAGTGTTTACCATCAGCCTTCGAAAATCTGAATACATGCTTCATTGTTCTAATCTCCTCCCGGTGTTTGTGCTTTAAGAGGGAATCTCCTATAAACGTATATGCATGAGTCAAAAGCCCATAGGATTAGCAATCGTTTCATCTTATTTCATCATATTACACGTACCAAGAACACTACAACAGACACTTCATAACACCAAAATCAGGTTTGTGACTTAGGAAATCCGTCCCTTGGTGTTTTTCAGAAGGAAAACATAATGTTAGGCCATCTTTTGTTGAGAGGACATACCTGCTTGGTTTAAAAGTCGGAAAAATCAAAGAACTGAAGTGGTGGTAGGTGTGTACAAATGAAATACTGATAGAGAAGATAGAGAAGGATCGATCGGCTATGTATCGCTATCAGCCGATTTTTAATCAAAATATGTGATCGGCCAATATTTCTCCAATTTAGCCGATCCTGAGAGCTGATCAATGGCGTTATATCAATGAGCCTCATTTTTGTATTTCCAGCTAGCGTTTCATCCAGGAAACGGAGACCTACTTGAAACCCCCTCTGGTCAGCTCTCTGCAATTCCTATCTGAAATACATACCCTTTCATTTTACACAGACCGACTAAAGCAGCGGCGTCACGAGAACAGTTTACGGCGTTCCCGGCATGTACTGATATAAAACATGTCGTCTGTCTGGCAGTTCTTTACCGTATGTGATGCAGACTCATTTTGGACGTTTTTAAAATTAGTAAAATCAGTGTGTCTCGTTGGAGAACCAAGATAAAGATATTTAACACTACTAATCTGATACGACACTTCAGTACACCACACAGCTGAATACAGTGAGTATCAGTAAACAGCAGAGCTAGCACACACAGCTAACACAAAACAAACAACCCAGAACACATACAGACCAGATCTGACCGGTACGAACAGAACAGCAGCAGCAATTCAATATTCTACATTTAATGATTACAGATTTAGTTTAAAATAACAGAGTCTGAGTTTAATGACTGCAGTTTTACTGCATTTATTTAATTATCTATTTTAGTTTTAAATTAAGGGTCTAAATGTAATGATTACAGTATTGGGGATATTTATTTGATTTATTTTGTTTATTTACTGTTAATTCTGTTAAAATATTATGCTGTTTCACATGAGCTGATTAAAAATGGCAATGAACCAGTTTCTACATGTTTCATGACTTGCTTGCACTAATAACTACATGTAGTTCTGCCGTGGCATATAGCCCCGCCCTCGATCAGTATCAGCTATCAGCCAATCGCGCTGAAAGGTGATCAGCGATCAGAATCGGCCTCAAAAACGCTGATTTGTCCATCTCTAATAGATTTAATTATATACTTAGTTTTGGAGATTGTTGTGCACTGTTCTGTGAAATGGATGTGTTTCCTGACACTGAATAAATGAATAACAGGCCATTTTGACTGGAAACAAATGTTGCACGCCACTGTATATGTTTTAATCTTCAAATTAGTTAATGAATTTATTCATTATGCATAATTAGATTTTGCGCAGTGTTGTAACGAGTCTACAAACATGCAGTGATTACAACAGAAACTGGTATCAGTGCATCTGCAGGGGATGATATCAGATGGTGGATGGCTTTAGTGCGTCTCTCATTAAAATTAATGAAGCATTGTTCACTCCAAAACAAATAAACATAGTTAAGTTTGGAAAGCTGTGCACTGGTATGTTGTATGGCCTGCGGTAGCAGCACAGCCTCTGACCCTGACCCACAACTTTCTCTAGGGACATGTAAATGCACTTTAAAGCAACTCAACTTTCTGCACTAAAATGCAACTAGAGCAACACACACACACACACACACACGCACACGCACACACTCATTCACGCACACTCTGGCATACACGGGCGTCCCAGCAGAGCCATCTGCTAATGCTGCTGAGGTGATTACATTAGGATTTCATCATGTCAGCAGCATGTCCAACACGGCACACTTCCGTCTCCTCCGGCGCCGAGTGCGCTGCGGCAGCCTCCGCCACGCTCACACACACACAAACACGCGCATGACTGCGTGTGCTAACGTGTAGACTGCGGTATACACAGGTGTGTGTTTTTGTCAGCTGCATGAGTGGCACGTGTGCTTGTTTCTCCGTCTGCGCGAGTGTACTCACACACGCTCGTATTTGTCTGTCGTTGAGCTACATGCTGCTCTGCTGCTTGTTTTTCTCTCTGATCGGGACACACACTGTGTCCCATTTCTCTTCTTCTTCAGCATCTTCAAAAAAAACCTACTTCAGTCTCCACTCTCAGACTGACACAATTCCATAATCTCTCCTCGAGTGTGGGCCAACGTAGAGAATATGATTACACACTGCAGTAAAAAGCATCCTTCACCACAAACCATGTATAAAGCTTTTCTTCTGAATATTGCAAAGTCCTTTACTGAGTGCCCTCCATGAGTAGCTTTTCTCTGCAGTCGACTTATGATGTTATGAAAAATAGACAACAGAATTTATTACGTAAGCATTTTCCAACCTCTTTCGGCCTTAGCGCTAAACCAGTCTTACGAGGCCAAACAGGTTCTCATATCAAACATACATACCTGGAAAGAACCTGTTAGCACTGGTGCTGGATTTCAGCAAAGTTCATCAGAAAGAATGATAAGACCCCATTTAAATCCAGTCCCACATGCCTAGTGTGTGGTCTTACGAATAGAATTCAATTAATAGCACAAGCTAGCCAAGCAAGCTATCTAGAGAATCAGCTACAGAAACAAGGTAGATAAAAATTTAAGATGTCTAACAAAACAAGCTATCTTGAAAAACATGCTAGATAGCAGAACAAGCTATCTAGAGAATTTAACTAGTGAAACAAGTAGATAAAGATTTAAGATGTCTAACAAAACAAGCTATCTTGAAAAACATGCTAGATAGCAGAACAAGCTATCTAGAGAATTTAGCTAGTGAAACAAGTAGATAAAAATTTAAGATGTCTAACAAAACAAGCTATCTTGAAAAACATGCTAGATAGCAGAACAAGCTATCTAGAGAATTTAGCTAGTGAAACAAGTAGATAAAGATTTAAGATGTCTTACAAAACAAGCTATCTTGAAAAACATGCTAGATCGCAGAACAGGCTATCCAGAGAACCTAGCTAGAGAAACAAGCTAGCTAGTGAAACAAGGTAGATAAAGAATCAAGCTGCCTAACAAAACAAGCTATCTTAAAAAACATGCTAGATAGCAGAACAAGCTATCTAGAGAATTTAGCTAGTGAAACAAGTAGATAAAGATTTAAGATGTCTTACAAAACAAGCTATCTTGAAAAAGATGCTAGATAGCAGAACAAACTATCTAGAGAATTTAGCTAGTGAAACAAGTAGATAAAAATTTAAGATGTCTAACAAAACAAGCTATCTTGAAAAAGATGCTAGATAGCAGAACAGGCTATCTAGAGAATTTAGCTAGTGAAACAAGCTAGCTAGTGAAACAAGTATATAAAAATGTAAGATGTCTAACAAAACAAGCTATCTTGAAAAAGATGCTAGATAATGGGACAAGCTATCTAGAGAACCTAGCTAGAGAAACAAGCTAGCTAGTGAAACAAGTAGATAAAAATGTAAGATGTCTAACAAAACAAGCTATCTTGAAAAAGATGCTAGATAGCGGGACAAGCTATCCAGAGAACCTAGCTAGAGAAGCAAGCTAGCTAGTGCAACAAGATAGGTAAAGATTAAAGATGTCTAACAAAACATGCTAGATAGCAGAACAAGCTATCTAGAGAATTTAGCTAGGGAAGTAAGCTAGCTAGTGAAACAAGGTAGGGAAAGAATCAAGCTGTCTAACAAAACAAGCTATCTTGAAAAACAGCTATCTAGTTAAACATAGCAGAACAAGTTAGTCAGCTAGAGAAATAAGCTGGCTTGCTAAATGCTGTATTCAGTTCATTTATTCTTCAAAATTCTTCAGACTAGTTTTGATTGGTTGCTCATATCTTGATGGCAAACAAGCTAAGACCTTTTTTCTCCTGAGTTAAAGTTTTACCGGAAACTGTCTTCTCTTTCAGTGCATGTCAATGAAACCAGATTTTTTTCCAAGCTATTTTGGATGTAAATCACAGCTGCTACATTTAAACAATGTAGAAAGATGAACAAAAATGGAGACACATGTTTTTCTTTGGATAGCGACGATATACAGTTTTCGGATTTTGTTTAATTACTTGCCCATTGACGCTCATCTACAAGCTTAATGGGGGAGCATTTTAGGAGGACTCTGCTCCTGTGCTTCAACCATTTAAAGAGAAGCTTCTTGTTTACTGGACAGTTTAGACGAGCCCACCGTGGGCTTCGACTTTCAGGTCTAGATCTTTGGATTTGTTTAGAAATTTCTTCAGCAGTCTGTTGCCACCTCAACACGTCTTATTCACATTTAGCCCAGAATTTCTCGTGGTTGTCTGACTTCACAGGAGTTAACCAGGCATTCTTTGCTACTGTGCCTTTAAGACATATGTAAGCTCTGTTCTGATTGGCTCTTCTGCATTATCCAGGCTAAAACACTGCTTATATCGTCCATCCTATCCTTTGTAACATAATAACTCCTTTATAACATAATGCTTATTTGCACGGCTGTACAGATTCTGTAAATTATAGCTCTTATAATATAATATACCTCTACTCAGACTCGCTATGTGTAGAATATCTGTACACGTATAAGCACAGATTTTCATATATTTCATCAGCACCTTTCCAGGCTCCTTATTACTCTTATTATTCTTATTCTTTATTGTATTTATTGTATCATGTTGTGTGTTTCTCTTAGTGTAATATTGTTCTTGTTACATGTCATACACATGTGCCTCACCAAGACAAATAAACGATTCTGATTCTGAGTTTGTAACCCATAATCAAATTTCTCACTTGCTTGCAGGCAGTCGGTTTAAACTAAGAAAGATATAAGAAGATCCTGAAGGAGAGTATTGCATAACTAAATTATACAACAGAGACCGAGTCTAAAAGTATTCTATCACCATAGCTGTGTCATTATGCTGACAACCAGTTAGATGTAATAAGAAACAGCAGTGGTCACCATAGCTGAATTTAGTTAGTAGCTAGTAACAAGCAGGGCTTATGTCCTACATTTTTCTTGTATTTATTTTTTTTCTCCTTGAGGTCCATTCATGAGGTTTAATATACCAAGCATGAGCACAATTAATTTTACATGACCACTCCATGATCTCACTTTATCACTTAGACTGTTGCTGAGACTGATCTACGTTAAATGAGCTCTGTTCTGATTGGCTGTCCTGTATTGAGCTTTATTCCAAAACACTCCTTAGAGAGGACGATGCTAAACTGATATGTAGATTAATGTATGTAAATGAGTTGTGAAACAATGAATTCAAAACAGCTATAAGGTTGCTATGACCCAAGGTCTGTACAAATGACTGGTGAAACACCCTGTAAGGGTTAAGTCTAAAAGAAAAGGAAAAAGAAAAGACTGTAGCAATCAATAGTTTTGGGGCTGCATGAAGAAAAACGTGAAGAAAAACCAAAATCCGTCACCTAAATCACCAGGAAGCGCCCAGCTTACTAGACATTTTGACAGCAGAGTTATTAAGACTACGCTACAAGATGCAAACCTTTCATCAGACCCGAAGATCACAATAGGCCAGTCAGTGCAGAGAGCATTCTGCAGGGTTTTAGAGCGAGGTTTACAGACAGATCTCTAATCAAACATGCACTTGAACAACAGTTGAAAGATTTGATCCAAAGGCATGACTTCTCAAAAGGAAGTAGCCCCAAATTCCTGGTGGTACAACCTTCAAGACCACCACTGTGGAAGAAATGCTTTTACTTGTGGGACATCAGCCACACTGTGAGTGACGCAAACCCAAGGTGGAAATTCATACATAGATTCAACTGTGTGACAAATCTCTACACAGCTAGTCGGTCTCAAACATCATTGTAGGTTATTCTTAATGAAGCTATTACCAGGACTCATTAATAAACATGCTTATTAAGTAGTTAGCAGTGAACCTGCATGTGTGATTTGTATATGTATTGCAGATATTGATAAAATTGTGATAAATCTAGAAAAAAATTGTGATAAATCTAGTTTTTTTATGGTGACTAGTTTACTGTACAATGTCCTGCATGTACCTATTTATGCCAAAATCTCTCCAAACTATTAGAAAAGTATAAGCTTTCTGAGAGGGAGCTTTAGGGGTGGGCGATATGGCCCTACAATAATATCACGATATTTCATGGTATTTTTGCGATATTGATACTCTTGGCGATATGACAAAACATTGAATTAAAAAAAATATTTCAATAACACATTTTAATTTTATAATTGCATACGATATGATATGGCACGCCCCTAACTGAGATATTAAAAAACATGATCCAGAATGTCACGATACTAAATAATGCACTCCAAATATCTCCATATATCCAGGACTGAAGTAAAGTGAATGATACTGGAGATAAAATCTGTCTCTAGTAGATATAATGGGAAATGAGAAAAGTGTGAATTTTTCTTTTTCTAAAAACAGTAAAAGTAGTACCTGATGTGATAATTAGTGATGGGTGATATGGCACGATATTTCAGGGTATAATATCGTTCACCATATTCACAAATGTTGGTGATATTATTGTGTACAATACGATATGGCACACCCCTAGTTTCTATCACAACCACTGTGAAACGTACCACTCTGACTCTTAAGTTTCTCTAGAAAGGAAGCGTTTCACATCAAACCCCTTTTAAAGGACTTCATTTACATCCTATCAACCTATCAGTGGAATTCTCTCTTAAGATATTTATTAGAGATGCACTAAAATCCTGTTACTGTTAACATGTGTGTTCCTGTTTAAACACCGGTGTGCAAGACTTTTATGTCCACATGCTTTACATATTAAAAAATGAGGTGTTTTTTGTAATTATAGTAGTGCCGCTTAAGAATTCAGCATTAAAAGATAGTAGGAAGCATGACATATGAGATTTTTGAATTGCATAACTTTGTATACTTATTCAATATTATTTAGCCAATTTAAAAGTTAAGAAAGTAAAGTAAAATTAGTTTTATGTCAGTTGCCATCATGGCAAAATTTACCTTTGACGCATCATCAGCCTTAATTACATTCATTCAAAAATCATGCATTTAATAAAATGACAAACTGTAAATAAGAAAACGCTTTCTTTTAGTTTGAAGTTTGTGTTTTTGGCTGAGCAGGTCCTGATTTTTTGATTTCAGTCAAGAATTTTAATTTTAGTGAATTATTTACATCCATTACAAAACACTCAAAGAGACAAAGATTACTATATGCTTCTTGGCTTGTAGGTACGGTTCTATGAAAATCTTTCATTTTATTATGATTTAATTTATTGTTTATCATTCCTTGGAAAGCCCCCCACTGTGGTTCTTTAAGGAATCAAAAGTCGTTCTACTTAGACATTGTCCAAAAATCCTTATATTTAAAAGACTAGCTGCCTAACACCTACAGGGGCTAATCTGAGATGATGGCACTTTTTGTTGAAAGTCAAGCATTTATAACCATCACAACCATTTAAACACCATTACAGTCAGTTCCAAATATATCTAGACAGATACATGAACAGTGAAGATATACGCCATGTGGTAATGTCTATGAGTAAAGGCTTGCTGCAGTGATTGTACAGTTGATATGAAGTCAAAGACGTGACTTTTATACAAAGGTTTATTTTTCAGATTTATTTATCTCAACATCCAAAATCTACCAAACATCCAGAATGAAAAAGAAAAAGTAGTATTTAGTGCTTTTATCTCAAATTATTATATACATTAATGCTTCATTGGAGAGTGTTGCTGATGTAATGCGATTTAGAGAAATCAAGCATTTGTCAAGTGCTCGAGTTGTGTGTCGTTGTACGTTTAGTAATACACCTCTCATGTTTTCTTACAGAAATTCCTATTTAGGAAAAAACACTTCTCTGAGCTATTTAAAAACACTGATGCAATGACTGTGAATGTCTATGAGTGTGCTCATACCTGACTGCTTGCCATGAACACTGTTCTCAGTGCACAGGCAGTTTAAAGCTACAGTCATGTCTCTGATGTGTATGTATGTGTGCATAACAAGTTTGTTTGGACTCTTTTGCAGGGGTCTCTTCAGCAGCAGTTACACTGAAACCCACTACAGAGAGGATGGACAAGCTATTACTGGCACTCACAACACTACGGTAGGGTGGATTGTTACGACCCTATAAGTCTAGGGGTCTAAGGATTGCAACATAAACAAAAACGACCAGCCAGACGAGGTTTTCAATGTCAAAAAGTGTATTGAGTTACAAAAACAAATCTATATATGGCAGTCCTTTTACTTGTAACATAATTAAATCAAATAAAGAAAAACAATAAATAACTAAAGAGCAAATTACATTAATCTTCGGGGTGAGCCAAAATAACTACTAACCTAACTAACCTATCGGTAAAAGAAAAAAAGGAAAAGACAACAAAAGTATCCTCTCCCTACACAGAAACAAGAGAAAACGAGAACCAAAAAAAAAATTGGCAGATCACCCCTACCGTGATTACATAGTTTTAAGTTTCAAACTACTGGAGATGAAGAAATATTCAACAAATACAATATTAACAGCTAAACTAGGCACGGTGAAAACTAAGCTAGAACATTGTAGGCTTTTACGTTTCAATTCAAAACAAAGAAAGAAACACTGAGGTGGCTGCCATGGGCCACATGGTGCTAGCTAGGTCCTCACAGGGTAGCAACATCCGGTAACGAGGTCAGCTGGCATGAATCAATCAATCTCCACCCCAAGAGATAATAGATAGAGATAACAAAGGACAGGCAGCAGAGGGCAGCAGTATTACCATACATTATCCTTAAGCTATATGAATAAATGCTTTTTTAAATTAATTTAATGATTAAATTAATGACAAAACAGCTGGTTGGACATTTGAGACATGTGCACAAATGTACATACAATTTTGCCCAAACTACATGTTTTTGTTTTAAGTTTAAAAAAGCTAACTATTTTAAATGCTTGCACAGGTTCTTTTTTTGATTAATTAAAAAAAAATGAAAAAATATTAGTAATTGTGGCATTTGGAAAAATCTGGGCACCCAGTGATCTGGTAATTGGCTCTTTAGGACTGTTAAGGCAGGTCAGAACTTGTCATTCGAAACTGTCAGCTAATGACAGTTCCGGAGTGCAATCAATTCTCGGACTCTAAGCAGCTGGCTTCTGAAGGATCCGAAAATGAAGCTAGTTGATGTCTACAAAGCAAGCGAAGGCTATGAAAAATATCAAAGCACTTCCAGCTTGCAATTTCCACTGTCCAAAGTGTCATTGAGAAATGGCAGTCTAAGGGAACTGAGTCGAGGCAAAATATGGGAAGCCAAGGACACTGAGATAAACCTGCTTGTATGCTGGCCAGAAAGACGAAGCTAAACCCTGCGGGAAGGTTAAGCTGACACTACTTGTACAAACATCATCCAAGTCATCATATGGAAACCTTACATATATAGATAGATAGATCTTTATTGATCCCTTTGGGAGGGTTCCCTCAGGGAAATTAAGATATTAACATTTACCGCATTTAAAGCAGCATCTAGATCAGGGGTATTTAATTAGAGTTCAGTACGGTCCAGTTAGAGGAGATTTCTTCAGGCCGGGGTCCGGACCATCATTATTTCTAACTTATGTTGTTATATCCTGTATATTTAAGTTACCTAGTATCAGCATCTTATACCATCAGCTACTGAATAACAATAATAACAAACGTATTACTTATTACACATACCGTTCAGTATATTTCAGTATATTTACTGTTTGAGATGTCCTGATGCAGATTGAGGCACTTATTTAATGATTTAAATAATGTGATGCTGACGGGAAGCTTTAAGCTGCTATTGCATGTTGGCTACATTAGCCTCGAAGCCCCAGAAAAATAGGGCTGGTCCTTCAGTGCTATGGCTGAACCCTGTCTTCCTTAGGAGGAGGAGTAAGTGTTGACTTCATTGTCAGGCCTCCTTTGGGTCATCTAATGGATTCTGTGGAGTTATATAATTAGAGCAGCACACAGAGCAACAGCTGACAGACTTGACAACGTGTCGCCTTCCTCCTTCCCTCATCAAATACTTCAGACAGCGTGCCGATGTTCATTCATTGCATGTAGCCCTGATTTCTGCTTTCATAAGCCTTTCAAAAACACAATAAGGAGAGCTTTTTTCCCCCTTCAAAGCCGAACAACGGATTGAAAAGATTAGTTCGTTAAACGGAGGTGAGAGCAGTCTGACAAGCCTTCGGCAACAGCAGCTGAAAAGCGGTTTGTAATATTACTTTGAGTTGCTTTTTATTTGCTCAAAGCACTGACAGTGGGGTTTTTGTCACTTATAATTGGAAGTGTGCACTTATGTAAATAGGGAGAGAAGAACCGACAGGCGAGGCAAGCACAAAAACAGGAAAATGAGGAAATCCACTAGACTTCGTGAGCGGACGTGACCAAAGCTGCGACCACGTTTTCAAAAGCGCTGGGACAAAATGTGCATTAAAACAGAACACAATGATGTGCAAAGTATTTCATCATATGAATTACTTGCAAATAGTGCAAAGTAGAGATCGAGAGATATGGGTTTTTCTATAGCCGATGCCGATGTTTAGAGGTCAGGGTCTGTCGATGGCCGATATGTGCTACTGATTTTTAGGGCTGATATCTAGAAGTTTTCTGCTTAATTTGCTGCTAAAATGTCTCACTAGTAATAAGAAGAAGTGGATGAACAACATTTCTGAACTAAACATCATTTATTGAACACTGACTGAACAAGATAAATATTTTGATCTGTCCCCCAAAAAATACAGTGTGACCACTTTACTACTGAAAGAGTGTATCATACATCTCTTCATACCCAAAACTAACCACTTATTAAGAAGAGCACTGAAAGATACTTCCACCACATGTTCACTCAGTTACAGAGAGAGACTCACTTCACACTCGGGTTTTTATCACATTGTAGTAAAATTGCGGTTCTTTAAGGTGGACGATGTGCTCAGAAAGAGAGAGAGAGAGAGAAAGAGAGAGAGAGAGAGAAAGAGAGAGAGAAAGAGAGAGTGAGAGAAAGAGAGAGAGAAAGAGAGAGAGAGAGAGAGAGAGAAAGAGAGAGAGAGAGAAAGAGAGAGTGAGAGAAAGAGAGAGAGAAAGAGAGAGAGAAAGAGAGAGAGAGAGAAAGAGAGAGAGAGAGAGAAAGAGAGAGAGAAAGAGAGAGTGAGAGAAAGAGAGAGAGAGAAAGAGAGAGAGAGAGAGAGAGAGAGAGAGAGAGAGAGAGAGAAATAGAAACATTGCATGCAATGCTATAGACAGAGAGACGCTGATTTGCTGTAATTGTTGTTAACACAGCGACTGTTCTGTTCTGTTTTTTTTAGTTCTGTTAGTCTCGAGTGCTGGAAGCTGAGTACTATCTGAGTACTATCTGAGTACTATCTGAGTACTATCTGAGTACTATCTGAGTAATGTCTGAGTAATATCTGAGTAATGTCTGAGTAATATCTGAGTAATATCTGAGTAATATCTGAGTAATGTCTGAGTAATGTCTGAGTAGTATCTGAGTAATATCTGAGTAATATCTGAGTAATGTCTGAGTAATATCTGAGTAATGACTGAGTATTATCTGAGTAATGTCTGAGTAATGTCTGAGTAATATCTGAGTAATGTCTGAGCAGTATCTGAGTAATATCTGAGTTATATCTGAGTAATGTCTGAGTATTATCTAAGTAATGTCTGAGTAATGTCTGAGTAATATCTGAGTAACATCTGAGTAATGTCTGAGTAATATCTGAGTAATGTCTGAGTATTGTCTGAGTATTATCTGAGTAATGTCTGAGTAATGTCTGAGTATTATCTGAGTAACATCTGAGTAATGTCTGAGTATTATCTGAGTAACATCTGAGTAATGTCTGAGTAATATCTGAGTAACATCTGAGTAATGTCTGAGTATTATCTGAGTATTATCTGAGTAATGTGTGTATTACACTAGAGCAGTTAGCTTTAGCCCCGGAGCTAATGTGTGTATTATACTAGAGCAGTTAGCTTTAGCCCCGGAGCTAATGTGTGTATTACACTAGAGCAGTTAGCTTTAGCCCCGGAGCTAATGTGTGTATTACACTAGAGCAGTTAGCTTTAGCCCCGGAGCTAATGTGTGTATTATACTAGAGCAGTTAGCTTTAGCCCCAGAGCTAAGGAGTAACACATTCGCTCTGGTTCACGTCTACGGCAGAACTAGAAACGTAACCGCCTCATTAAAAAGTTTCATTGTTTGCTGTAAATTATTCATTTTCACTTATTCGGCCGAACAGTTCCAAAGGTTTCGGCTTGGGGTCCTTCACATGAGGCAGCAGCACGTTCCACCGCACCAATAACACGGGGCTGCCCGCATTGTGCCGGATTTTAAATCGCCGCTGCGAAACACTGATATGGGCCGATAACCATATATTAAAATAAGACAAATATCGGCCTGATATATCGGCCGACTGATATATCGGGCGATCTCTAGTCCAAAGACAATACACTGAATGTTGAAAAAATTTTGTTGTTTTTTTTCATATATGCTAATTTTGAATTTTGTGGTAGTAACATGTTTTTAAAAAATTATCAGTTCTTCTTTTACCAACATTCTGTGAGCATTTGGGAACTGAAGAGACAAAGCACTGCAAGCAAACCAAATGATCTATTTCCTTTTGAACCTAGAGGATGTTTCAAAATTCCTAAAAGAATTTTGAATTTTGTTTAGTTTCACCACAGGGGCGCTTTTTCACTTCACTTCAGTCCATCTTATATGAGCTCAGACCCTGAAGAAGGTGGAGAGTGGTGTACACCTTCCCACCTTTACTTCTGAAAGACTTTCAAGGATGCAACAAATCATGTTACTGACCTGTTGCCAGTTAACCTAGTTTGTTGTGAGATGTTCCAACTTTTTGATTTGAATTCAGAATTAGACACTCCTACTACTTGCTGGTCCACCTTGTAGATGTAAGTCAGCTGTACGGTTTGGGTTTGTCGTCCTCTAGTCCTTCATCAGTGGTCACAGGACGCTGCCCACAGGACACTGTTGGCTGGGTGTTGCTGGTTGTTGAACTGTTCTCAGTCCAGCAGTGACACTGAGGTGTGTAAACACTCCAGCAGCAGCACTGCTGTGTTTGATCCACTCACACCAGCACCACACACCGCCAAAGTGCTCCTATATGATAAGTGAATCTGATGAAACGGACAATGAGTTTAGAAACAAGGAGGTGGTTCTCTCTGTTTCAGAATGTAATATGTTGTCTTTGTACTATTTTTAATAGAATATAGGGTTTAAATGCTTTGCATGTCATTGCATTCTGTTTTTATTTACAGTATGTCCTAATTTTTTTGGGAACAGGATGAAACATGCCATATCTACAGCATTGCTAACTGTCAGATTATTATTTAAAATCATACATACATACACTGCAAAGCATGTTTATTAAGTACCTCTGATGTTGCGTTCATATTGCATTGCATAGCGGTACGTGACTGACGGTGGCATGAAGCCATGCAAGCTTCGTCATGGTGACGGCATTACTGACAAAACTGGAGGATTATCAGAGAAGAGCTTTAGCAGTATATGTTCTTTATGTATGGTGGGAAAAGGCAGAAGGCTCTGCACTCTTTTCCATGTACTGTGAAATACTGGGTTTATCTGGAATTAACGATGAGACCATGGCTTCCAAATAAATAAACATAAAATTAAGACTCTGGTTTATTCCACTGCTGTGGTAGACAGTTGGGAGAACTAGTCTTTTCAACGACCCACTTACTGTTACTGTCTGTGGAACATTGCTGCTGACAATGGTAGAATCTTTTGTCCCAGCTCTATTTCCCATTTTACAAGGTGCATTGTAAAAAAAATTGTTTAAGATGACAGTAATTTGCTGTTTTTTTCTCAATAGGCTACACATACTGTACAGTAATTTACTGTATTTATCATTTCCTGCACTTCTTTCTGATGTACAGCCTGTGTGTTCAGGCAGTGTTCCCCAATAGGTGGCCCACGGGCCTAATATGGCCCGCAAGGCTCAAACCGTTGGCCCGCCGTCAAACACCTATGTTTGCGTATTTACCTTACGGCCAGTGCTTAATTTGTGCTGGATCTTGCTGGAACAAGATCCGGCACCTCTCATATTTCAGGTACCTGTGTTCCAGAACTTATTTATGTGGATCCACCACCTCTTTGACGTCTTTTTTTTTTGTAGGACACCAAAAACTATTCATCCAGTGGCATCTCTGAGATGTTATGGTTGCAGCTCCTTACTGCAGTCATTAAAGCTAGGATTATTTTATTGTATAGATTGCTATTATGTTAGATGGACACTTGAAGCACTGCTGTGTCTATGCGTTCCAGGACCTTTTCCCTCACTGCCACTTGCTGGATCACCCCACCTTTAGTGTTCCATTACCTGATGTTTTACAAATTAAGCACTGCTTACGACTAAAATACAAAAGCAGAGCAGTATAGCCAATGGCTGAAGAGCTCCCTCTATAGAACCCAGCATATGTAAGTCCTGCTTGTACAAAAACATGGCCATAACAAAACATATACAGTTCAGTTCCGTCTGGACCCACGAGTTTTGTTTAATTTTACCAGACCGTGCCAACGCTAAGCCAGCTAGCTTACTATGTTCTCGAGCTGTAACCGTATGCAAGGTGGTTAACATAAACTAAGCCATTTCAATCACAACTTTTCAGCAAAATCAGAGTCAAAAACAAAAGATTGCAAGTTTGATTGCTGCCTACAACCATTCTGTTACTACCATCCATACGACAACCAACAACAACGTCTCTGCACGTATCATGGAAGCAAGACAACCTTTCACGGAAGCCGTGTTGATAAAGACGTGTGCGTTGATATGGTGGAAGAAATTTTGAGCCACGACAAAAAACAAAGAAAACTGTGGTGGACTTGTTCAATCGAGTAGCGCTATCTGATAACAGCGTGAGAAGAGTGGAGGTGTTAGCGGAGGACTGCTTGTGTGCCCTGCTCTCGACTTCATGTGGCTCGCCATTGACACGTCTTGTGATAGGACGGATGTAGAGCAGCTGTCACGCTGCATTTACACTGTTCCGTCGCGCCAACGGACGTGAACGCACTCCCCCTCTTTAGCTGGCCACATGTGGGGCATAACAAGGATGTTCCTTGCGTTGTCCAATAGAATCAGGTATGTGAGTTTCCAGGGGTGACGGGGCAGCTTCATGTTCAACATCGGCTTTTTCATACCATATTTACATCATTTTATAAATTGAAATCAGATGTAAATATAAAAGACGGTGTTTTAATTGAGTTCTGAATATGGAACTAATATTTCATATGTTGAGGACACTCATCGCGCAACCACCCGCCCTCTTCTTATTGGATAGACGTATTGCGTTGGCCGGATTCATTTGCATAAAGTTCGTCTCGGCTGAACTTTTCATCGCATCGCACCCTCTGAACTCATGATGCACCGCGCGGCCACATCTGACGGAACCAACTTTTTCCATTGAAAATGAATGGGATACACCGCAGTGTGCCAACGCGACAGAGCAGTGTAAATACAGCGTCAGTGCTCGTGTGTTTTTTTGATTATCAACAGCTGGGACAGAAACAGACTCTCCAGTGCACACCTATACACAACAGAGCACCGCCCTAAATTTAAGTCTCTTGTTTCAACCGACTGTTGTCACTTATCTTATTGGATGGTAAGTAAGATCAGGCAGCTGCAGTTGACATACCTAATTAATAACATGCACTATAACAACAAAGAAATAATTACTGTACAATCTGCCTTATATAATATTATGCCACTAATGCGCTAGGGCCATAGCTTTTGTGGTGTTGGCTAAATGCGGCCCTTTAAAAAATTCAATTGTGGACCCCTGGTATAGGGGTCCTCAGTTTATATAATGTAGTAAAATATAACCTGTTATCTGCAACATCAACTCTCACACTTCTATCATTGTTATGTCGTGCTATGGGAGCCTATAAGTTGTGTTGCGTTTCTGTTTTTCTCAAAAAGTCATAATCACTCTTGGTAGTGTTGCACCATGTACAGGAATACATAGTGGACAGTTAAGTTCTGAGGTCAGCTGAGCTGAGGTCCATGTTTAATCTCATAAAATCCTCCCAAAACTAGCACGGCCAAGACCTCAGTGCCCTTATGCTACTAATGGCTGTGATTACACCATGAACTGGATAGCGGCGGCTGCATCCACTTAATGGCAGACTACAAAGATGGCAGTAACCAAATATCTTTTAATTATACCTCACCACGTTCCTCCATGTGCAAGCACAGATATTTAATTTGCGGTATTGTATTGCACTGTACTGTTTTACAGGACCAGGAAGTGGCTGACTAGTCATATCTTTATATTTTGAATATATTTTGGACTTGGTGATATTAGCACAATTATGAAATGATCTGTATACCTTGATTCTGCACGAACTCCACTTTACCAGACATGGGACCAAGTCACTAAGTTGCAAGTAACAAATAAGTCCCAAGTCTTGACAATCAAGTCTCGAGTCAAGTCCCAAGTCAATACAAGCGAGTCTCGAGTCAAGACCCAAGTCTTAAACTTTGAGTCCTAGTCAAGTCACCGGATGTAACGTCATTTCAGTATTTAACACAATTGATGCAGTTGATTAGTAATATAACTTACATATGAAATTAGATAATTTCAAGCAGTTCTAATCACTAATTACCTCATTACCAGTCCATTACCAGTCTAATCACCTCATTACCAGTCCAATCACCTCATTACCAGTCCAATCACCTCATTACAGTCCATTACCAGTTAAAATAGGTGTCACACTAAAATGTGAGGCAGTGGGTCTTGAAGGCAGAGGCTGAGAAACACTGCACTGTATGAAAGTATTAGTACTTATTACACCTACAGGAATTTAATAATCACATTCTAAACCATAATCATTAATATCTGGACGGGTCTTTCAGTTCTAGCAGCATGTGTGACTCTGATCAGTGATCAGTGTTTGTACTGTTCTGCTCTACTGGATCACTTCCTGTCTGAGACGCTGAGCTTCCTAAACTCTTTAATGTTTCAGTAAAGTTTTCAGTGGACGGTGGAAGATCTAGGAGGAGGAACAGAGGGAGAGAGCTTCCTTCACATTAGCTGTTGTTTATCATTATGTCGCTAAGTTTGCTAGCTTGTTAGCCAGCTAGCTAGCTAACTGCTCTATGTGAAATATACAGAGCAGAGACTTCCTGTTCTTTGTGTTTGTGCCTCAAAAGTTGAACAGAGTTTGAAGTGGTTGCAGCTCCATCTGTGATCTTGACTTCACGTGTCCTGCATGTCTCAGTTCTTTTTTATTTACTGCAGCAGAATCTTTGTAGTTGGAGGGGATTAATTTCGGGAGCATGTTGCTCCTCGTCTCCGCACAAATTCAACACTGCCGCCCCCCAAAGCTTCCCGTGATTGGCTGCAGAACTTGCCATGATCGGCGCAGCTCAGCTCCTTAGCGTTACAGCACCATTTAATACAAAATTATCAGTTATTTGAAGTTGTCCTTATGTATAATGTAAACATAGGGTGGCAAGTCTTTTCAAGTCTTAAAGCTGAAGTCCCATTCCAAGTCCAATGTACAAAAAAACATTTTACACCCAAATTAATATGTGCACATTTTTGATAAACCTAAGTAATGAAAATATACAAAATAAAACAATTTGACTTAATAATCCAAACAAAAAGTGTATAAAATATCTGCTGAATGTCTATATAGACTCTCACCGTATACGTAGGCAACGCAGATATGTGTTGATATTTCAAATAGTTGTAAAGTAGAGTTTTAACATATTGTGTTGCGAACACACTTTCAGAATTAAAGAATTAACTGAAGTATAAAACACCATTATGAATGAATAAAACATAGTAAATACATTCAAACATGTTTTACCATGTGTAAATAAACTAAGAGACAAACACTAGATGTAAAATAATTCTAATTAACAAAAAAAATGAATACAGGGTAAGCTGTTTAGTTGATGGATGGGTTAGAGGCCTGAAATTGTGCCTTTATTTTAGGTGTTAGATGAAATGGGCAATAAGTGAAGGTATAAAGTAGGTGTAGACAGTGTAGGCAGTATGTTTAGTTCTTCATAAGCTAATTGAGTCTGGCACTGTGGCCAAAGGCTTTGGAAATGTCTTTCTCTATTTGTATTGGTTCTGCTACTGAATAAGCATGTCATGAAAGAAAGATGTCTGAGTATTATTAATACAAGCCCCAGACTTTGCTCAGCAGTGTATTATTTAAAGGGGGCATTAGCTGAGTCACCAGCAGATATTTTCAGATGTGGGTGTGTATGGATTAAGAAACTATAGTGTGTGTGTGTGTGTGTGTGCAGCAGGTTTTAGCCACAATGTGGGGACCAAAACCTGATCATATACTTACATTTTGAGGACCTTTTATCCTGTGGGGACCACAGACTGGCTAAGATTAGAGCAAGATTCGTAGTTCTGGTCCTTAAGTAGTTCTTAAGGGTTGTGGGGACCAAGAACGTGCTTATATACTTAAATTTTGAGGACCTTTTATCCTTATCCTGACCACAGACTGGCTAAGATTAGAGCAAAATTCGTAGTTCTGGTCCTTAAGTAGTTCTTAAGGGTTGTGGGGACCAAAAACGTGCTTATATACTTAAATTTTGAAGACCTTATCCTGACCACAGACTGGCTAAGATGAGAGCAAGATTAGGTTTAGGGGAAGGCTAGTAGTAGTTCTGGTTCTTAAGTAGCTTTTAAGTGTTGAGTTAGTCTCCCAGAAATTAATAGAAGTCTATGTAAGCACCCCTCAATACACTGAAACAAAGATATGTGTGTGTGTGTGTGTGTTTTTGAGATAGGGCTCTGTACCAGGTATAGTGGAGAATTTGTTTTCTCTCTAAACCAGAGCAGTAGACACTCCTCCTGTTGGCAGTGTGTGGGTGGCTTCTGTCGTTATGAAGACCTACAACAGTACTGCAGAGGTCTATCAGGCCAGCTGGTCCAACTTTACTTTTACTTTTTTAAACATTTGTGCACTAAAATGATCGTAATTCATTTGAATATGATCACTTTCCTGATTTCTCTGCATTCTCTGATGTTGATGGTGTTCCTAAACTTTAAATCTAACTAAGGCAAAGTCTTTAATTACCCCTGTTCCAACATTTAGGAACATGTTACAAGCAACAGTTTCAGAATTTACAAATGAACTGACACAAAACATTCAATTCTTTATTCCCTCCTTTCCCAGCATCGCATTCTTGTGTGGTTAGCTTCTCTGGTTGCAAACATAGAGAAAAAGTGTCCGCAAAGCCATTTTCAGTGCTCCAAGCTTTTGTCAAAAAGCTCCAAGTCAAAATGGAGCATGCATGCACAGAACTCACGCGGGGAGGTTACCGCTAACCAAAATCTTCACACCACTGATGACCCACTCTGCCCCAGACGCAAAACACTAAACAAGCCATATCCCAGACACAACATAACCCACACATACCCACACAACTGAGACTTAACAATGAACAACATGGTTTTTTACTTTTTACTGGGCTGTGCGCACCTCCCAAGCCTCTCCGAATGCCACAATACACTCAGAGGAGGTGGTGTTGTGGTAAGTTGAAGCGGGACCTACTCAATGGTAGTGGTCTGTGATTAAACTGAGGAAATTACTCACACCATCTGGTTGCTTCACATCATTTGACTGTCCTTCAACTTGTGTTCACCCAGCACAATGTTTATTATTCACTGTAACCGTGTCACTGACTGAGGGTCTACCACATCCAATGACTGCCGAGCTGGTACTGGTTAAAGGCAGCACTTAGCTAAAGATCGTTTGCCTTGACTTTTAGTGATTGACCCAGGTTGTTGCTATTTTTTTTTCTCCCCAGACGAACTGCTATTATCATGGCAAGGTCCAAGGACACACCCACTCTGATGTCAGCCTCAGCACTTGCTCCGGTCTCAGGTGAGGATGACATCATTACCTTTTGCCGCTCATTAACGATCTCTCACGGCTAATTGTCGGACATTTTGAAAAGGCTATTCTTCAAGGTCTTTACGATACTATAAAGGAGCAGCCTAAGTACTTTAAGTGTGTGTGCTTCAGTGAGAAACGTTATTATGAACCTATAGTTGTCAAGCATTTATTGCTCCACATATTGTCTCCCATGGGCCTGTTGTCTCTAATCTATAAAGGCATATTTTCCGACAGTAAAGCTGACAGAGTGAGTTAAAACCACCGTTAAAGCCTGTACTATCATCCTCTGCTTAATCGTCCACGCAGTAAGTACACAATGAGATGAAAAGCATTTAACATGTCATGAAAACCTTTGGCGATGCAGTAAAATGTAATTACCGGGAACATTTGGTCGTAGTAAATTTGCCGTAAAAGGCTGACCAGCCAAATAAGTAAACATTAACTGCAAGCATCAGGAATTCCGCAGCGACAAAGCCTGCTCTCCAAGGATTTCCTTAGTAATTACACAAAGCTTTTTAATGAAAGCTCATCATGTCCGAATCGGCCTGTCTCGGAAAGCTTCAGGAAGACAGATGTGAAGACCATGCTTCATATGCTTGTGCTGATGCAGTTCAAGGCCAGTGGAAATATGCTGTTTGCTTTTTGCTGCCTGCAGTGTCGTTCTGTGGTGGGAAGCTAGAGTTTGTAACTCTCTGAAGTTATAGAATGTAGGAATCTTGATAAATACGTGTCATATGCAAGCGTTTGAACGCATCCAGCCATATTACATGGTTTGCAGACATTACATGTATGTTTCACCTGCAGGAAAACAAATATAAATATATGTATGCATATTTAAGTGCATAACTTCTATCTGGAGTTCATCACGTTGGGGGAAAAACAGAAAAATAAAACTTATAAAACTTTTCCACAGGTCACATTTCATTATTTTATACTCACTATAATAAACTTAATGGAAATTAAACAGAATTCTAATGTACAAAAAATAATAATATAATAATATATAACAGAATTTTTTTTCTTTTACATTTTGTGAAAGTTTCATGATGAGTGGAAATACTGGAAATGCTCCAAAATGGCTTGAAAAAATGATTTCACCTTATATGGAGTCAGTCTCAGAGCCACAGACGTATGAAATCAAGCCCCTAGCCATGCAGTCCCCCTTTACAAACATGAGAGAAAGAATGGGTCGTTCCAAAGAGCTCTCTGAATTTGAAGGTAGTTTTGTAAAAGGATCATCATTACAACAAATCAATACCCCACCTCGATATTCCAGGATGAACCTTAAGTGGTATTATTGAAAGGTGGAAGTGTTTAGGAGCCATTGCAAGTCAGCTACAAAGAGAAAGACCCAGTAAAGTGACAGAGCGGGGTCGCCGAGTGCTGAGGCGCATAGTTCGTAAAAGTCGCTGACGCTCTGCTGACTCAGTAACTGCGGAGTTCCAAACCTTCTCTGGCATTAACATCAGCACAAAAACTGTGGACCAAGAGCTTCATGGCATGGGCTCCCATGGCCGATCAGCTGCATGCAAGCCTTACATCACCAAGCACAATGGCAGGTGTCAGATGGAGTGATGTTAAGCGCCGCTACTGAACTCTGGAGAAGTGGAAACATGTTCTGGGAAGTGATGAATCACGTTTCTCTGTCTGGCAGTTTGAAGGACGATTCTGGGTTTGGCAAATGCCGGGAGAACGTTATCTGCCTGATGGCACTGTGCTGACTGTAAAGTTTGGTGGAGGAGGGATAATTAATAATGCTACGGGGTTGTTCTTTAGCCCCTTTGTTCCTGTAAAGTGAAATCTTAAGCATACCCAGACATTTCAGCCAGTTTTATGCCTTTAACTTTTAGAGAACAGTTTGGGGAAAACCCTCTTCTCTTTTCTAGCATGACACTCAGAGCCCTGACCTCAAACTAGAATGGAGATTGTGCGCACAGACCCTTTCATCCAACATCAGTGTCTGATTTCACAAACGCTCTTGTGGGTGAATGGACAATGAGCAGACACTCCAGACTCTTTTGAAAAGCCTTCATAGAAGAGCGAGAGCTGTCATAGCTACAACGGCGGGACCAGCTCTGTATTATTGCCTATGTATTTCGGATGCTGGGGCATTCTAGTAAATGTGTACATGTCCCAGTAGTTCTGTTCATATAGTTAACAAGATTAGCACAACATGTAAATTGTGCTCAAATGTTTACATACAGCTGTGTAGAGTCTGATTTAACAAGGCTGAAGGCTTTCATACAGTTTCTGATACTAGATTTTTAAGCAAGCGAGCATATGAACAATAATATACTTCGCACCTCAGCTGGTTCCTCTAGCATAGGGGTCACTAATAGGTGGACCACGGTCTGGTTCCAGACCCAGACGTTATCCAATGTGGACCCAAACCAATAAACTACTGAGAATTATTTAATTTTGACTGTGTTTATTTTAAGAGGCAGAGCTTTTCTTGTCTTTATGGTATACGGGCTTTACGGCACAGTGAACTCAGAGACCATTCACATGCGCTGTAAGATCACTGAAGGCTCCTCAGCCAATCAGATCTGTACAGATTGAGGTGTGCGGCGTGCACACAGGCGAGGTATGAAGCGAGGAGCAGCAGCCGGAGACTAAAGCGAGTCAGAAAGAATAAGGAGCTCTAAAAACAGAAAAGTGAACAGAGAGAACTGAGTGTTTAACAGGAACGGTTCTGGAATGGACCTGCTCGTCTAGTTCTGGAGAATAACCGCTCTGTACAACCAACATGTTAATCTGTGAAGCTGAGTTAACAAGAAGACACACGTTTTATTTACTTTCTCTATAAATAAACACTTTAAGATGAACTTTTTTCAAAAGCTTTTTGTTTTTTTAATGTAGCCTTTGTTTTCATTGAAGTGAGAAAAAACATTTATTAGAAGTTTATAAATAATTAATTCAGTTCAGCATTTAAACAGTAAATATACTGAAATATACTGAACGGTATGTGTGGTGTGTTGGTGTTTCAGTTGCTGATGGTATACTGATACTGATACTACTAGATACTGATACTAGACTACTTCAGTAAACAGCAGTGGTAGTATTTAGAGTTCAGTAAGGTCCAGTTAGAGGAGATTTCTTAAGGCCAAGGTCCGGACGGTCATCATTTCTAACGTGTGTTCTGATTCAGTGGTGTATCCTGTTTACTGTAGTAGTCTAGTATCAGCATCTTATACCATCAGCTACTGAAAGACAAACTTATAACAGTTCTCTCTGTTTACTTTCCTGTTTTTAAAGCTCGTTATTCTTTCTGACTCGCTTTAGTCTCCGGCTGCTGCTTCTTGCTTCGTACCTCGCCTGTGTGCGCACAGACCCTTTCATCCAACATCAGTGTCTGATTTCACAAACGCTCTTGTGGGTGAATGGACAATGAACAGACACTCCAGACTCTTTTGAAAAGCCTTCATAGAAATGTATTTCGGATGCTGGGGCATTCTAGTAAACGTGTACATGTCCCAGAAGTTCTGTTCATATAGTTAACAAGATTAGCACAACATGTAGATTGAACCGGTTGTGCTTAAATGTTTACATACAGCTGTGTAGAGTCTGATCTAACAAGGCTAAAGGCTTTCATATAGTTTCTGATACTAGATTTTTAAGCAAGCAAGCATATGAACAATAATATACTTCGCACCTTAGCAGGTTCCTCTAGCACAGGGGTCACTAATAGGCGGACCACGGTCCGGATCCGGACCCAGACATTATCCAATGTGGACCGCATGCCCCAATGTGCACAGATCTCATTGGCTGAGGAGCCTTCTGTAATCTTACAGCACACGTGATTGGTCTCTGAGTTCACTGCGCCGTAAAGCCCGTATACCGTAAAGACGAGAAAAGCTCCGCTCCTAAAATAAACACAGTCTAAATTAAATCATTTTCAATAGTTTACCAGTTTGGGTCCACATTGGACAACGTCTGGGTCTGGGTCCGCCTATTAATGACCCCTGGTATACAGGATATGGCACTGAATTACAAGTTAGAAATCATGGCGGTCCGGATCTTGACCTGAAGAAATCTCCTCTAACTGGACCTTACTGAACTCTGATTAAATACTGCTGCTCTAGCAGATTTGTGATGAGTTAAATCCGAATGAATCACTGACAACACATTATGCTAGATTTATCAGCATGACTCCAAGTTCAGTTTCAGCGTAGTCCGGTAAATCAGCCAGCAATAAACCTGATGCTCACTGTTGTGCAAGCGATATTGTGCAAGACGATTGATTTAATGCATTGTGTATCTTGGAGGAACAAAACTTGGGAGGACATCCACATGAGTTTCTTTTATGTTTTTTTTGGGGTTTTTTTATCAGCTATCAAACTCAGAATCCAGCGCAGGCTGACAGAAGCGACAGCAGATAATTACGGGCTCAGAAACTAGTTGCAGAGAACACGGAAAGCCGAACATGTGATTCAGCGGCGGCCAGCGCTGCAAGCTGTAGGCGATGACAAATGCTGGAGCTGTATTAGGGGAGGTTCACCCCTGTAATGTTCTGTAATGTGAGGGATTTGTGAGATTCATTCAGGATAAAATATCTCTGAATGTTCTGGGGGATGTGCACAGGTGCTTAAACTGTTCCAGGTGCCAGTATTCAGACAAAGAAAAAAAAAACCTGTCACAGAAATGTGTTTTCATTACATTGCATCAGGAAAAGTGAGAGAGGAAATATATAGGCCATCAATTCCGAGAAACACTGTAGCAGAGCTGTGAAGAGCTGCAGTTCTGTTCATATTTAAGACTCAGATGATGTATTATATTATACTTTGCTGCACATTTTTTAACGCTCTGCTTTAGTAGAGGTTGTTCAAGTTGAAAAGGCTGAGACAGCACAGCTGCATCCAGTCTCACTACTCAAGCTGACGATAGCTAAACCCAAATTAATCAAAATATATTTCTTAGTTCTCAGTGTTACCTCAACAAACCACCTGTTGGTGGTGTAACTGTACACAAGCCATCTGGTCATCACCATTTAGCGCTGGACAGGAGCGAACCCTCTCCCCCAACACCCCCACCCCCATAACCACCATCTGAAAAACAATAACATCTGTACAACATAGACAACTTTTTAAGCAAAATAAGGTTCCTCCTTATAAATAACTGAACATCACACAGCTCCGTCTGCGCTTCAGAGGAATGTGTGGACGACGCACCCGAGGGTATGACATCACATTTAAGGGTATGTTTAAAAATAATCGATTTTTCGATCCAAATCGATCTTCATTTGAATAATCTGATATCGATTCGTATAAACCCGAGATCGACCTTTAAAATTAGCATTCCAGCTAATTCCAGCATTCCAGGCTGGGTCCGCACATCAGTTAAGCATGGCTGGAGCACAAGTGAAGGCGCCCCAGAACTTGAAAGCTGGTCTGGCTATATTTTGGATTCAGAAACCAGGACGGTATATAAACATATAAACACTAATGTTTTTAGAGTATTTCTTCTACATTTACCACATTAGTTCTCTGAAAATCTCTTTTCATATTCAAACAAAACATATTATTGTAACTGAAATATCCCTAAATTAATCCATATTGAATTGAATTGACCTTGTGAATCGGGATCGAATCGATCCGAGAAAATCAGTGGCGATACCCAGTCCTAATCACATTGATGTCAAAACTCGAGCTCGCAGAAACACAAGGTGAAAGATTTAAAGCTGCACATTTTAACATTTCGCGAACGGAAATGTTTCACTCGCGAGCACAGAAAGAGGAACCGAACACGCAGTTTTCATAAACGTCGGCTGCTCTCTGCACGTGAGAGAAACATTTGCGCTCGAGCTTTTAGAAGGGGTGGTTTGGACAGTTTGGGGGCGGGACATGGACCGAACGCTATTGGCTGATGGCACCTGCAACGGTGTTCTCCTCTCTAGCGGTAGTGCTAGCTTCGGCTTCCTTCATGACTCAGCAAACTAGCTAGCGGTGGTAAAAAAAAAAAAAAAAAAAAAAAAAAATATATATATATATATATGTATGTGTGTGTGTTAAGAATTTTTTAGATCCTCTGAAAGGGCGTTAGGGCCATGAATGTTCCCCACTGCTGCTGGATTGGTTAGTTTATTAGTTAATCTAAAGGGGCAGCCTCCATTCCTCACATGTAGTGACCACAGACTCCCCATGGCCATAGCACAGAGCTGTCCTCTCCCAGTGGAAGGATGGACGGAAACACCTGTGGATTGTTGTTCAGATCTGAAGCGGTGGAAGAGTGGAGCTTGACTTTCTCTCAATGGTGAAAGGTACTGCTTATGTGATGGTGACACGTTGTTCATCTACTAGGTCTTGCATGGTGGTTAGAAGTCTAATTCTTCTCATTTTTTAAAATCATTTTATAAAATAATGTCCCCTGTTTCTCTCTCTTATTTTTCTTGGCCTCTCTTTTTTATGCAAGTGCATTTCTAATCATCTTCAAAATATCTCCTGACTAACAAACAACTTAGATTAAAATTTTGTTTTGACTGGAAATTAAATAAATGTTATTAAATCATCATGAGGTCAATGGACCCTCAGCTTTAGCCAATTCCAGGAGGTCCGTCACTTCAAAATGATTGTTTGTCAGACTCATAAAACTATGTACTGATTTAAAATCACGTTAGTCGTCAGTACCGAGTGGTTGTGGCTCCATGTGAAAAGGATTCAGCTCAAATAGGCGTAACAGATGGTTGGAACCAATGTGGAGATGGAGTTGTATGTGATTTGTGTGAGATGTATGGGTGTACACAGCCCAGACTACTTAGTGTGCTTGGGTTTCCATTGCTTACTCCTGCCATGGTAATCTACAGTATACAGTCTTAACTGCATTTGTTATTAAGACACTTTAATCGATGTGTGTTAAAGTTGTTTGAAGTGTGGACTCCACTGATCGTCCCTTAATGAGCCTCTATTAAGTGACAATTAGGTGCTCGCTCCAAGCACTGCTGTTTCGTTTACCCCAAATCTCTGTGAGTGGAGTGTGTTTGTTTTCACCACTGCAAAGAAGGGAACTGTTTTCTGCTGACTACTGATTGCAGCGGATAGAAGCGCACCCTATGGACGCCACCGATAAAAGCTGTTTACAACCTACAGTCCGCCGTTGCATATATGCATATAATTATATTCTCTGCAGCCGAGTAAGGTCGAGTCAAGTTTATTTGTGTAAAGCTTTTTACAATGATGTTGTCACAAAGCAGCTTTACAGGAGTTTAAAAACATGAAAACATGCTCACGACACTTTATCCACTGTGAGTGAGTCAGAGGCAACGGTGGCAAGAACAACTCCCTCAACTGGAGGAAGAAACGTTGGGAGGAACCAGACTCACAAGCAGAGACCCATCCTCCTCTGGTGGAACACTATTTACAGTTTATTAAACTAAAGCTGAGTCTGAAGGTAAAAGCTTTAGAAGCTGTACAGGTGCTACATCAGGTGGATGATACAGCGATGCAGTCAAGGATGGAGCGAATGGCATGAATGGAGAGGAGAACTGGTTGGTGCTGGGTGACGGGGGGGCCCTGGTGGTCAGTCCTTTAACAGTATTCGGTGGGACAGGTGGGCGGATATTACCTTAGAAAAAGAAAAGAGACAGAGTTAGTTCTGGTTTAGGTTAGTACAGAGAGAGAGTTATTTCTGATTTGGGTTAGTACAGAGACAGAGTTAGTTCTGGTTTGTGTTAGTACAGAGACAGAGTTAGTACTGGTTTAGGTTAGTACAGAGACAGAGTTAGTTCTGGTTTGGGTTAGTACAGAGACAGAGTTAGTTCTGGTTTGTGTTAGTACAGAGACAGAGTTAGTTCTGGTTTGGGTTAGTACAGAGAGAGAGTTATTTCTGATTTGGGTTAGTACAGAGACAGAGTTAGTTCTGGTTTGGGTTAGTACAGAGAGAGAGTTATTTCTGATTTGGGTTAGTACAGAGACAGAGTTAGTTCTGGTTTGAGTTAGTACAGAGACAGAGTTAGTTCTGGTTTGGATTAGTACAGAGACAGAGTTAGTTCTAGTTTGGGTTAGTACAGAGACAGAGTTAGTTCTGGTTTGGGTTAGTACAGAGAGAAAGTTATTTCTGCTTTGAGTTAGTACAGAGACAGAGTTAGTTCTGGTTTGGGTTAGTACAGAGACAGAGTTAGTTCTGGTTTGGGTTAGTACAGAGAGAAAGTTATTTCTGCTTTGAGTTAGTACAGAGACAGAGTTAGTTCTGGTTTGGGTTAGTACAGAGACAGAGTTAGTTCTGGTTTGTGTTAGTACAGAGACAGAGTTAGTTCTGGTTTGGGTTGGTACAGAAACAAAGTTAGTTCTGGTTTGAGTTAGTACAGAGACAGAGTTAGTTCTGGTTTGGGTTAGTACAGAGACAGAGTTAGTTTTGGTTTGGGTTAGTACAGAGACAGAGTTAGTTCTGGTTTGGGTTAGTACAGAGACAGAGTTAGTTTTGGTTTGGGTTAGTACAGAGACAGACTTAGTTCTGGTTTGGGTTAGTACAGAGACAGAGTTAGTTCTGGTTTGGGTTAGTACAGAGACAGAGTTAGTACTGGTTTAGGTTAGTACAGAGACAGAGTTAGTTGTGGCTTGGGTTAGTACAGAGACAGAGTTAGTTCTGGTTTGGGTTAGTACAGAGACAGAGTTAGTTCTGGTTTGGGTTAGTACAGAGACAGAGTTAGTACTGGTTTAGGTTAGTACAGAGACAGAGTTAGTTGTGGCTTGGGTTAGTACAGAGGATGAGAAGTGTTTAAGAGTGTAGCTGGTGATAAGTTTATTATAATAACACTTTGTAAAACTTTGTAAAATGCATGTACCGTATCTAATTTTAGTGTTACTATGATAAACTAGTACGGTGGTGTAGTGGTTAGTACGGTGGTGTAGTGGTTAGTACAGTGGTGTAGTGGTTAGTACGGTGGTGTAGTGGTTAGTACAGTGGTGTAGTGGTTAGTATGGTGGTGTAGTGGTCAGTATGGTGGTGTAGTGGTCAGTACGGTGGTGTAGTGGTCAGTATGGTGGTGTAGTGGTCAGTACGGTGGTGTAGTGGTTAGTACGGTGGTGTAGTGGTTAGTACGGTGGTGTAGTGGTTAGTACGGTGGTGTAGTGGTTAGTATGGTGGTGTAGTGGTTAGTACGGTGGTGTAGTGGTTAGTACTGTGGTGTAGTGGTTAGTATGGTGGTGTAGTGGTTAGTATGGTGGTGTAGTGGTTAGTATGGTGGTGTAGTGGTTAGTACTGTGGTGTAGTGGTTAGTATGGTGGTGTAGTGGTCAGTATGGTGGTGTAGTGGTTAGTACGGTGGTGTAGTGGTTAGTACTGTGGTGTAGTGGTTAATATGGTGGTGTAGTGGTTAGTATGATGGTGTAGTGGTTAGTACGGTGGTGTAGTGGTTAGTATGGTGGTGTAGTGGTTAGTACGGTGGTGTAGTGGTTAGTACGGTGGTGTAGTGGTTAGTATGGTGGTGTAGTGGTTAGTATGATGGTGTAGTGGTTAGTACGGTGGTGTAGTGGTTAGTATGGTGGTGTAGTGGTTAGTACGGTGGTGTAGTGGTTAGTATGGTGGTGTAGTGGTTAGTACAGTGGTGTAGTGGTTAGTACAGTGGTGTAGTGGTTAGTACGGTGGTGTAGTGGTTAGTACAGTGGTGTAGTGGTTAGTACGGTGGTGTAGTGGTTAGTACAGTGGTGTAGTGGTTAGTATGGTGGTGTAGTGGTCAGTATGGTGGTGTAGTGGTCAGTACGGTGGTGTAGTGGTCAGTATGGTGGTGTAGTGGTCAGTACGGTGGTGTAGTGGTTAGTACGGTGGTGTAGTGGTTAGTATGGTGGTGTAGTGGTTAGTACGGTGGTGTAGTGGTTAGTACTGTGGTGTAGTGGTTAGTATGGTGGTGTAGTGGTTAGTATGGTGGTGTAGTGGTTAGTATGGTGGTGTAGTGGTTAGTACTGTGGTGTAGTGGTTAGTATGGTGGTGTAGTGGTCAGTATGGTGGTGTAGTGGTTAGTACGGTGGTGTAGTGGTTAGTACTGTGGTGTAGTGGTTAATATGGTGGTGTAGTGGTTAGTATGATGGTGTAGTGGTTAGTACGGTGGTGTAGTGGTTAGTATGGTGGTGTAGTGGTTAGTACGGTGGTGTAGTGGTTAGTACGGTGGTGTAGTGGTTAGTATGGTGGTGTAGTGGTTAGTACGGTGGTGTAGTGGTTAGTACGGTGGTGTAGTGGTTAGTACGGTGGTGTAGTGGTTAGTATGGTGGTGTAGTGGTTAGTACGGTGGTGTAGTGGTTAGTACGGTGGTGTAGTGGTTAGTATGGTGGTGTAGTGGTTAGTATGGTGGTGTAGTGGTTAGTACGGTGGTGTAGTGGTTAGTACGGTGGTGTAGTGGTTAGTACGGTGGTGTAGTGGTTAGTACGGTGGTGTAGTGGTTAGTACGGTGGTGTAGTGGTTAGTACGGTGGTGTAGTGGTTAGTATGGTGGTGTAGTGGTTAGTACGGTGGTGTAGTGGTTAGTACGGTGGTGTAGTGGTTAGTACGGTGGTGTAGTGGTTAGTATGGTGGTGTAGTGGTTAGTACGGTGGTGTAGTGGTTAGTACGGTGGTGTAGTGGTTAGTACGGTGGTGTAGTGGTTAGTATGGTGGTGTAGTGGTTAGTACGGTGGTGTAGTGGTTACTATGGTGGTGTAGTGGTCAGTATGGTGGTGTAGTGGTTAGTACGGTGGTGTAGTGGTCAGTATGGTGGTGTAGTGGTTAGTACGGTGGTGTAGTGGTTACTATGGTGGTGTAGTGGTCAGTATGGTGGTGTAGTGGTTAGTATGGTGGTGTAGTGGTTAGTATGGTGGTGTAGTGGTTAGTACGGTGGTGTAGTGGTTAGTATGGTGGTGTAGTGGTTAGTACGGTGGTGTAGTGGTTAGTACGGTGGTGTAGTGGTTAGTATGGTGGTGTAGTGGTTAGTATCAACATTCCTGCAGATATCTGAATGAATGGAAGCTGTAATAAAGGCTGGGAATGACCTCCGTTAATACTAAACATTTTGATAATATATGTATTTGTGAAGGCTTCTGTATAGTTTTTCATTAAACAGAACCTGTACAAGATGGCCATTTCACTGGAAATTCAATAAACGTGGTGAAGTCTTTTCCACATGAACATCCATCAGTGAACCTGCAGGAACGGGCACTTTTTTGTTCTAGATGTTTGCCGAGACGTATTGTGGAGGTATAAAAGTTTTTCTCCTGATGAGTAACAGGGTGTGGTGGACATTGGGAGGGACAGTCATATGAACCTGCAGTCATTCTGGAGAAATATTTCCACAATCACCCACACGGGCCAAACGAGGAGAAAATGATTTATTAGAAAGTACTAAGTAGTTGGCCAGCAGATATATTATATCTGTGTCCATGCTGAAGTCATCTGCTTTTCATTTTCTTATAAAATTTAATCCACATAGTTTAATTGCAGTTCTATTGAGTTATCTGTTCTCGTTTTCATCCTTCTGTCACATCACCCAACCATGCATGCAGAGATTGCTTGAAGGTCAGACTCATGTTCCAGTGTAAAGATGTACACTAACATAATTCTGTATTTTTGAAGGTGCTGAAAAGCTTAATACTTTTAAAACCTGTGTCTTACATTTTCGTCCGCAGGTTTGTATTGTGCAAATGTGCAGTGACTTTTAAAGGTCTCAGGAGGTGAATTGCAATCACTGAAGTTACTGAAGATGATAAACAAGCAGGAAAAAGAGAAGTAGTGGTAAATGTCAGAGACTCACAGTTTCTAACGTACACACTATTCCGCCGCTGCCCTCTTGATAAAGTCATGACCCCAAACGGCAATGAAAAGATATACATTCCTGTAAACTCTAAAGCAAGATTGCTAGAAACCAATGTTAGAAGTATCATTGGGCTCCTGAATGTGAAATCCTCATTTTTTAAGTTAATAAGGATTTAAAAATGCATCAGTGCATTTCAATGCATCAGACAGAAAGCCAATTAAACTCTGTCAAGGTTGTGGTCAAATATAACAATAAGTATGCACTAATTTTTAACGTATAGACTTCAAAAGAAAACCCCTCCCCCCCAAAAAAGCATTGACAATGTATTTTTCAAAATAATTTAGAATTTTAACAAAATAACTTGGTGAAGTCTAAGCCTTTGTTTCTCTTTTTTCTGATTCAGGAATCAGAATTCCAGAGTGATTCTGAGGACACTGTCATCTCCCAGAATATCATTTTGTAGAGCAGTGGTTCCCAACCCCAACTTTTTTTTGTTTTCTTGATCCCAACTTGCAATACATGTGGACCATATGGGGGCCCTAAGGACTAAGTTGGGGACTGTTGTTAATAATCAACTGCCTTGCGACAAGTCGCTGTCTAACCAGAGTTTAGAACATAAACAGAGACCCACCCCCACCATGGGCTGTTCTTGCTGCTGGCCTCTTGAAGGAGGTTCCAAAGGGTTCGAAACAGAACAGCCAGGTTCAAAAACAGCTTCTTCCTATATGCCAGAAGAGTGCTCAACTCTAAACAATGCTGCTACTCCATACCTTGGAGCTCTAGTACAATACATTATATTGTGTATAAAACTTATTTAATATTTATTTATCTGGTAATATATGTATTTTACAAATGCACTACATTGCACTTTGCACTTTGGTACTACATTCTATTTTGTAAAATGTCTTATTCCTGATCTACTCTAAGCCAAGGCAATAAAATTTCATTCTAATGCACACTGTACAGTGTAAATTTGAATGACTATAAAATCGGTCTATGTCTCTAGGTGTGTCTGAAATCGCCTACTACTCAGTAGGTACTAGATTAGAGTCAGTACGTGCTGCTCGAGTGTCAGACTAGTAGGTAATTTCAGTAGTTGAGTTTTAGTAGCTACACAATCTCAGACGTACTACGTCCACCATATTACCAGCGTCCTGTGACGCAAGACGTCAGACCACCACCGTAAAAGTCCTGCTGTTCATTTAAAAGCTGGTTTACTGACAGATTTAGATCTTTTAGTGACTCTGATCTGTGTTTTTATCTGATTATGTATCAGACGGTGTGGAGCTGTAGATCAGAGAAGATGAAATGGGAGGAATGTAATCATTGTTTATCTCAGCAGTAGCGCTAACTTCACACAGCCGATGTTCCACTTTACACTGTTTATTTCCTCCACTTTGAATTCATCCGCCGCTCCTGGTGAATCATGGGATAGCGCAGTGTGCTGTGTTCACCTACATAAAAATGGCTGCTGATTCAGGAGGTCATCCGGATACCGTTCACCTACTACTCAATACCTACTGAGCATTCAGACATACTAGCCGCGCTCGCCTACTGATTTACTACTGAGTATTCAGACATACTAGCCACGCTCGCCTACTGATTTACTACTGAGTATTCAGACATACTAGCCGCGCTCGCCTACTGATTTACTACTGAGTATTCAGACATACTAGCCGCGCTCGTCTACTGATTTACTACTGAGTATTCAGACATACTAGCCACGCTCGCCTACTGATTTACTACTGAGTATTCAGACATACTAGCCGCGCTCGCCTACTGATTTCACTACTGAGTATTCAGACATACTAGCCACGCTCACCTACTGATTTACTACTGAGTATTCAGACATACTAGCCGCGCTCGCCTACTGATTTACTACTGAGTATTCAGACATACTAGCCACGCTTGCCTACTGATTTACTACTGAGTATTCAGACATACTAGCCGCGCTCGTCTACTGATTTACTACTGAGTATTCAGACATACTAGCCACGCTTGCCTACTGATTTACTACTGAGTATTCAGACATACTAGCCACGCTTGCCTACTGATTTACTACTGAGTATTCAGACATACTAGCCGCGCTCGTCTACTGATTTACTACTGAGTATTCAGACATACTAGCCGCGCTCGCCTACTGATTTACTACTGAGTATTCAGACATACTAGCCACGCTCGCCTACTGATTTTGAACACACCAAATGTCTTTATCAGTGGCCACTGAGACATTGAAAACAGCAAAAACTCTAAACGGTTGTGGTGTGGCAAGATCTCATGACACGAGATCTCACAAGACTAATACGTGACGATATTTCTCATCAAGCTTGAACCTGTCATGAAACATGGTCTAAACTG
The DNA here is from genome assembly GCA_021613375.1 of Megaleporinus macrocephalus. Classification (NCBI taxonomy): domain Eukaryota; kingdom Metazoa; phylum Chordata; class Actinopteri; order Characiformes; family Anostomidae; genus Megaleporinus; species Megaleporinus macrocephalus. The sequence goes on along the minus strand of CM038712.1, from coordinate 47,032,366 downwards.
GTTTATTACTATTTTTAACGAGCTCATATGAAACAGTATAATATTGTAACTAAATTAGAAGTTGGTCTATGTGGGAGTAAACCGCTTGATAAGCTCCAGAAGAGCCACATCTGAAAAGTATCTCTACTAGGAACAGCAGAGCGTGGATCCAGGTGGAACATTAAGCAGCAGAATGAACGTCTTCTACAGCCGAGAAGATCTGCTTATCTAGAACTATAAACTCAATCACTCTGGCTGTGGTTCTTTAGCTCTCTGGCTGTTTCTGCTGCTGTTCTGTTTGTACCGGTCAGATCTGGTCTGTAGGTGTTCTGGGTTGTTTGTTTTGTGTTAACTGTGTGTGCTAGCTCTGCTGTTTACTGATACTCACTGTATTCAGTGTGTGGTGTCTCTGAAGTGTGTATCAGATTAGTGTGTTAAATGTCTTTGTCTTGGTTCCCGCGAGAGACGCTGATGTTACTAATTTTACTGATGTTATAAATTGTCCTGGATGAGTCTGAGTCACATACGGTAACAAACTCATTTAACGGCATCCATCGGCTCTCAAGATCGGCTACATTGGAGAAATATCAGCTGATCGCCGATCACATATTTTGATTAAAAATCGGCTGATACCAATACATGGCCAATTGATCCTTCCATCTCTAGTTACTACTGCTGTTTAATAAACTAAGTAGCTCACCAACTGATTTGATCACAGCCTGAGTTTTTTTTTATAATCTGAATAACTGCTTAAAGAAACGTATCTGAAATTAACCCATCGTGAGGTCAGAGATTTATTCCATCGTGTTTTCTGATCCACAGGGGCTTCATCTTACTTGAAAACGAGACGTTCATGGTGGAGCCTGCCTTTGAGCCAGAGAATGGTACACATGTGGTCTATAGAGGAGAGCATCTGACCTTTCCTTCTGGAACGTGTGGCCATGGACACAATATCACCACTGTCCACCACAGCAGTGCTGGAGGACCACTGCAGTCGTCCAACACCAGGGTCAGAAAATCTTCTTGCTTGTCTCTCTTCAGCTCATTCTCTGTCCAGTCTGATCAACATTTCACGTTTATTCTGTCTTCAGTCTAATCCACAATACTCTCTTCAGTCCAGTCTACATTGCTCCAGCATTCTCTCTCCACTTATCATTACTCTCATTCTGTCTTTAGTGTAACCCACATTAGTGTCTTACTCTCTCTCTAGTCTAATCAGCATTTCTCTCTCCAGTCTAATCAACATTTCTCTCTCCAGTCTAATCAACATTTCTCACTCCAGTCTAATCAACATTTCTCACTCTAGTCTAATGCTCATTAATTTCTCATTCTGTCTTCAGTCTAATATACATTATTCTCTCTTCTCTGTCCAGTCTAATCAACATTTCACGATTATTCTCTCTTTAGTCTAATCCTCATTACTCTCTCCAGTCCAATCTACATAGCTTTATCATTCTCTCTCCAGTTATCATTACTCTCATTCTGTCTTTAGTGTAACCCACATTAGTGTCTTACTCTCTCTCTAGTCTAATTAACTTTTTTCTCTCCAGTCTAATCAACATTTCTCTCTCCAGTCTAAGGTTCATTACCCTCTCATTCTGTCTTATGTCTAATATACATTATTCTCTCTTCTCTGTCCAGTCTAATCAACATTTCACGTTTATTCTCTCTTGTCTAATTCTCATTACTCTCTCCAGTCCAATCTAAATAGGTCCATTATTCTCTCTAAAGTTATCATTACTTTCATTCTGTCTTTAGTGTAACCCACATTAGTGTCTTATTCTCTCTCCAGTCTAATCAACATTTCTCTCTCCAGTCTAATCAACATTTCTCTCTCCAGTCTAATGTTCATTACCCTCTCATTCTGTCTTATGTCTAATATACATTATTCTCTCTTCTCTGTCCAGTCTAATCAACATTCCTTTCTCCAGTATAATATACATTACTCTCTCTTGTCTCTCCAGTCAGTTTTACATTACTATTTTATTTACTCGTCAGTCAAATTCTCTCTCACACTCACTGTTTGCTTGTCTTTCATTCTTCTTTCTATCTCTCTTTCTCTCTTCCTTTCTTTTTTCTTCTTTTGCATTACTCTCTCGTTCTTTGTTTAGTTAGGAAGCAATGCAGACTGTTAAAAAAAATTGCTCTTTTAATATATGACTCGACTAAATCTCTGCACTTCAAGTAGAATCACCTTGTTTTAGTGATTTTATTGCAGCTCTAATCATATTTTCTTTTTTTCTTTCTGTCCAGTTTAATCTATAGTCATTACTCTCTCTCTCTCTCTCTCTCTCTCTCTCTTTCCAATCTACATCACTCTCTCTTGCTCTGTTTAGTCTCAGTTTACTTTGGAAGCAACGCTGGCAATGTTAAAATACAGAAACGCTGCTTGCTTAATATAGGACAGAATGTCTGCACTTCTAGTAGAATCACTTTCTCCTGATCATTTAATCGCAGCTCTGTTTGTATCCCCATAAATCACACAAGTGCTCTTACCGTAGAATACAGTGATCGTTCTTTGTGCTAAGGTTTGTAGACATTCAGCCTCAGGTGCATTAGTGAGGTGAGGTGGGTGACATTGGATGATTAGTTCTGGATCAGAAGCATCACTTCACTGTTTCATCACCCCAGAGAAGACCGCTCTAAATACTCCTTTACCTGAAACCTGGAATTGACCATGGTGACATTAGGCTTTTAAGTACCTGTGTCAGCAGTGGGTGCACTGTAAAGTAACTGAATTCACAAATCAGAAAGAGTGTCTGGATACTTTTTGGCATATGGTATTAGTAACAATGCAAACCCACTTATATATATATATATATATATATATATATATATATATATACACTACTGCTCAAACGTTTAGGATCACTTTAGAATATCATTTCATGCAATTTTAATGCAATTCATGCAATTTTCATGCAAGTCACAAACAATATTGTCCATTTCACAATTAATGTAAGTGTATCAGATGATTTTTAAAGAATAAAAATGTTTGTATTAAAGCCTATTTTTGAATAGAGGCTTATTTTACATATAGTTCTATTATCAGCAATTCTCAGTCCTCTGTCTAAATCTCCTGGTACGACCACCAATCCAAGTTAAGGATGTTATTGGACTAATTGGTTGTTAGGACACTCTTGCTCAATTGTGATGCACAGCTGAAAAACATTCTACTAATAAGTGAGTATAAAAGGGAACAACATTCTAGGTTAGTTTAGTATCTGAAGATCAGCAGTTGATGGCTTGCTGACCGACTCACAATGACCAGAAAGAAACAACTTTCTTTAGAGACCCGTCAGTCCATTGTTGTGTTAAGGAAGAAGATACTCCATTAAAACAAGAACATCTCACTGTAATGTATATATTAACTCCATGCCAGTAAACATGTTTTATGTTGGTTGTTGGCAGACTGGCTTCAATATAAATAAATATAAGTGAAATAATTCTGAAACTTCAATTTACAATGACTGCATGTCTATACATTCAAAGCGTATAACGTTAAACCTTCTTTTTTGTACGTATCTCTTCTGTGAATGCGTTTCCGTCCTATGCAGAGAAGTGACACGTCAGAGTCTGATGTCTGTGTTAAAGCCGATGAAACGATTGTAGAAACCCACGCGTTCCGGGAATGATAAAACAAGCTCCGCGCTCTCAATAAAACATCAAAGGTTAACACGCCATCTACCCTATCAGCGCTGATATCCCTGCCGTACTTATCACAAGGAAGCTGTCTAAATGAGCAGTGTCACTGCAGAGATTCTGTGGGATAACAGTGAAATATAATGCTGCTAGAATACTAAACGCTAATGTAGTGATGCGATCGCGGTGGTGAAAAATACGATATAACGAAGTCGATGACAGTTTTGAAAGAATGTGCGAATGTGGAATATCTCCTAATTCACTCTGCAGCAATAGCATGGTATGTCTTGATTGGAATCTAATCAGATCAGAGCTATTTGATATGGAAACCATGGATACTACATCATGTTAAGCGGTGCCAACTATAACTAATAACATTATACTGATGAAACCGGTCCAGACAACCAGAGTGAATCTACGAGAATATATTGCTAAATATTGCCAAAAAGGAGTTCGTGTTTTAACAGCTAAAACATTAAATGTGAATATATGTATGGATGACACAAGCGTTCATGTGTTTGTTGTAAACCCCTTCCAAGTTTTACTGATTCGATAATAACAACAGCATGGTGTAACATGAGAGAAGTTATTTCTCAATTGTAGCTCATTGGAAAAAATAGAGGAATTCATAAAATAGAGAAATGAAAAAGAGAATGAGCATAAAGTAGAAGATATTTGAATTTTAGATTTGAATTTGATGAATTTGATATGTTGTTTTACATGAAGAAAAAAACATCCTGTATTCATAACGCTTTACAAATGCATTTGTACGTCATTATATGGCGAACATGTCACCTTATAATGCCAGGCTTAAATAATTGCCCCAAAGTAATTAAAATTAAAGAGTTCCATACATAAAATATTCCAGAATGCTTTATAGGACTCATAGGAAGTGTTTCCTGCATATTGTATATTTTTATAAGTAAAAAAAAAGACAGACTCAACATGTTAATGTGATTGATTACATTGGTTATACTACTTTTGCTATATTTTTACTAGTTAAGAACTGATAATGAATAACGCCTAATGCACAGTGAATAAACATTTAGAGGTGTCAGATTTGCACTTTACTGATCAAAGAACAAGGCTTTATACAAAATACAACACTTTTTTAAACCCTCGCAGTCTTAAAGCCCACTGAACAGAAATAGACACTGTTCAGGCAGCTGATGCTGATTTCTGTAGACTGTTTATGGGAGGTACTTTGGGGTAAAGGCTTATGCTGGCTCCGGGAGTTTACTGGGTCATGCTGGATGTCTCCATTTCGACTTTATATGGAAGCTCCCGAGGGCAGCCTCTTGCAAGATTGATAAGAGGCAATTCTGTAAGGCCTTTGAAATGGTCCCAGGAGGAAGACGTGTTAGGAGAACTTTTTTTTTTGAGCTTCTTGGACTAATGAGGACATTTTGAGAGCATTTTGAATTAGTGACTAAGACCTTCTGCTTAATTCCAGCTTCCTCAAATAACAAATAAATAAATAAATAAATAAATAAAAATCTAACCCTCTGTATGTGTTTAGAATGACCTCTTCTACTAACAGCTTTGTCTTTCTCTTTTTTTTGCAGCATAAAAGAGACGCCCAGAAGACCACCAAATATGTGGAGCTCATTATTGTGGCGGACAACAGGGAGGTACGTTTGGCTAGGTTAGTGGTCAAGCCCGCGGGGCACCAGATGCCACTTAACCTTGCCAGCTTTTATGAGCCAATAACTGGCGGTTTTAAGGGACAGGCAGTGAGATTACAGGCCGTAACGCAGACCCGAGTGAAGTGAGGTGAGGTGAAGTGTACTCAGTAGTGTAATAGTGTCCCTATTTGGCTGAATAGTTCAAAAGAACAATGCCTTTGTTTTGCACTCGCTCCGAAAAAACCAGGTCAGTGTGGGGGGGCTACAGAGGAAGGGTATCACTTTTTCCAATTGGCCAGACAGGAAACTGGAAGTAGTGTGTTGTGAAAAAAGGCCGTCAGCTGTGAAGGAAATGGTGACCATGGCAGTTCCCACCTGACCTGTATGTGTTTCTGTGTTTGTTTTTGCACATTTTACTAAAATATCCTGACTTTATAGGAAAAAAACACAACAAACGAGCAAAACTACCACGTCAAAGTGGTCCTGGCTTTTTTTAAAATAAGCTACATGTTTGTATCTGAAAAGGCATTAACATTTCTTTTGTCTCCTAAAGTTAAAATTCTTATTACAGATCAAGAGAAAAGTGAATGTCATATATGTGTGGTTGGTTTTACATGGTGAAACCTGTGATGAGTTGGCTGCAACATACAAAAGCAGTTAATAAAGAATCAATGTTACGCACAATACATTCAGTTACTCCACTTGATAGACTGCTTGAGTGACGTCACACTTGCTGCCAGTGTATTGTTGGCATACTGATCAATGGCAGTCGCAGCAGCAGTGCTCGTAAAGCCACCGCTTCTACACTTTTTTTTTATGAAGCATCCTGCCAGATCAAATACAGTCGCGTGCTTTGTGGTTCATGGTTGTGGTAGCTTAAGAACGTTTCTTCTTCTCATATGAAGTCTCCATTCTGAAGAGGTTTTGTCAGTAAGTGTACAAAAACAAGTATATGTGTGTGAATAAAACTAACAGATGATTGTACTTCTATTGAATCCCATTTACAGCAACATTGATAGTAACAAAAACGCAGTTTTTAACAGTAAATTATGATGACAGCTCCATTCAGTGCCCAGCAATGATTTACTAGCTATTTGTTCACAGTATTGTTTGTATTACCGCAGTATGTGAAAGTGTAAAACTTTAAATACACATGGTCAGCTTACATGGTTTGATGATTGTTTTAAATGACATTGAGTTAACACATTTAGTGTGTTATGTAGCTCTGCAAAGTTCTACCCGCGGAAGAAGACTCTCCCACAGAAACCACTTTTCTTAGCTGCCAGAAACAGCCTTTGTTAGAATTACAGTTTTTTTTTTCTTTTTGTTACAAGGTGATGTCAACTCGTAACACAGCACGCCTGTTACACACTCCTGTAAAGTTGTAATTTTGGAGATACTTGTTTTTCATTGGACAGCAACGATATATATATATATATTGTCGCTGTCCAATAAAAACAAGTATCTTTGCAGAAGATACCAAAAACTTACTTTATTTTTCCAATTTTTTTCCAATCTATTTAAGAGCATTTCTATTGGTCCATTTATCATTAATTTTTCAGACAATGTAAACGACAACTGTCATGTTCAAATGATTTAGAAAACTGCAAATCGGCATAAATCGATACATTTTTTAAATATATATATATAATTTTTGTTGTATTTAATATAATATAGAATCTCTCTCGTTAATCTCATAACTTTTGTATATACCGTATTGCATGAGATTGCAGATTACATACGGTATGAGAAACAGCGAAACAATTGTTTCATGTCCTCCACAAAGATTACTACTATTCATCCTGTACTAGTGTACTTTCATTTGTCTTTGAAGATACGTAAACAGGGGCACAGTGAAGGGAGAGTGATGACAGCGGGGGGCTGTCAGTCTTTGACTTTGACCCTCACTCTCCTTCTTCGCTGTATATCATTGCGTGTGGCAGTGCATGCAGTACATCTCAGATCTGCTGTTTGGAGACCATCTGGCTCTCAATGTGACACACTCTTCAGCATGGTGCCATGTCACCTACAGCAGAACACACACACATATGACACACGTGCTGCAGGTTCCTGTCTACCTGTCAGCGTGTCTGTGTACAATCTTTCCGCCACACAGTTTCAGTGCACATCAATCAACCTTTATTTCTACTCGGAAGTTCATGGAGGGAGACCCTCATTTTCAATGTAGCTGAGCAATACAATTTCACAAAGGGACTGGGGAAAAAAAAAAAAAAAAAAAAAAAATATATATATATATATATATATATATATATATATATATATATATATATATATATATATATAAAAAATTAACTTTAATATAGGAACATTAGAAAAGTAAAATAAAAATGATGTAAACAGAGTGACAAGAAGATCATGATAAATCATAAAAAAAGATAGCAAAAAATAAGAGAATAAAATAAAGAATAATACAGGAATAAATAAATAAATAGCTAAACAAGACATGTATAAATAAAGTAAATAGAACCAAAAGTAAGATTGAATGAGTGAATAATTTAAACAAGACAAACTGAAAAAGCACAGGGGTTATAACGTTAAAATAGTAAAAGAAGTAATATTAATGCAAAATAAAAGAATGGTAAAATAAGAATAAAAAATAAATGAATAAAAATAATAATAATAAAAAAAAAATCAAGAAACAGAAATTTAAAGTATAGATAAAGTAAAAAAAAAATTAAATTATCTGTTTAGCAAAGCCACAAATGTTCTATCCGTTTATGAAGACACATTTTCTAATTTATCAGCTAGCGGGCCTAATATCATAAGTGATAATTAGAAGCATAAATAGTTTTTGTAATAGAGTTGTTATTTTAGTTCTTGCTGAACGAGATGTGTATAAACTTTTTGAAACTGTAGTGCTGGTGCTGTAAACGTTTAAATGGTGCTGCTCAAATGATTAGCAGTGATTAGGATAAAACCTATATAAAACTGTATAACATTATATAAAATATATTAATTTAATTTTTTCAACTATGATAAACTTAGGGGAAACAGAGGCAACAGAATAATTAAATTGATTATTTTAATAAGTTAATTTAATTCATTTATTTAATGTTCATTTTGTACAGATATGTTTTTTTCTTCACAGTAATTCAGATTCTTCACAAGCGGATACTATTAATACTCCAACAGAGTTTTTTTTTTTAGTTTTTCTTTTACTTCATCACTGATTGTGAGGAAACCCACACCAGCAGTAATATGGCTGCAGTTATCACCTTTCAGTACGATTGGCTGATAGCTGATACCGATCGAGGGCGGGGCTATATGCCACAGCAGGGCTACATGTAGTTATTAGTGCAAGCAAGTCATGAAACATGGTCTAAACTGGTTTAACGAGATCATATGAAACAGCATAATATTTTAAACACAATTAACAATAAATAAAAAAGTAAACCAAATATCCCCAATACTGCAATCATTACATTTAGACCCTTAATTTGAAACGAAAAAAGCGAATTAAATAAATGCAGTAAAAACTGCAGTCATTAAACGCAGACTCTGTTATTTTATCTCTGTAATCATTAAATGTAGAATATTGAATTGTTGCTGCTGTTCTGTTGGTACCGGTCAGATCTGGTCTGTATGGTGTTCTGGATTATTAGTTTTGTGTTAGCTGTGCGTGCTAATTGTGTTTGTAGATCTTGAATTGTTGCTGCTGTTCTGTTCGTACTGGTCAGATCTGGTCTGTATAGTGTTCTGGGTTATTAGTTTTGTAAAAGCTAAACAGCTTTAAAAAGGTTTGATATCCTCAATAATTCTTCTGCTCTGTTGCGTAACTGTTGCTGACGTCAGTTGTTTATGCATGACTGGATGACTAATGTACCCGGGAAAATTTGGCTTCTTTAATAATGTATTTTATATTGTGTCCCTAAATTTGGATTTGAAATGTGTCCTCCCTTCTTTCTCTCCCTTTCTCTCTCTCTCTCTCGCTCACTCTCTCTCCTCAGTTTCATAAACAGGGCAAAGACGTAGAGAAGGTCAAGCAGAGGCTGGCTGAGATTGCCAATTACGTGGACAAGGTATAATGCCCTGTACACCCTCCTGTGATGAACGGAGAGGAGTGATTGTGTGTGAAAATAGAAAGCTGATTGACAGAGATAGATGTAGCTCTGCCAAAATGAATGAGCTCCCCGCTGAGAGGCCAGGTACGAGTCCTCAGTATTTTTAGATTGCAAATGAACCGCAGGCTGGGTTTAACGGATGGATGGACGGCGTTGAGTCGTAACCCCAAATTTGTGGATTTATTATTCAATTATTAAACTATTAATCTTAGGACGTGTTATGCAGTAACTATGCGTAAGTTGTAGTTATAGGAGCGAGAAAATAAAGCCTGACGTCTCGACCGCTCTAGCAGTGCTAATTCAAAGAGGCCCACTATGGTTCAAGTAATACATCAGACTTGTCAGAAGTAAGCAGAAATAAAACTGCCAGCGATGCAGATCCACGCCGACGCAATGATGTGTATTCTGAACCAGCTCCAGAGAACATTTACAACACGATTGATTGCAGGGAGGAAGACGTGGCTGAGCTGAAATAGATTTCTATACATTTGTTTGTTTACTCAATATATTAATTTCTTAGTATTAATTTGTATCTATTTTAGGCCTGGGTGATATGGAAAAAAATCTTATCAAAATAATTTTTTCATATCAGTCGATATCGGTATATATCATGATATAAATCAAATCACTATTTCCTTTTTACTTTAAGTGAGAAGTAAAGAAATCAAAAGGTAAAGTTTTTCTTAAATTGTTTTTTTCCTTAGACAAATAGATAAATGTACTATAGAACATTACATACACATACATAACAATCTCTCACATACATCTAACGTTGTGGGAGTGTTTCACACAGAAACACAACAGTGTGGTGCTCTGTCAGCTCTGCACAGTGGAGATGATCACAACAGTACAACTGCTATACACGAGACCTTGAAGATCAAACATCCCGTAGAGCTTCATCAACACAGCAGCAGGACAACACCTGTTTACCTGTTTATCTTATCTTATAGATTATTTATAGATTATTAACACGTGTATCATGTTTCTTTCAGTAGTAGTTTAACATTTTCTGTTATTTTCTCTTATTTTATTCTCTTTGCTCGACTGTGACGCCTGCAGTAACCAGATTACTAGCACGTGGGTTAAGCTGCTGCTACGCCTACACTCTGCACTGTGTGCTTCAACCAAACATGAAATGGCTGGAACTCTAGTTCAGACACCTGATTGGTTTGGAGTGGCGTCATTCTCATTCTCATTGGCTATTCGTGTTGTCTCTCAAAACATGGACGGAACTTAATTCTATCGACTTTCTATCAACTACGTTATTTTGTGATAATTATCTTTATCGTTTTATCGCCCAGCCCTAATCTATTTGTTTTATGTTTATAGGAGTTAAATAATAATCTACTTTATTCTTAAACTGCAAAGGCTCATACAGAGCTGTGCAAAAGACAAAGACCACCCATCACTCATTTCATTTCTGGTTAAAATAGTGTACATACAAATGATTGATTTTTAAGGCCATTTCATAGAAGTATAGGCAATCTGTATGCAAAGAAGGTCAAAGGAAAAATAAATCAATCACAGCAGTTTCTAAGTCTAGAGTTAAAAAATGGGACCCCGAACCTCCGTGGATGACATGGTAGACCATCAGAACTGTCAACATCAGATAAACATCACGTAAATGTTTTGTTTTTGGAGGAGGGGAGGAAATCAAGCTCTACTCTTTCTTTAGATTTGTAAACTGTCCACTGTCCATCCTTCCACTGAGTGACTCAACACTCTGGGTCTGGAAGGATGTGTAGCTGTCAAGAAGGCATTACTGAGAAAAGGACACGGAATAAAAAGAATAACATTTTAAAAATAAAACAAAGAAACCACCCCAGAGTCCAGATCTCAGCATCCCTGAATGTGCTGGTGATTACTTGCAATGAACTTTGGAGGTGTGGAAAAATATACCTGCAGATGAAGAACGGAAGCTGTAATAGAGAGTAAGGGGATATACTCTACCATTCAAATGTTTAGGATCACTTTAGAATATAATTTCATGCAATTTTCATGCAATTCACAAACAATATTGTCCATTTCACAATTAATGTAAGTGTATCAGATGATTTTTAAAGAATAAAAATGTTTGTATTAAAGTCTATTTTTGTATAGAGGCTTATTTTACATATAGTCCTATTATCAGTAATTCTCAGTCCTCTGTCTAAATCTCCTGGTACGACCACCAATCCAAGTTAAGGATGTTATTGGACTAATTGGTTGTTAGGACACTCTTGATCAATTGTGATGAACAGCTGAAAAACATTCTACTAATAAGTGAGTATAAAAGGGAACAACATTCTAGGTTAGTTTAGTATCTGAAGATCAGCAGTTGATGGCTTGCTGACCGACTCAAAATGACCAGAAAGAAACAACTTTCTTTAGAGACCCGTCAGTCCATTGTTGTGTTAAGGAAGAAGATACTCCATTAAAACAAGAACATCTCACTGTGATCCCAAACTTTTGAGTGGTAGTGTACAGTTGTTGATGCTTTAATCTAATTGTCTGTTAAATTAATTAATATATTGTTTTAAAGATCATACATAATTACTAAACACTATTTGTTTTGACTGGTAATTGAATAAATGAAGGAGTGGTCTTTGACTTTCACCTGGTACTGTATGTGGGTCTACACAGTTTCTCACTGAAAGGAGCTTTAATCCAGGATTAAAGGATTAGGCAGGAAATACTAGAGCTTGTACTATATACGATATGCCATGTGTGTATAGAAATGTGTGTGTGTGTGTCTGTGTGTATGTGTGTGTGTGTTGCCTCAGTTTTACAGGGCCTTAAATATCCGTGTAGCTCTGGTGGGCTTGGAGGTTTGGAGTGATTCCGATAAATGTCCAGTGACGCAGGACCCCTTCACCACCCTGCACGAGTTTCTGGACTGGAGAAAACTCAAACTGCTGCCCCAGAGACGCCATGACAACGCCCAGCTAATCAGGTACGCTCAGCTCATACGAGCACAGACTCTAACACACTGGAACCTCACAGCTGTACCGAACTCTGCACGTCAGTGCTGCACAGCGGTCTGGACGCATCCAGTATTTGCTGAATCTGTATAAAATGCACTGATACAGTGAACCTCTCTTGCAGCGGCGTGTATTTTCAAGGCACCACCATCGGCATGGCCCCCATCATGAGCATGTGCACTGTGGAGCAGTCCGGCGGCATCGTCATGGTAATCATACTTTCTATTCATTACATATTATACCATTCATTAATACTTTAAACTGCATACTGACTGCTGGCGTGAACGCTGGCACAGCTTCGCTAGTGGCCCATTTAAAAACATGGAATGTCCAGTTTGGCACTGTTTGTCTACCTGCACAACGTAAGCACAGCATGAGGGCCTGTACGTACACACACTCTTCAGGTCCACACCCTTAAAAAAAATCATTTTACACTATATCCTTATTATATTTATTTTATTAAAATTGGGACGCTGTGTGAAATGTAAATAAATGTATTTTATAAATAAAACTTTTTGGTGGTGCACTGTTGTCATCAAGTTCTAAATAAGTTAATCATTTTCATGAAAATGACTCATTCTCAACATCTGATATGTGTTCTATGTTCTAATGTGAATACATTATGGATGTATGAGATTTGCAAATCATTGCATTCTGTTTATATTTACATTTATTTACATTTAACTCACTGTCCCAACTTTTTTTTATCATAACTCTACAGAAACTGTACCGTATGTTATAGTAGTGACAAGTTTAGCTGATTTTGAGCAGAACTAGCCAGTATATGGGTGTGCTAAAATCGCCTACTAGTCAGCAAAGGTGTCAGAAGTATTCACATTCATTACTCAGGTAGAAGTATAGATACTAGGGTTTAAAATACTTCTGTAGAAGTTGAAGTATCAACTCAAGCTTTTTACTCCAGTAAAAGTGTAAAAGTACTGCTTTCAAAACTACTTAAAGTATAAAATTAAAAGTAATGTAAGAAAAAAATGCCATTAACAACAAAAACTTAGGCCACACCACAAGGGTCCATAGTGCACTAGCCCACCTCCCCAAAAAACCCATTCTTCTAAAAGCTTGCTGTGTGCAGTGTGCTGTGTTCACCTACATAAAAATGGCTGCCGATTCAGTAGGTAATCTGGGTACTGTTTGCCTACTACTCAATACCTACTGAGTATTCAGACACACTAGCCACACTCACCTACTGATTCACTACTGAGTATTCAGACACACTAGCCACACTCACCTACTGATTCACTACTGAGTATTCAGACACACTAGCCACACTCACCTACTGATTTCACTACTGAGTATTCAGACACACTAGCCATGCTCACCTACTGATTCACTACTGAGTATTCAGACACACTAGCCACGCTCGCCTACTGATTCACTACTGAGTATTCAAACACACTAGCCACACTCACCTACTGATTTCACTACTGAGTATTCAGACACACTAGCCACGCTCGCCTACTGATTCACTACTGAGTATTCAGACACACTAGCCACACTCACCTACTGATTTCACTACTGAGTATTCAGACATACTAGCCACGCTCGCCTACTGATTTACTACTGAGTATTCAGACATACTACCCGCGCTCGCCTACTGATTTCACTACTGAGTATTCAGACATACTAGCCGCGCTCACCTACTGATTTACTACTGAGTATTCAGACATACTAGCCACGCTCGCCTACTGATTTACTACTGAGTATTCAGACAAACTAGCCGCGCTCGCCTATTGATTCACTACGAAGTATTCAGACCTACTAGCCACGCTCGCCTACTGATTCACTACTGAGTATTCAGACAAACTAGCCGCGCTCGCCTATTGATTCACTACTAAGTATTCAGACCTACTAGCCACGCTCGCCTACTGATTTCACTACTGAGTATTCAGACATACTAGCCGCGCTCACCTACTGATTTCACTACTAAGTATTCAGACATACTACCCGCGCTCGCCTACTGATTTCACTACTGAGTATTCAGACATACTAGCCGCGCTCGCCTACTGATTTCACTACTGAGTATTCAGACATACTAGCCGCGCTCGCCTACTGATTTACTACTGAGTATTCAGACATACTAGCCACGCTCGCTTACTGATTTACTACTGAGTATTCAGACAAACTAGCCGCGCTCGCCTATTGATTCACTACGAAGTATTCAGACATACTACCCACGCTCGCCTACTGATTTCACTACTGAGTATTCAGACATACTAGCCACGCTCGCCTACTGATTTACTACTGAGTATTCAGACATACTAGCCACGCTCGCCTACTGATTTACTACTGAGTATTCAGACATACTAGCCGCGCTCGCCTACTGATTTACTACTGAGTATTCAGACATACTAGCTGCGCTCGCCTACTGATTTACTACTGAGTATTCAGACAAACTAGCCGCGCTCGCCTATTGATTTACTACTGAGTATTCAGACAAACTAGCCGCGCTCGCCTATTGATTCACTACAAAGTATTCAGACATACTACCCACGCTCGCCTACTGATTTACTACTGAGTATTCAGACATACTAGCCACGCTCGCCTACTGATTTACTACTGAGTATTCAGACATACTAGCCACGCTCGCCTACTGATTTACTACTGAGTATTCAGACATACTAGCCACGCTCGCCTACTGATTTACTACTGAGTATTCAGACATACTAGCCACGCTCGCCTACTGATTTACTACTGAGTATTCAGACATACTAGCCGCGCTCACCTACTGATTTACTACTGAGTATTCAGACATACTAGCCACGCTCGCCTACTGATTTACTACTGAGTATTCAGACATACTAGCCACGCTCACCTACTGATTTACTACTGAGTATTCAGACATACTAGCCACGCTCGCCTACTGATTTACTACTGAGTATTCAGACATACTAGCCACGCTCGCCTACTGATTTCACTACTGAGTATTCAGACATACTAGCCGCGCTCGCCTACTGATTTCACTACTGAGTATTCAGACATACTAGCCGCGCTCGCCTACTGATTCACTACTGAGTAGTAGACAAGTAAGCGATTTAAGACGCACCCCATGTGTTCATGAAAGATATGGATGCAGTCTCACTTCCTGCTTTAAAATGGAAGGATGTGGCTAGAACAAAAAAAAAATTGAATGGAGCTCATGATAAAGCAAGCCTTTCAACTTCACTTTAAATGAATGAATATTTAAAATGTAGGGGTCAGGGAAGGTTTGGACGGTCACCTCCTGTCAGGGCAAAAGAACTAGGCTCGACACACGCAGAGCTAAAAGTCAGATTAGTTTTACTGAACAATTTGGTAGTTCAACACAACAACAAAGTACGGGCTGATACAACAGAAGGCCAATGCGAGGTCATAGATGAAGAGACAGGAGATCAGATAACCAAGCGAAGTACAAGGGGAAAACCAAGAGAGGAGTCAAGAGAACAGAAGGTGAGTCAAATACCAGCGAGGTAATCAATCAGGCAACCAGAACGGAAGTGAGAGAGAGTCGGAGTCAAAGAGAGAGTCAAAGCCAGTGATAGCAGGGGGAATGAGCAGCAGGTATTAGCAGTCAGTACTCTGGAGAGGCCGGGCGTAAGAATGAGATGCGATTGGGTGACTGAGGACATGTGAATGTGTCATCATCGGACAGTACATTCTGGGAACTGGAGTCTAAGGGTCTGTCTCAAACCCTAGTGAGTGTCTAAGTAGGCTGTCTAGGTAGTGAGTGTGTAAGTAGGCTGTCTAGGTAGTGAGTGTGTAAGTAGGCTGTCTAGGTAGCAGCTGTGTAAGTATCAGTGTTCTCTCCTCATCTCTCCTCATAAAACAGATTACTGAGACGCTCTAGTTAGAGAGAGACTGCGTCACGGCTTGTTCCCGCCACTGCAGCATGCCACCAGTGGTTTAGCTGGTTGCTAAGCTACCGGCCAGCATCCAAAACAATAGCCCGAGGCTTAAAAATCCACTAGCATAAATGCTAATGTCTCGAGTATAAAACTGCTAAATGGTGAAGGACTCGTTACAGAGTTGATAATAAAATACTGTTTTGTGTGATTATATGACCAGAAACACATTAAAACTCCAGAGAGAATCAAAATAACTCACATTTAAAAACCTGCGTTGCATCATGGGATTGTCTTAGCGGCTGAGGAAGCGTTCGATGCTTCCTTAAAATCAGGTCTAAATAAGGTTTCTCAGTAGACAGCATGTTTAAGGTATGTAAGAATTGGGACAGTCTACATGTCGGGAGCGCATACTATGATGTAAAATGCTGCCTATGTAGGAGCTCAGTAGGTTTTGAGACACATCCTATAAGTGATGATTTTGTATATATGTAGTTTATTAATTTATCAGTTAATGTTTCAAGTTTTGATAGATAATAAAGTAAAATAAGAAGTGAATACTTGATTTCTACTGTGATAATTACTGACATAGTAATTACTGAGCGATAAGTCTCAAGTAGCGGTGGGCGCTACGGGACATCATCCGTTAAGTCTTCAACTGAGTGTCTGTGATGTCTCTTATTGATTCTGGTGCTTTTCTTTTGCTCTTTAGGCCTCCATGCCAGCAAATTCTTCTTTTTCCTCTTACATTTGTTCAATATTTAGTGGCTTTTATCTCAGTGGAGAGTACGAGTGACAGCCGAGTCTTAGCAGGGCGCGCACAGCCAGCGCTCTTAGACAAAGCCTAAAACCTCCAAATGGCTCAGAAAATCTCCCGAAAACTGTTTTTTTATTATTGTTATTGAATGATTTATCCGCGACGTTCCGAAAGGCCTTGAACTGAAATGTCTAAGCAGGCAGTTTATGAATGAGCAACCTTTTTTGCCTATTATAAAACTCTCTTTATAAATGCATCACTGATTGCTTCCATTGTGCTGAGGAATTGCCTTGGACTTTCAAGTTCCTTGTGTAGAGAAAGCTTGCTTTGGTGTTTTAACTTCGTTTTTTCTTTTTTTTTTTGCCCACCGGGGACTTTCGTGGCCCCTTGCGGCTCTAAAAAGCCTCGTGGAAGGTGGGGCACGTGTGATTTTGAGTGGTAATGAATCTAATTAAGTGGAACACCATAGGAGCCGCCCAAGGTCATTCTTGGGCACCTGAGTTCTTTTAAGCGCTCAGCGGTTGCTTGTCAATCAAAGAAATCACCTGCCGTTCTTTAGCGGAGCTAAATACCACACATTTACATTTTTATTAGCCCAGATAAATCACTCGCTCTCCGGGAGTGTGTTACATGTCTGCCATGGCAAGAGTGGCTCTTTTTAAATTCTGTGGAGTCGCACTGGGCAGCAGTGATTAGGCGTGAGGCTGAATTAAAGACATGCGGCTGGATTGTTTGATCAGCGGTGCTTATTAAATGACTAGAAGACTGGATAGTGTCAGCGGGTCTGTGACCTGGGAGAAAGGAATCTGTACAGTGATAGATATACTGTTTTTCTTCCTGCTGTGCTCGGAATCTTTTACGTGTTCACAAACTCAAATGCATTGAATTTATACGATACATAATTTTTCATGAGTAACCTTTCACTTGACTCAACACTATTGGTAGCAACTGCGCTGACTGTGTTTCTCTTGCTGCTCATTCCTCTCCTTCTGTCTCTTTCTCTCTCACCACGTCTCAATTTTTTTCAAATTTCATAGATTTCTGCTAACAGCTGTGGCCAAGTCATTAAACTGGTAATGAAATCAAAATAAAATACACATATGGACCATTCTACTTAATTACTTTAGACTATTAGTTATAAGTTATTCTTATAAGTGCTCAGACCTTACATCAGAGGTCACTAAGAGGCGGACCACGGTCAACTATTGAGAATAATTTCATTCTGACTGTGTATATAATAAGCGGTGGAACTTTTCTAGTCTTTACGGTATACGGACTTTGCGGCACCGTAAATGTACAAACCAATCACGTGCATTGTAAGATCACCAAAGGCTCCTCAGCCAATCAGATCTGTGAATATTCGGGAGTGTGGAGAGCACACAGGTGAGGTAGGAAGGGAGAAGCAGCAGTAGGAGAATAAAGCGAGTCAGAAAGAATAGCGTGCAACCAGGAATGGACAGAGACTTATATATTTATTATTCCCACAGACAGCTCCACATGGAGTTAAGAAGAAGGCTGCAAGTTTTATTTACTTTTTCTATAAATAAGCATTTTTTTTTTTGTTTTTACTTGAAGTGAGTAAAAAGAATGTATTTGTAGTTTTATAAATAATTCATTCAGTTCAGTATTTAAACAGTAAATATACTGAAATATACTGAACGGTATGTGTGATGTGTTGGTGTTTCAGTAGCTGATGGTATAAGATGCTGATACTAGACTACTTCAGTAAACAGGATACACCACTGAATCAGAACACACCTTGTCCTGAGGAAATCTCCTCTAACTGGACTGTACTGAACTCTAATTTAATATCCGGCCTTAGCTGTGCAAAGATTATATTAAGATCTATTCAAATTCAAGACACTAACTAAAATCATAATTAGCTGAATATATACAAAGTCAGCATTTATCAGGATACTTTCTATTAGGAGGTGACTGTCCCAAACCCTAACCCCAAAAGTTGAACGTGTGAAAATAACACATTTAGAAAATCAATTTGATTTATTTTAAACTGATGTTTAAATGTTAAACTTTACTGTAAGTTTCATTTTTGAAGTAATAAGCTTGATTCTAAATAGGTTGTGCCACATTTTCATTATTTTAAACACACCCTGCATTTCCGAGCACAGGGTGAGCAGTTAGATCTGATAGTTTTTAAGTAAATGTGTTCCAAAGTCTGGAAATTAGGATGTAACATTAAAAATTGATGTTTTCTGAACTTAAGCAAACTTGTGTAATAATGAAATACAATATGATTTTATGTGTGTTTGATTGTCAAGTACCGGACACATGTAAGTCATTTTATTAGTAATGTTATATTTTTTACTTATTTATTAATTTATTTATTTATTTTTTTATTTATTAAATCTTATGGTATTTGAGTTTCTTGGAGCTGTTTTTGCAGAAGGAGGAAGAGGATAAGTGTAGCTGCTGAAGCTCGGTAAGCTAGCTGTTGGCTGAGCAGGAAAGATGGGTGAAGTTCTGTTGACAGGTCATTTGCCAGAAGAGCTTTGTATCTTGTTGAATTTGGATCAGCCTAAGCGAGTGAAAGCCTGCATGTTATGGATATGTTTTTGAATATTGATGTGTAGAGCGTAAAGGTTCCAGTTCCACTCTGCATGCATTAATGGAGGCATTTCTGTGCACACCTACACTCAAAAACATAAACTCGGCTCTCGTGCGTGTTAGGAAAACACATTCGGTTGATATTAATTCATTTGGCCCGTTTTACAATGTACTTGAAATATTAGTGTTAAAAGAACATAATTATCCCAAACAGTAAATCAGCCAAAGACTATCAAGTTGAAAGAAAGAGAATAAACCATGTTTTTCACTCCACCTGGTATCATAGCCAGTACATACCCAAAGAAATCAAGTCTGAATTAAAAATAGGGCATATCCCACAATGCTCAGCTATTGTGTTAGGTTAGGGTTTGGATTTTTATGTGATTTCTTGTGTTCAGAGATTTTATTGGCTCCTGGCTCTGTGTGTATATTAGGCATGTCATCACTCTTGTTTCACCCATCATGTGTTGTCTTTTCTCCTTTGAATAATATTTAAGTGTCAAGCTCTCTCCACTGTTGCATGTGGCTGCAAGTAGAGATGGAAAGATTGATTGTCTATGTATCGCTGATCGGCCAATATTTCTCCAATTTAGTCGATCCCAAGAGCTGATCGATGCCTAATTTCTGTATTTCCAGCTAGTGTTTCGTTACAACCCCCTTCAGCCAGCTCCCTGCAATTCCTATCTGAACCACTAGGTGGAAAAACATACCCTTTCATTTTCCACAGACTGACTAAAGCAGCGGCCTCGCGAGAACAGTTTACGCCGTTCACCGCATGTGCTGATTGAAAACATCGTCCGTCTGGCAGTTTGTTACCGTATGTGACTCAGACTCATCCAGGACGTTTTTAAAATGTTTAAAATGTCTCGTTAAGGAACCAAGACAAAGACATTAAACTCTACTAATCTGATACGGTACTTAAGAGTACACCACGCAGCTGAGTACAGTGAGTATCAGCAAACAGCAGAGCTAGCACACACAGCTAACACAAAACTAATAACCCAGAACACCATACAGACCAGATCTGACCGGTACAAACAGAACAGCAGCAACAATTCAATATTCTACATTTAATGATTACAGTTTTTTGTTTTTGTTATTTGATTTTTGTTTGATTTACTTTGTTTATTTACTGATAATTCAGTTAAAAATATTATGCTGTTTAACATGAGCTCGTTAAAAATGGTAATAAACCAGTTTAGACCATGTTTCATGACTTGCTTGCACTAATAACTACATGTAGCCCTGCCGTGGTATATAGCCCCGCCCTTTGATCGTATCGGCTATCGGTCTATTACGCTGAAAGGGGATCGACGTTTGGAATCGGCCTCTGAAACGATGATCGGTCTATCTCTACTTCTAAGCCTAAAGGTCGTTAAATGACCACTTTAAATTCAGCTCAGTCAGTTCAAGTGAAGGAAGTGAAGGAAGTGAAGGAAGTGAAGGAAGTGAAGGAAGTGAAGGAAGTGGGATCATAAGTTAAATTGATAACAGAGAATTCATGTTTGTGATAAATGTGATAAAAGATTACATTGAAGTTACAGTGAATTATGTTGGACCCGGTTCTGGTTCATAGCTCAGCTGGTGCTGTTAGCTGACTAGGCCCGCTCACGTTGTTTCTCATCGTTAATGTCTATTTTTAATGCTGTCAATATAGAAGTCCCTAAAGAACCGGGTGTAACAAATCTATCTGTCTATCTCTCTAAACTCACTCGTTCCCTCCTTCAGTCTGCCTTTCTCTCTGTTTTCACATTTCACGTCTCTCCTACCTCATATGTCTATCTCTGGCTCTCCCTCGCCTCATATATCTCTTCCTCTTTCTGACCTCTCTCTCCTCTTTTTCTTCTTTTTTCTACTTCTTTTTTGTTCTCTTTCTCTTTCTCTCTTTGCTTTCTCGCCTCTTTTCTCTCTCTCTATTCCTCTCTCCCCTTCCTCTCTTCTCTATCTTTCTCTTCTTTCTAATCCTTTTTCTGTTCTTTCTTTCTCTCTTTCTCTCTCTTTCTCTCCTCTTTTCTCTTTCTTTCTCCTCTTTCCTCCTCTGCTCTCTCTCTCTTCCTCTCTCCTATTTTCTTCTCTATCTTTCTCTACTTTCTAATCCTTTTTCTGTTCTTTCTTTCTCTCTTTCTCTCTCTCTTTCTCTTTCCTTTCTCTCCTCTTTTCTCTTTCTTTCTCCTCTTTCCTCCTCTGCTCTCTCTCTATTCCTCTCTCCCCTTTTTCTTCTCTATCTTTCTCTTCTTTCTACTCCATTTCTATCCTCTTTCTCTTTTCCCTTTCTTTCCTCTTTTCTCTCTCTCCTCTTTCTTCCTCTGCTCTCTCTCTCCCTTCCTCTCTGCCACCCCCCGACTCCCCCACATGCTGTTTGAGTTTCACAGATCAAACGTATCTTGTGTAAAGGAGGATTGTATGTCACCTAACGAGGGCGCTTATTAAATGACTCAACAAACAGCATGGTGGGATCACGTTCAGAGAAAACGCCCGCGCGGCTCAGATAGAGGAAAAAGCAGACAGTTCTTTAGCCAGTCTCGTTTCAATATCACAGTGATTTCTGACTGTCTCTCTGGTCTGTCTGTCTGTCTGTCTGTCTGGTCTGTCTGATCTGCCTGTCTGGTCTGTCTGGTCTGTCTGTCTGGTCTGTCTGTCTGTCTGTCTGGTCTGTCTGTCTGTCTGTCTGCCTGTCTGGTCTGTCTGCCTGTCTGGTCGGTCTGTCTGTCTTGTCTGTCTGTCTGTCTGTCTGCCTGGTCTGTCTGTCTGGTCTGTCTGTCTGTCTGTCTAATCTGTCTGGTCTGTCTGTCTGGTCTGTCTGCCTGTCTGGTCTTTGTGGTCTGTCTGTCTGTCTCTCTGTCTGGTCTGCCTGTCTGGTCTGTCTGTCTGTCTGTCTGGTCTGTCTGTCTGGTCTGTCTGTCTGGTCTGTCTGCCTGTCTGGTCTTTGTGGTCTGCCTGTCTGGTCTGTCTGCCTGTCTGTCTGGTCTGTCTGTCTGTCTGGTTTGTCTGCCTGTCTGGTCTGTCTGCCTGTCTGTCTGGTCTGTCTGTCTGTCTGTCTGTCTGTCTGGTCTGTCTGTCTGTCTGTCTGATCTGCCTGTCTGGTCTTTGTGGTCTGCCTGTCTGGTCTGTCTGCCTGTCTGTCTGGTCTCTGTCTGGTCTGTCTGCCTGTCTGTCTGGTCTGTCTGTCTGTCTGGTCTGTCTGGTCTGTCTGTCTGTCTGTCTGTCTGGTCTGTCTGCCTGTCTGGTCTTTGTGGTCTGTCTGTCTGTCTGTCTGGTCTGCCTGTCTGTCTGTCTGATCTGCCTGTCTGGTCTCTGTCTGGTCTGTCTGCCTGTCTGGTCTGTCTGCCTGTCTGTCTGGTCTGTCTGTCTGTCTGTCTGTCTGTCTGGTCTGTCTGTCTGTCTGGTCTGTCTGCCTGTCTGGTCTTTGTGGTCTGTCTGTCTGTCTGTCTGGTCTGCCTGTCTGTCTATTTCCACAAGTTGAAATCACTGTCTAGGTCGTCAGTTGCATGTTGAGGTGAGCCCAGATTGTTAATTCCTCAATGTTTGACTACACATTTGATTATTGACTCATTTAACCCTTAGAAGGCTGTGGTAGCAAACGCACAGTATAACTTCTGATTAGTTGTTTTATATTAGTAATTACTAATATAGATTATTAAGTACAAAAAAGTCTACTAAAATAGATTAATAAACTATTTGTCATGCACATATCTTACAGTGCTTATGCTGGAACATAAATCTTTATAAAAAGTAGAAATTTAGTACTAGATGTATCTGGATTAGCATCACAGAGAAATATTATTTATAGTTTAATCTGTGGTATTTATCATTCACCCAATTCATCACACTTTAATGTATTGCATAACTCTAGACGTCTAAGCATTAAATACTCTATATACTCTAAATACTGTTACCTTAAAGAAATTAAACACTTCTTCCAAAATAAAGGATATCAGGATGAGGCTTGTTCTTCATTTTGCCTCTGGAGAGTTTAAATTGTCTGTGAATGTAAAGTGGATACAGGGTGGACAGAAAGCGTGACTTCAAAAACCACAATTTAGCTCTCATCTTCCGGCCCCTGTAATCAAGGCAGGAAGTGATAATGGAGAGGGTAACTCCCTTGTGTGAAGAACTATGAGGAAAAATCCACGGAGGTTGGTTTGACAAGGAATTTGTTGAGAGTCATATTTAGGGAGAACTGCAGAGCTGTTTCTGGGTCAGTCCTTTTTTAATTATTAAGAATAAAATCCAGCTGTGGTAATAACAAGTACCATCAACATCCTGCTTTGGTGACACTGTCACATACCACTGTGTTCAGCTCCTCATACATTTGTAGCTGGCACCTGGCTTCATGTAGTCAGTTTTGTGGCATATGATGCCAGTTTAGCATAAATCCTCCTTCCCGGCTTGGCTTGGCTGTAAATACTTATTGAAATGCATTGTATGCTGCAATGAACTCCTAATTTCTTTCTAGGCATGAGCACTGGCTAGATATTGCTTGGCATTGCATGTATGGTGTGTTTAAATCTTTATGTTTTTTTCTAGGTATCAGCGCTGGCTCTTGTTCTTGTTCTTGTTCTTGCTCTTGCTCTTGCTTTTGGTCTTACTCTTGCTCTTGTTCTTGTTCGGGTTTAAGCTCAGTGGTAGTCTGGACTCTCACCTGCTTGACTGACCAACAGAACAGCTTTTGTACATCGTACTGAGTTCCCATTAAATGCCATACATGTCCATGCCTGCAGTGTAGTGTTGCATATTGCCATTAGATAGCAAGCATATATCAGCCTGGGGGCTTGATGTGGCCGGCTGACTGTGTGCCACTGCTGATCCACCCCCGGACCACCCAGACTGTTGTCCGGCATACAAGGTTTAACCAGTTTTTAATCTCCTTGCACAGATTCTAAATGTGCACAGCTTTTTATTTAGAAAAATGAACAATTATTGCAGACGTCTGAGCCATTAGTGGACTGCCTGGAAAAAAAAAGTGGGCTGCCAGCTTTGCAACAGTGACCCACTATCCTCTTTCCAGGACATCACATGACACTTTATATATTCCCATATGCTGCAGTAGTGCCATATGTTGAAGTTTTTCATGATACTAACATTGGCACCTGCAGATCGGGATATTTAGCAATACAAAATAGTACTTACTGCAGCATCTGCTGCTGGACACTGCCATCTCTAAACCCGTGGCTTGTAGGGCACCAGTTATCGAATCAACGCCCAAACAAATGCTTAGCCAGTGGTGCTTGCGTGCAACCTGTAGCATGTAGTGGAGGAGTGCATCATTTTTTTTTTGACAGTCAAGTCCCAAGTCAATACAAGCAAGTCTCGAGTCAAGTCCCAAGTCTTAAACTTCGAGTCCTAGTCATAACCAGATGTAACATCATTTCAGTATTTAACATAACTGATGCAGTTGATTAGTTAAACTAACATTAATATATATTTATTAATTTTATTAATTTATTACTGCACCACCCTTTTTACCTACAGTCAGGTTGTATAGTTTTGTATTCATATGTTCTTGTATATATTCTTTTCTATCTATCTATCTATCTATCTATCTATCTATCTATAACAGTAACATTTTTAAAGTTTGTATTATAACAAAAATAACTTGGATATGAAATTAGATAATTTCAAGCAGTTCTAATCACTAATCACTTCATTACCAGTCTAATCACCTCATTACCAGTCCAATTACCTCAGTACCAGTCCATTACCAGTTAAAATAGGTGTTGAAGCAGAAAACCACTAAAATGTGAGGCAGTGGGTCTCGAAGGCCGAGGCTGAGAAACACTGCACTGTATGGAAGAATTAGTACTCATTACACCTACAGGAATTTTAATAATCACATTCTAAACCATAACCATTAATATCTGGACGGGTCTTTCAGTTCTAACAGTGTGTGTGACTCTGCAGTAGCTCTGCATGGACTGATCAGTGTTTGTACTGTTCTGCTCTACTAGATCACTTCCTGTCTGAGACGCTGAGCTTCCTAAACTCTTTAATGTTTCAGTAAAGTTCTCAGTGGACGGTGGAAGATCTAGGAGGAGGAACAGAGGGAGAGAGCTTCCTTCACATTAGCTGTTGTTTATCATTATGTCGCTAAGTTTGCTAGCTTGTTAGCAGCTAGCTAGCTAACTGCTCTATGTGAAATATACAGAGCAGAGACTTCCTGTTCTTTGTGTTTGTGTCTCTAAAGTTTAACAGAGTTTGAAGTGGTTGCAGTGGTTGATACATACTGGTAGCTATGTTTTCTACACATTTATACATATAATTGAAATGTCATTGTGTTATATGAAGTAAGTGCAATTAAGTGTCATGGTGAAGACCCCCTCTGGTCATGCTGGTGGTGCCGAAACGTAACATGTCGATGGCACTACATGTTATTGCTGTTTCTGGTGATATCAGTACTGATGGAGCAGAATCTAATCCTAGATCAGTATTTCAGAATTAATGGATTATTATTATTAATGAAAACAGTGTCTGAGCTGATAGACATGTGTGAGTGAGGGAGAGGGGAAATGTGCTGCTGCTCAGGTGAGCTTTGTGCTTTTGTAGGCAGGTAGGAACTCTACCTTCACTAATAATATATGATGCTGAGGCACTGTTCTGGTCAGCATAGAATGAAAGGAGGAGAGAGGAAAGAGAAGGGTGAGGACAGGTATGTGTGTATGCGAGAGAGAAAAATGATTTTTAATAAGGTGTTTTAACTGAATTTTGAATTAGAATAATTTAGACTGTTGTCTAGACGGTCACAATGATTTATTCACACAATAATTTCTTAGTAAGCGTTTCAGAATGTATTAGGATTTGATTTGATTCAATTACACGGTACTAAGTCATAAACCACCTGTTATTGATTTCATTTTCAGTCAAAACGGTCAATAAGTTATTCATTTTTCAGCATGAGAAAAACAGAAATTATATATTTAACAGAAAATTACACAGAAGCCTTAACAACTAAATGTAGTATAAATTATTTTAGTCTTTAATGTGTTTAGTGTGTCCACCCCTTGCCTCTATTATAGCTTTCATTCTGTTCAGAAGACTTTCTCTCAGCTCTTCAGGGAAAAGTTCCAGTTTAGAAGTTGGTTGCACTTTCTTCTTCTCACAGTCCAAGTAATCCCAAACATTCAGTCTGGACTCTGTGCTGGTCTCTGTTCTTAGTGATTTTATTGATTTTCCTTTTTATTATCTATTCTTGGTTGTGTTTTAATAACAGCTACACATCTTTTTCAGAACTGTGGTGTTGATTTGTCCTCCTACAGTGGAGGAAAGTAGATTTTTAAGGATCGGTATCAACAGACTTTGATGTTCTCCTCTCTTGTAAATATGAAAGCTTTAAGCTTTAATCAGGATTTTGAAGGGACCTATAAATTTGGGACTGGGTTTCTTGGAGGGCAGTCCAAGCTTTAGATCCCTGGTGGAGAGCCATATCTGTTGACCCACCGTGAAAGGCAGTTCACGGCGATGGCGGTTCGCACATGGCTGGATTACTGACCGGGCCAGTGGGGCCAGCACCCAGGGGCCCTTGCGGTCAGGGCCCAAAACATTTTGCGATGCATATCAACATTTATGATACAATATATTTTTATTTCCAAGGGCCCTCCATTTTAAGGACTTTTAGGGACTTTGATCCCAGGGCCTCTTGGGGCCCCTAGCCATGTTTTTGGGGCCCCTAGCCATGCTTTTGGGCCCCTTGTACGAGGCATTGTGGCACTGCTCTGACTTAGGCTTCTGGCTATTAGAGGGTTCCTAGGAAAGAGGGGGGCATACTTTTAGAGCGTCCTGGTTATGAGAGCACCTACCAGGGGGCCCTAGAGAAGAGCAGGGCATACCATTAGAGGGCCCTTGATCACGAGGGGCGCAGGTTGGGGGGTTAGTCTGGACCCCAAAGACTCGCCCAGGGGCCCAGACTATCCTTAATCCGTCCTTGGGCCTGCAAAGTGCTTATGGCGGCAGACCGCCCTCTGAAGATGGACATGGGCATGTCCGCTCGCTCCTTTTAATCAGTTCATCCACGGCAGGTACCTCGGGGGGCTCTCCTGACCAGGGAAATAAAGGCGGCTGGTATTCTAGGACACACTGGAATGGAGTGAGTTTAGTGGAGGTGTGAATGAGGGAATTTTGGGCGTACTCTGCCCATTGCTTATCTGATGGGGACAGGTTTGGTGGTCTTGCACGGTTATTAGGAGCCTAAATCTTTTCATATTTTTTGAAGCTTGGTATTATAAAAACAAGGTTTTTGCCTTGACTTACCTTCCTTATGGTAGTGAATCTTATATCTAATATCCCCAGAAATTGGTTGTATTTACTTAGAGTGGGTATTGGTTAGATTCACTCCAAGGGGAATTGGTTGGATTCTCTTAGAGTGGGCATTAGCTGGATTCATGCAAAGTGGACATTGGTTGAAATCCATTAAGAGTGGGCTTTGGTTTGATTCATTTAATGTGAACATTAACTGGTTTTATTTGAAGAGGGCATTGAATGTCAAGGATGTTTGTTTTTTTTGCCTTAAGAAAACATTTCCTTTTCATTTTTACAGTAGTATGTACTAGATTTTAGAGATTTTTCTTCTTTATTGTCTGTTTTTGGTTTATTTTAATAACAGCTACACATGTTTTCAGAACTGTGGTGTTGATTTGTCTTCCTACAGTGGAAGGAAGTAGATTTTTAAGGATCGCGATCAAGAGTGGACTTTGATGTTCTCCTCTCTCGTAAAGATGAAAGCTTTAAGCATTGCTTATCTGATGGGGACAGGTTTGGTGGTCTTGCACAGTTATTAGGAGCCTAAATCTTTTCATATTCTTTGAAGCTTGGGATTAGAAACTCTTGGTTTTTGCCTTGACTTACCTTTCCTATGAAAGCGAGCTATCTTATATCTAATATCCCCAGAAACAGCTCCTGAAAAATGAATAACATGTACTTGGACTTGTTTGAACTAGAAATTAAATAAATGAAGGGTCGTCTGGAGGAACTATTTACTCGCTGATGTAATATATATACAATAAAAAACAAAACAACATTCTTTGTACCTACATTTAAAAATAGCTGGGGAATACTGAAGAGGAGTTCATGCTCGTGGCTAAAAACAGCTAGATGATCAGTTTGGCTGTATAAGCAGTTCACTTCAGAGATTCAGAGATTGAGATGTGACATGTAGGTCATGGGGTGTTCACTCTTTTCAGGACCACTCGGACAACCCCCTAGGAGCGGCCGTGACTTTAGCCCATGAGCTGGGACACAACTTCGGCATGAACCATGACACTCCAGAGCGGGGTTGCGGCTGCAGGATGACGGTGGATCGCGGAGGCTGCATCATGACCCCCTCCACAGGGTGAGTTTATCCTCGGTCTGCATAAATGTCACCATGCGACTGTGCTGAGAACATCGAGTCATCATTTATTAATGTTTGGATTGTAAAAGTGGACCCTGATGTGTCCAGTGGACCCTGTTGTGTTCAGTGGACCCTGTTGTGTTCAGTGGACCCTGTTGTGTTTCTGCTGTGGCTGTTTGACATAAGGGTGTTAAGCTCTGGTGCTGGACGAATGCTCTTTTAACCAAACCATGTTGGACTCCACTGTGGGATAGACATGCCATCATTTTGTGGTTTTAACATCCAGAAGAGCCCTGGGTCTAAGCTTTTCAGCCCTACAGGGAAAACGCATACTGGTTTTCAAAACCTTCTCAACTCCACTCTGTAATTAACTGATGAGCTAAAGCTTATATGTTTTGTTGAACATACTGTACTTACTGTACTGTACTTACTCATTAGTTGTGTTATTTCACTAACAAATGAATCATGAAAGAGTCATAATAGACCTTTTGCCATATATTTTACATGCAAGCAAAAACTTTTGTGCATTGAATTGAGTTTTATTGGCAGCGTTACCAAAAGCTAAGCCAACAAACGTCATTACATGTAGGAGTCGAGTGGCTTTGCCAGTAAAAGCCTACAGTGTAAATAACTGGTGTTGGTTGTTGTGAATTTTTTTATAGACCATAGCATCTGGTAAAAGTGTATGGAAGACAGAGACTCAAGAATGTTGCAGAGCTCGCGGGACCCCTGTCATTTGGTATCTTATGAAAGGCAACTCTAGGCCCGAGAACAAGACCCTGCAACGTTATCTTTAGAACTTCTATTCGAGAACCACTGTCTACCCAGGTGTAGCCCAGGTGTAGCCTATGGGCCAAAAGGAGCAAGAAGGCGGGGCTATAAAAGACAACGTAGCGGAGACGCGATTGAGACCAGGGTTTGAGAGCTCATAGAACGTTGGTACTGCAGTTGGTACTGCGGCCGTTTCCGTTTAATCATCATGGAATATAGTACTAAAAGTAAGTTTCACTGATAGTACTGAAATAAATGAGGAGCAACCTCTTAAAAACAGGAGGTAGCTGATCCCAGGGTTCAGTTAAAGAGGACAGGAAATGCTGATTGCATTATTCTTTGGAACAATGATAGTTTTAAGGAACTACTTTTTTTCCTTTGTCAAAAAAATGTGATGCCACTTGCTGAACTGATTTAGAGTAGATATAAATCGGATTCATTCAGACTGGGTATCGGTTAGATTATTTTAGAGTAGGCATTGGAGGGATTCAATCAGTGTGAGCAGAGGTTGGATTCATTCAGAGCAGGCATTTGTTGGATTCACTCACATTGAGCACTGTTGAGATTCATTCAGAGCAAGTATTACTTGGATTTACTCAAGGTGGGCTTTTGATTGGTTTCATTCAGACTGGGCATTTTTTGGGATTTAATCAGTGTGGGCATTGGTTGAATTAGTTTAGAGCAGACATTGTCTGGATTCATTCAGAGTGAGAATTAGTTGGATTCATTCAGAGTGGGCATTGGTTAAATTTATTCTGAGTGGGCATTGGTTTGATTCATTTAATGTGGGCATTAACTGGTTTTTGTTTAAAGAGGGCATTGAGTGTCAAGGATGTTGGTTTTTTTCGCCTTAAGAAGAAATCCTTTTCTATTTTTCCAGTTGTATGTACTGGAATCAGATAAATATTAATTAATATGTGCTTAAATTAATTAAGGATGTGATTTTTTTTGTGCTTTGGACATTGATTTAGACTCCAGCCCCCTTAGATTCGGTCTTCACTTACTCTTGGACTTGTCTTACATTTGACAAAGGTGGTTTTGACTATAGCTCTAGCTTAGTAGTTCTCCACTACTGGTCACCCCATGCATCTCTTATGTTTTTACCAGTGGGGAACCGTCACAGCCCTCCCTCTTCGCCCTCTCATAGGGTCCAAAATATATCTCACACACACGCACACACACACACACACACACATATATATATATATATATATATAATATTTTATTGTTTCTACTTACAGTTTGACAATCAACATCTAAACAATTATAAAAATATAGACAAATAAATTATTCAAACGTGTCTATTCACTCTGTGTTGGAGTGTGAGGGGTTAAGTGGAAGCCTGTGAGTCTGTGTCTCCCCCTATAAGGACTGTGATGCCTCCGCAGAAGGTTGGTGATTGGTGGTCCCGCTGTTCATGTACAGTAAAACTGACCAATCATATCTTCCCTCTAAGTGGGCGGACTTAACTGTATGATCGTTTCAGCCCGCTGTGGCGACGCTAGCTAGTTTGCTGAGTCACGATGGAAGCTCATGTCCCCCCAAACTGTCAAACCATCCTCCTCTGGTCAAACAGTATTTACAGTTTAACAAACTAAACACCAAAGAAAAGAGTCTCTGTTTGAAATCTGAGGCAGTCTCTGACTGAGGCCGTCTCTGAATGAGGCCGTCTCTGACTGAGGCCATCTCTGACTGAGGCCGTCTCTGACTGAGTCTTTATGTAAAGTGGGCGTGAGCTGAAACAGTCCCATCCTATCTCAATGCTGGTGCATCTGGATGGCACAGTGATGTAACTGAGGGTGTAGCAGTAGATACAGATGGACAGGAGAGCTCGCTGGTGATGGTGGGGTGGAGGCCCTGATGGTCAGTCCTCCAACAGCGTTCAACAGACAGGAGGACAGTCATTACCTCAGGAAGAGTAAAGAGAGAGTCACAGTTCGCTACTGGTTTTTACACATCTAGGGTTGATTGATGCACACCTCCATGCACCACACTTTAATAATTGTCTGTTTTATCGACTGTTGGTTTTCTATATGGTACAGTGTAGTATTGTAGATGGTACATCATAGATATAGTTGTATATCGTTTGAAAAACGGTCCTGAACGTCACTATTTTAAGTGGTTCATTTTTGCTTCATATTTTGAGCAGGAATATTTATGTAGCAAGGTTTGTATTTCGACTACTTAATGACTTTATGACTAATTCAGAGAACAAATTGGCATTCAGGGAAAAATATATGTAGTTTGTGTATCGACATTTTTGTTTACCACACGGTGGGACAGCAGTTTTTTTTTAAATGACATCCATTTGTCTCATTGATAAAAAATAGGCTTCGACCTGAAGTTTCTTATTAGGGCATGTCGCCGACTACGGGATGACACACAACCCCAGAGGCCCGTCGAACAATAGTCTAAAGTGGGAGCTTGTTGAAGTAGGAAAGAGTGAGTTAGTGCTCTAATTGTTTTGAATTTCAATCTGTTGTAAGCTCGTTTCCTTGCAGTGTGGTTAATGTTCAGGATCGGAACACATCCGAATTAAAGCTGTGCTGCACAAATAAATAGCAGGCATCCACAAGCAGTTTGTCTATATCCTATTAACTCTTGGGTAATCCACCCAACAGTGACTCTCTAGGCACACAGGCTTAGCAGTCCCCCTGTCTTAACTCTCAGAAGCAGAGTTGCTACTTTAGTTTTGCTGGGCTGTTTGAAAGTAATTACTTAATTACATAGTTAATTACATGATGAATTGCACATTAACTACTTTTACATCAGAGTCATTTCAGCCCTTTGGGTTTGTACCTCCATCTATGTCTTTAATTCTTTGCTATGGAAATGATGAGAACTAACTATTATTATACTACATTATGCTTTTGTTAATTTCAATAACTTCTTAAGGTTTATATCCATGTTGCTGTAGTTTCGGAAGAAAACTCATGACTCCTTTAAAAAACTCACAGAGTCACAGAGGGGCTGGAGACTCGCCTGGCCAGCTCGGAAATTCCGTTTTTCGCCGGCGTGTCTGGAGCGCGGTGATAACGTGGTTGCCGGGAGTGACGGGGCATATGACTGGAGTCTAGCGTGGGTAAACATCAGGGTGATAAGGTGAGGGTGCCTCGTAACGGGAGATTTCTCTCCTCAGACTGATGCCAATTTGCTCTTATCAGATGACGAGTGCGTTGACTCGCCCACGTGTCTTCTTTTTGGGGTGGGGGATGGATGCTGTAGACATTTCGGAGAAGAACGACAGAAGAAAAAAGGCAGGAAGTGATGGATGGTATAACAGACGGGCCGGTACGCTTTTTGGGTGGTCTGTTTTCGCTGTTGGAGGGTAGAACACTGGGAGAGGGAGGCTGATGGAGCGGCATACCTAAAGCACAGGGAGCGATCTCCGTGTCTGAACCACAGAACACAGAGGACCACTGGAGATCCTCTGCATGAAAGGTTTATGGGTATTTCTCCCCTCAGCTAGTCGACCCTCAGCCTGCCTGCATGTGGCTCCATCGCTCCTGGGGGTTATCGCATGATCTTTCGTAGCAGTGTTCACCTTCAATTCCTCAGACACCTTTGATGAGCAGGTTTCATTGCCATATAGAACATCAGCTTTCCTCAGCATCGTCACCTCTGTAGCCGTGGCAACTCGTTATCTTCCACCATCCTCCTTGGATATTTCCTTTCTGTTTCTGTAACATCCACCTCTTGGGTTATTATTGATGTTTGGTTATACATTTAAATTCACATTACACAGTTACATGTAACTAAATACAGTCCTGTGCAAAAGTCATGGACCTTCGTGGTTCCATAATGCCGGTTATCTGAGCAATTTTGAGATGAATAAATACAAATAAACCAATATGCTATACATTGTTAATGCAATTAGTGTGTTGGCAGTCTTTTTGAATTCTTATGGGTAACAATTTTTAGGAATCTTCTATTCAGAATGCTTTATAAATGTATTTAGAAGTTACATGACCTACCTAATGTCATGAGCTTGTATAATTGCTCAGATGTATTGACATGCATAATGCAGGCATACCTCCAAGTAAACATTTGTTGGGTATAATTAGTAAAAGATTCAGTAACGAGTGAGAGAAAAAGAGCTTTTATGCGAACCTGGCACATCTACTACTGCTGACATGACATAAAGGGTGTGTCTCAAACCCTAGTGAGTGTGTAAGTAGGCTGTCTAGGTAGCAGCTGTGTAAGTATCAGCGTTCTCTCCTCATCTCTCCTCATAAAACAGATTACTGAGACGCTCTAGTTAGAGAGAGACTGCGTCACGGCTTGTTCCCGCCCACTGCAGCACGCCACCGGTGGTATAGCTGGTTGCTAAGCTACCGGCCGGCTATCCAAAACAATAGCCCGAGGCTTAAAAATCTGCTAGCATAAATGCTAATGGCTCGAGTATAAAAGTGTAAATGGTGAAGGTCTCGTTACAGAGTTGATAATAAAATACTGTTTTGTGTGATTATATGACCAGAAACACATTAAAACTCCAGAGAGAATCAAAATAACTCACATTTTAAAACCACTTCACTGCTTGTAGATTAGCCTGCGTTGCATCATGGGATTGTCTTAGCGGCTGAGTTTTGATTATTGTGAAGTGATACTGGCATGATAATTACATTAATTACATAATTAATAGCATATATAGTTATAGAATGAATTGACATTCAAATTTTTATGCATTTGTTTTCACAAAAATCTACACTACCGCTCAAAAGTTTAGGATCACTTTACAATTTCATTTCATGCAATTTTCATGCAATTCACGAACAATATTGTCCATTTCACAATTAATGTAAGTGTATCAGATGATTTTTAAAGAATAAAAATGTTTGTATTAAAGTCTATTTTTGTATAGAGGCTTATTTTGCATATAGTCCTATTATCAGTAATTCTCAGTCCTCTGTCTAAATCTCCTGGTACGGCCGCCAATCCAAGTTAAGGATGTTATTGGACTAATTGGTTGTTAGGACACTCTTGCTCAATTGTGATGCACAGCTGAAAAACATTCTACTAATAAGTGAGTATAAAAGGGAACAACATTCTAGGTTAGTTTAGTATCTGAAGATCAGCAGTTGATGGTTTGCTGACCGACTCACAATGACCAGAAAGTAACAACTTTCTTTAGAGACCCGTCAGTCCATTGTTGTGTTAAGGAAGAAGATACTCCATTAAAACAAGAACATTTCACTGTGATCCCAAACTTTTGAGCTCTGGTGTATGCCGCTAGAGATGTAAAGGATATTTGCCGCAAAACAACACATCACTAATAACAGTAAAGTCTTCTAATCAGATTCAGATCATAAAAGCCATATTACCTACTTAAGCTTCTTAAATCACAAGAGAAGCCCCCAGGAGTCGATCTCTGCTCCTGCAGACACACTAATTCAGCTCTTTTTTCTGCTGGGTCTCTAGTCATTCTGTTAAAACCTGACATTTCAGAGCAGCAGTCGCTCTTTAACAACTTTCAACCACTACCGATTCACAAACTCTCGGTTGTGGCCTCCTTATCTCGCAGCAGGGTGTTTTGGTTGGACCTGTGACTCGCTGCTGGAGTGCAGCCACAACAAACAAGCCTATTTTCCCATTATACACTCATACAACAACACCGCAGCACGCCAAAAGGAAGCCACCCAAGGGGCCTTTGGGGCTTCCTCAGGCAAACGGCTCAAAATAAAATAATACTAAAAGGTGAACGCGAAGTGGCGAGCCAAGGTACGGGGGTCTGTGGTAGCGTCTTTAGCTTTTAAGCTAAGACTGAGGTCGGCTCGCTCTGACGCTCTTCTCATGCAGCTTTTATAACTGTGACTCCCTCCAGCAGCGGAGCGCATGAACACTTTGCTAGACTTCAGCACCTCAGCTAAAGCATGCATAGGTGCCAAGACCTGTCGCCTCTTCATTTCCCCAAATGCAATGACATGCAGGCCAACACGCAAATGCATGTGCTTTGACTTCAAGAGCAACAAATAATGTGTTGTAATGCAGCCACCTTCCAAAATACACTTACATAAATTAGGTGAACACACATATTAACAATGGCAAAGATAGTGGACTACATGCATGTAAAAACGCAAGCACAGCACACAACATGCCTTGATGCAACCACAATGCGCGACCACAAACGTGCTTGAATTTAGCTTTTGATTTACTGTTTTCCCACCTAGTGCGTTTGCACTCTGGTTTTTATGACATTGTAACTTTTTTATATGTTTCAGTTTGTTGAAGTGCACCAAATAATACAAATGGGTGCTACTTGCATTCTTTGGCTGTGTCTCAAATCCTACTGAGCTCCTACATAGGCAGCATTTTACGCCATAGTATGCGCTCCCAACATGTAGACTGTCCCAATTCTTACATACCTTAAACATGCTGTCTACTGAGAAACCTTATTTAGACCTGATATTAAGGAAGCATCGAACGCTTCCTCAGCCGCTTAGACAATCCCATGATGCAACGCAGGCAGAACTTTTTCCAAACATGGCGGACAAAAATAGAGCTACTAGCGGAGAAGTCATCTTTAAATGTAAGTTATTCTGATCTTCTCTGGTGTTAATGTGTTTCCTGTCGTACAGCCACACAAAATAGCCTTCATTCACCATTTTGCCGTTTTATATCCAAGGATTTTTAAGTCTCTGGCTATTGTTTTGAATAGCCGGTCGGTAGCTTAGCAACCAGCTAAACCACCGGTCTCGTGCTGCAGTGGGCGGGAACAAGCCGTGACGCAGTCTCTCTCTAACTAGAGCGTCTCAGTAATCTGTTTTATGAGGAGAGATGAGGAGAGAACACTGCTACTAACACAGCTGCTACCTAGACAGCCTACTTAGACACTCACTAGGATTTGAGACACATCCTTTAAGTGGTCAGCAATTTAACAGGGATACAAGCACATTGTTACATGAATGTTTGCCTCA
Organism: Megaleporinus macrocephalus; assembly: GCA_021613375.1. NCBI lineage: Eukaryota > Metazoa > Chordata > Actinopteri > Characiformes > Anostomidae > Megaleporinus > Megaleporinus macrocephalus. The sequence goes on along the minus strand of CM038712.1, from coordinate 46,995,913 downwards.
TTATATGACCACAAGCCAGAACCGTATTCTAGATATAATCTATTATCAAAGCTGTTATATAGCAAGAAAATACAAAAGCTTAATGTAAATGTATTGCAATAAGAGTGATACAAATGAAGCTTACTTGATCTCTACTTATGATCAATTCAATTATTTATAATTGAAATTATAAATAATTTCCATAGGCCATTAAACACTTTCCTGTTTCTCTGCTGCTGGTAATATCGGTTATAGTAGTTTGTGGTGCAAGAATGATATGAGCTTCTGTGAGGAGTCAAATGTTGAATAGGCATATTATGTGAATCATCAACGTTTCCTTTAAAACACTAATGCAGATGTGCAGGTGGTCAAAAACTGATGTGCATTCAGTAAATCAAGCAGAATTCATAACCACATATGTAAAACCTCCATCCACTTTTTGTGAACGACGCTCGGCAGTTGTCCAGTCTATTTCCCAGAACAGCAAAGGGGGGGGCATCGACATATCATCACATTTATTTACAAATGTATACGTACTTTGGATCATATGGTGGTGTCCCAGCATTCACCAGCTTACAGAAACCTGGTTCAGAGCTGGTGTGGGCTGATTTACTGCACTCATTCTGTGGCTAATGTGTTTGGGCAGCGACTACATGTGTTTGTTAGATCAGCCAGGCTGTGTGTTAGTGCCGAGTCAGGACAATGCTGCCCTATTTTTCTCCACTTCCCGAAGGAGGGACACAGACTTCCTTAGTTTATTCAACCCTGAAAACCACAACAGCACGCACTCATAAATACACACAGACTCTTATATACACAAACACATGTTCTTTCTGCCCTCAAGCAAAGCATGAGTGTTCTGCTTCAGCACCTGCCCACTGGCTTCTGGTGTAGGTGTAATTTAACGTGATGGATTTTCTGTTCTTTTCTAATCAAAGGACCATCAAAATTATTGTTCCCAGTAATTGCCTGTACACTACAGATGCAGCAGATAAGGACTGGAAGAAACACAGAAGTCACAAATGCAGTGTTTCTACTTTAACCTGACATATTTTACTAGTAAAGCAGGATTTTTAGGCAGGCATTTTTTTATCCACCAGGATTTATTTGAATTGTGGAAACCAGCTAAATCAGGGGTATTTAATTAGAGTCAGTAAGGTCCAGTTAGAGGAGATCTCCTCAGGCCAAGGTCCAGACCATCATCATTTCTAACGTGTGTTCTGATTCAGTGGTGTATCCTGTTTACTGAAGTAGTCTAGTATCAGCATCTTATACCATCAACTACTGAAACACCAACACATCACACATACCATTCAGTATATTTCAGTATATTTACTGTTTAAATACTGAACTGAATTAATTATTTATAAACTAATAATAAATGTTTTGTCCTCACTTCAAGTAAAAACAAGGGCTACATTTAAAAAAGTAAATTGTTTATTTATAGAGAAAGTAAATAAAAGGTGTGTCTTCTTGTTAACTCAGTTTCACAGATTAAGATGTTGGTTGTACAGAGCGGTGTTCTCCAGAACTAGACGAGCAGGTCCATTCCAGAACCGTTCCTGTTAAACACTCAGTTCTCTCTGTTCACTTTTCTGTTTACGTTATTCTTTCTGACTCGCTTTAGTCTCTGACTGCTGCTCCTCGCCTCATACCTCACCTGTGTGCGTGCCGCACACCTCAATGTGCACAGATCTGATTGGCTGAGGAGCCTTCGGTGATCTTACAATGCACATGATTGGTCTCTGAGTTCACTGCGTAAAGACAAGAAAAGCTCCGCCTCTTAAAATAAACACAGTCTAAATTAAATAATTCTCAGTAGTTTATTAGTTTTTGGTCCACATTGGACAACGCTAGTTTAAAGTAAAGAAGCTTAAAGCTTGAGCGCTTCTCAAACTGAACTGTACATAGGCTTTAAACTAGAGATGGCTATGTATCTGTATCGGCCGATTTTTAATCAAAATATGTGATCTGTGATCCAATTTAGCCAATCCCAAGAGCCGATCGATGGCGTTAAACAAATGAGCCTAATTTCTGTATTTCTAGCTAGAGTTTCATGCAAAAAGAGGAGAACCCCCTCCAGCCAGCTCCCTGCAATTCCTATCTGAACCACTAGGTGGAAATACATACCCTTTCATTTTCGTCAGACTGACTAAAGCAGCGGCCTCGCAAGAACAGTTTAATGTGAGGAAAGAAAACATCGTCCGTCTGGCAGTTTGTTACCGTATGTGACTCAAACTCATCCAGGACAGTTTATAACATCTGTAAAATTAGTAACATCAGCGTCTCTCACGGAAAACCAAGACAAAGACATTTAACACACTAATCTGATACACACTTCAGAGACACCACACAGCTGAACACAGTGAGTATCAGTAAACAGCAGAGCTAGAACACACAGCTAACACAAAACAAACAACCCAGAACACCTACAGACCAGATCTGACCGGTACGAACAGAACAGCAGCAGAAACAGCCAGAGAGCTAAAGAACCACAGCCAGAGTGATTAAGTTTATAGTTCTAGATAAGCAGCTCTTCTCGGCTGTAGAAGACGTTCATTCTGCTGCTTAATGTTCCACCTGGATCCACGCTCTGCTGTTCCTAGTAGAGATACTTTTCAGATGTGGCTCTTCCGGAGCTTATCAAGAGGTTTACTCCCACATAGACCAACTTCTAATTTAGTTACAATATTATACTGTTTCATATGAGCTCGTTAAAAATGGTAATAAACCAGTTTAGACCATGTTTCATGACTTGCTTGTGCTAATAACTACATGTAGCCCTGCTGTGGCATATAGCCCCGCCCTCGATCGGTATCGGCTATCCGCTGATCACGCTGAAAGGTGATCGTAATCGGCCTCAAAAACGCTAACCGGTCCATCTCTAGTTTTAAGGTGCTTTACTGTTTATTTAGACAAAATATCAAGAGACGTTCAAGGCATTCTGTGATGTCGTTCTGAGTTTAATTAACACAGTACCAGCAAAGTCTGGCAAGCTGTGGCACAGAGACATTGAGCAGGGCTGAGAGTCATTGAGCAATGGTTAAGAAGATATGGACATGCAAACTAGATCAGGGTGTGGATCACTTCTAGATAAAAAGGTGAACATTTATTTCAGCTTGTAAACAAATGCACAAACACAGAGTACTCTGCGAACCCCTAAAATCTGAAAGATCAAACCACCATTTATTATCTACCTTCAACTCCCCTTCACCCTAATATAGCCCCCGACAATTCCGCTACACCACATCACCCTTTCAGCGCCTCCTATTAATTCAGTTCCTCAAAACCGTTCAGCTGACGTCACTCCATAGGTTGTTGTATACCGACTGCTCGCCAAGCTATTTTAAAAGTTCAAACATGAGAAATTCATGATCTGCTGGCTTTGTTCACCCTCTCTCTCCTCTTTCTCTCTCTCTCTCTCTCTCTTTCCTCTTTCTCTCTCTCTCTCTCTCTCTCTCTCTTGCTCTCTCTCTCTCTCTCTCTCTCTCTTGCTCTCGCTCTCGCTCTCTCTCACTGACAGCTGCTGTGCATTTTATTTCAGCTCCATCACATGCAGGGGCCTGTCTGTTGGGTGCATCCGACTAATAACGCCACTCAAACTGACAGAGGGATTCAGAACGCAAAGCATAGAATAACAGAGAGAACGAGAGACGGGCATATGGCGAGAAAATCTGAAAGACAGAAGGAAGTAAGGAAGAGGACGGACAGTTGGACAGAGATGGAAGCAGATGGACGCAGAAACAGGAGAGACAGGAGAGGAGGACAGACAGACAAAGACTCAGGGACAGATGCATGTGTGGATCGATGGGAAGACCTGGTGTACAAGAACAGAGAGATAAGGAGAGAGAGAGAGAGAGAGAGAGAGAGAGAGAGAGAGAGAGAGAGAGAGAGGGAGAGAGAGATTGTTAAGAAGGTGGGAGGACAGGAGGTGCTTGTATGATGTGATGAGTGCTGACGATGCCAGCATGGCTCCACAACTTTATGAGGTTCTCTATGGAGAGAGAGGGAGAGAGAGAGAGGGAGAGAGAGAGGGAGAGAGAGAGAGAGAGAGTAGCTAGAGGAAATCTCCTGAACAGAAACTTTATTACCTCCCTCAGGAGAAGTGACAAGAACAACAGTTAACCAGTGTTCTTCGGCTAATGCTGAAAGGCATTAGGCACATGTTTTAATAATGCAGGCCAGATGCTTTCATTAAGAACAGTGCAGTAACCCTTAGAAACCTTCAGCACTCACTCTCGCTTTTAGGGGTGTGTTCAAAAAATTCATTTTTCGATTCGAATCGATCTTCAGTTGAATAATCCGATATCAATTCATATAAACCCAAGATCGATCTTTAAAATTAGCATTCCAACTTGGGTTAAACCGGCTTTCAGAAATATAAACTCACCGTCTGTGTGTAGGAGGACACGCCCACCTTCCCACTGTGCAGGTACTGATACGCTTCAGTACTTTTATAGTTTTTCATTACTGAACCGTCTACACCTTCCGAGAGTACAGAGTAATTAAACATGTCTCCATAAGTAACCTCAGACCACCTTCTCATATCACCCACCCACTGAGTTATTAACCTCAGACCACCTTCTCATATCATCCACCCACTGAGTTATTAACCTCAGACCACCTTCTCATATCACCCACCCACTGTGTTATTAGCCTTGGAGGAGACAGTGTTATTCTATTAGAACTTCTTACTGTCTCTCTGGTCTCCTCCCATGTAACTGTATTCATTCTGGTTAGCTGAGCGGAAGTTCTAACACAAAGCTGGAACAAACACTCACTTGAAAGTGGGTGTGGCCAAATACGGTGAATATAAACACTAATGTTTTTAGTAATGGTAGGTTGAGTGTTCCTTGTACATTTACCACATTAGTTCTCTGGAAATCTCTTTTCATATTCAAACAAAACGTATTATTGTAACTGAAATATCCCTAAATTAATCGATATTGAATCGAATTGGAAATCGAATTGAATTGGGACCTTGTGAATCGGGATTGAATCGATCCGGGAAATCGTAGCAATACCCAGCCCTACTTGCTTTTGCCATGATAAATGTAATTACATAACACGTCACATGGCATAAGCATGAGCGTGTATTCTTTGGGTGGTAGTAGGGCTGTCGCGGTGAAAGAATTTCCACTGCAGTAAATTAACGGGGCTCCACACCACGATATGCAGTATTATCGCCATTTTTGTTGTTTTCGCGAACGTATCCTGATTTTACTGCTATATAAACATGTTTTATTGTAATTGTTATTATTAGTAATATTATATTTACGACACAGTCCTTTATTGTTAAATGCAGAGCATGTAAGGCTAATGAGGCGCAATAAGAAAGCTTGTTTACTCTTTCATGAAAAAAGTCTAGCTTATAGCTGAGGATAGATATACGCTGTGCAAAGAAGGCAAAAAAAACCTGAGAGCTCACAAGATCAGAATTCGTTTAAAAAAAACAGAAGGAAAACGAAACCCTTCCTTTGGTAATAAAATGTGTTGCCAGGCAACTCGTACAGCTTGTCGAATTTCTCAAGCATAGACCTGAATGCTGGTTTCTCGACTGTGCTAAATGGAACCATCTCCTCAACGAGATACCGCGTTACAGCAGACGTCAGGCGTTTATGTCTGTTACTTTCACGACTGTATTTGGAACCTTGCGTGAAGCATTCAGCCACCCCTAACTGTCAGCTGGAACCAACCTGAGCTGTTTCTTTGAGCTGGTCATATCAAGTACAATTCATCATATAATAAAAAAAAATACAATTCTTGTGTTCAACAAGACAAGTCTTCTGATGTTTGATGATGTCACTGTGTACTAGGGCTGTGTATTGGACTAGAATCTGGTCGATACAATACAGTATTGTGATACAGCGGTCACGATTCAATATATCGTGATAAATTGGGATACTGCAGTTAAAGTGATGTATTGCTATTTTTCAAATCCTACTATTAAATCACACCACTATATGAACAAGTTTGCCAATGCTTACAATAGCATTGCGCCCTTGTGCTGCTTGTTAATGTTGGAGTGGAGCTGAAAATGGATTCCAACACTGCCATCTAGTGGTCAGAGATTTAAACACAACACACACTGATTCACTGTCTGCCAGGAATCTGTGTATGGATACTGTGTTTCTGAGAATTGATACAGTATCACCAAACAAAATATCCCAATATTCGATATTGCGATATTGCAAGCAAATTAATCCATATAGTACCTGCTCTGTGGTGGTCCTGTAGGGCTCCTGACCACTGATCTTATAGCTTGTGTGTTCATGTGTCTGGTCATATAAAGTACAATCCATCATATAATTTAAAAAATATATTTTCCTGTGTTCAACAAGACAACACTGGAAAGTCTTCTGATGTTTGATGTTGTCGCTGTGTAAAAGCAGACAAGGAAAAAAACAATTATATTTATAGAGCCCAATATTTAGCCCTCTCAACATACCACCTATCCCTGAGGAGAACACCCAGCCTCTTCCCTGTTTCCTTCAGAATTAATGCTACGGAAGGAGAAAGCATTCTGTGTTCTGATTGGTGTTGATTTAAGTTCCCTCTAAAATTCTCTTGTCACACAAATGTGAAATTACTTCTGCCAGTACAATCAGTTGCAAACTGTCTCTGCTGTGCAGTCTGTCACTGTGGGTTTGCCACTTTAAACATATGAATGCTCATCTGCTGTCTTTATTATCCCACTGGTCATTGCCAGACTAGTAAAAATAGCAAGTGAGTTACTGCTAGCTAGCTTGGAGGAGGCTGTTTGAGGGATTTGGACAGACTGAGTGGAGGGTTGCTGCAGCAGTAATGTAGAGCTTGTGTGATTTGTTAGCAGTTGTGTTCGGTATGGATTGCGTACACTGATTGTTTTCCCTTCTGTCGCAGTATATAGTGCAACAGGGAAGAGGCCGAGCAGTTTCTTCAGTGATAGGTGGTGTGTTAGGAGGGCAGAATATTGGATAATATTATTTTTTCTTACCCGCTGGTGCACAGTGATGTTTTAGGGATTGTCTTGTTAAGTACAGGGAAAGGCTTACAGTGACACTGTACACCAGGGCTATTTAATTTTATTTATCTATTTATTTACTGAAGTAGTCTAGTATCAGCATCTTATACCATCAACTACTGAAACACCAACACACCACACATACCGTTCAGTATATTTCAGTATATTTACTGTTTAAATACTGAACTGAAGAATTATTTATAAACTAATAATAAATGTTTTTTACTCACTTCAATAAAAACAAGAGCCACAATAAAAAAGAATGCTTTTGAAAAAGTGCCTCTTAAAGTGTGTATTTATAGAGAAAGTAAATAAAACGTGTGTCTTCTTGTTAACTCAGCTTCACAGATTAACATGTTGGTTGTACAGAGCGGTATTCTCCAGAACTAGACGAGCAGGTCCATTCCAGAACCGTTCCTGTTCAACACTCAGTTCTCTCTGTTCACTTTTCTGTTTTTAGAGCTCCTTATTCTTTCTGACTCGCTTTAGTCTCCGGCTGCTGCTCCTCGCTTCATACCTCACCTGTGTGTGCGTGCCGCACGCCCCAATCTGCACAGATCTGATTGGCTGAGGAGCCTTCGCTGATCTTATAGTGCACATGATTGGTCTGTGAGTTCACTGCGCCATAAAGCCCGTATACCGTAAAGACAAGAAAAGCTCCACCTCTTAAAATAAACACAGTCTAAATTAAATCATTCTCTATAGATTATAGGTTTAGGTCCGCGTTGGACAATGCCTGGGTTCGGATCCAGACGGCGGTCGCCTATTAGTGACCCCTGCTGTACACTCTTGGTAGAAGGTTAGTAATGAGAAAGATTTTCAGTTGTCGTGGCTTTCACACTACATGACTGGTTGGCGACACGAGGTCATGAATTACACGACTTGCGCTCTGGAGAATCGCTGATTTATCTGGCTGCTGTCCAAAAACACATTTCTGTCACAAGAAAGCACGAAAACTAACCCCAGGTGAAAACTGATGCCACCACAAGTTATTTCCAAAACGAACGTCAACAAACCAGCAGTCTGAGTTGTTACTGAGCTGATCTGCAAGAAATAAGAAAAAGGTACAAAGATGGATAAAGACACGGGGCCAGCAGGGACTGTCTGTTCTGCAGAGAGAGCTGGAGGTTAATATTTAATATTTTATTAATGAAAACGTACATGCCGTCCGCAGCCGCAGAGAGATTGCATGTACAGTGATGCGGTTCTCTCTCTATGTGATCCCATCGGCTGTAGCTAGTAGGGTATCGCCACTGATTTCCCGGATCGATTCAATCCCGATTCACAAGGTCCCAATTCAAATACGATTTCCGATTCGATTCGATTCAATTCAATATGGATTCATTTAAGGATATTTCAGTTACAATAATATGTTTTGTTTAAATATGAAAAGAGATTTTCAGAGAACTAATGTGGTAAATGTACAAGGAACACTCAACCTACCATTACTAAAACATTAGCGTTTATATGTTTATATACCGTCCTGGTTTCTGAATCCAAAATATAGCCAGACATCTGCTTTCAAGTTCTGGGGCGTCTTCACTTGTGCTCCAGCCATGCTTAACTGATGTACCCCCCCAGCCAGATCTCATTGCGTGGAAAACAATGGCTGGAATGCTAATTTCAAAGGTCGATCTCAGGTTTATATGAATCGATAACGGATTATTCAAATGAAGATCAAAAACACACCCCTAGTAGCTAGACGCTGCTGTTGACTCACAGTCACCGACTGGCCTAGATATTAAACACGCTAGATGTTTGTCGGGCGTCTGCGATTAGTCAGCGATAATTCGAACACGGCTCGGCGAGCTACACTGCACGACTGAGTGAGCGCCGCCTGGTCGCCAATTCGCCTCCGAGCAGAGTCTACAAAAAACAGTCGGCGACTGAAAAACCAGACTTAAACCGTGTAGTGTGAACTAGGCATTAGTGCTGTTCATTAAGATGGAACTGCTCCTCTCTTCAGTCTCATCAGAACAAAGCTCAATATTGTCCAAAGTTTGAGAAAGTGTCCAGAGTACAAAGTAAAGATCACTGAATTAAAGAAATTTTGGAATCTGCATTACCATCTAATTCTGGATTTGCATTTAAAGGAGGAACAACAGTGTCTGAGGTTCACGCTATGTCAGTTCTATGTACTGAACTCTTCTCATTCAGTTATAAAACTATGAATAGATGCAGAGTGGATGTAACTTAAGTTAGTACCAGTATGATGAGTGGCTCTTATGACAGAGGAGTCAGTTGCATAATAAATCTAGAACAGTTCATAACAAATACAGATTTCACAGTTTGGATGGTGTGGGGTAACGTTAGTCATTGGTTCTGTTGATGGCTAGCCATGTGCTGTAAGAGAGGTAAGTATTTCCACACTTACTAGAGCGTGTGTAATTTGTCAATATCGGTCAGGAGGGAGTTCAGTTGTGTCATGTTGCATTAAATAGCTTTTATGGATTTGAACTAGAGCTGTTAATTAACCCCAGGGCTATTAAGCAGCATTAAACAGGTGCTAGCTGGCCACATGTCTTAAGGTAACAATGTATTAATGTGACATCACAAAGTCAGAGCAGCAAATTGTTTGAAGAAGATGCTTTTGTACTCGTTGCCTCTTTCATTGCTTTTCAGCTGCTCTTCGCAGTCCTTCACGCCTCTTTCGAGCATTGTTCAGACGAGAGTCTTTTGTCACACCAATGTGACAGAGTAATCCACGGTTGTCAGATTAGCAATAATGAAAGATCACAGACAGTAGGTCTCAGGCTGCTGTTCAGTTTGGAAATAGCTTTTGGTGACTTATCAAACTCCATGCCATGCTTTTGTGTTGAATTAATGCTACCTTGCAGATGGAAGCACGGTCAGAGCTGAACGTAACTGGAGTACACCCTCACAAATTACTGTTGATGGATCATGTTTGTGGGTGCTCTGCCAAATATTTATGAAAACTTGTTAATATACTTTATGCAGTTACTATACTAATGTCATTGTACTAGTAGTACACTTGTTTATATACTATTTTAATACTTCTTGGGACTAAATTGGCCCACTTTCTAGTTTTTAAAAGTAGACTTTTAAGTACACTTTAAGTGTAAGAGTAGTAAACCAAGTATACAACTAGTTTATATCTTTTGTACTGCAGCTACACTAAAAGTAAACTTAAGGGTTTACTGTTAGTTTACTAGCTTGTAAGTTTTCTTTAAGTGAACTAAACATAATACTTATAATTTACTGCTTATATTATTGTTGTACTTTAAAGTATATGACTAGGTTTAAGGGTTTTTTTCTTCAAACAGAACTTAACAACGTTTACTTACCAGTGGACACACGTAAAATAAACAAGATACTCAAATTAAGAAACATATTTGTATTTTTATAAATCTTTGTAAATCAAATTTTAAATAAATATTGTACTGGATGTGTTTTTTTTTCAAGAATACTTACTTCTACTATCTCAATCACAAGATTAAGTACAAGTAAAGGCCAAATATACTTAGACTGTTCTATACTTGTCAGTATAACCCGAGCATACTTAAGTATAACTGTGTTTAAGTATCACTTAAGTATCACTGTGAAGTACATAAAAAGTAAACTGAAAGCATACTCACTTCTTTTTAGTTTAAAAGAAGTAAACTAATGGTACACTTAAATAAACTTCTTTTTTTGTAAGGGGGAGTGTGCACATGTACTTCCGAAATCACCTCCCCATACTACTTAGTAGGTAAAATCAGTAAACGGGTGAGGCTAGTGTGTCTGAATACTCAGGGTGTGTCTCAAATCCTAGTGAGTGTGCAAGTAGGCTGTCTAGGTAGCAGCTGTGTAAGTAGCAGCGTTCTCTCCTCATCTCTCCTCATAAAACAGATTACTGAGACGCTCTAGTTAGAGAGAGACTGCGTCACGGCTTGTTCCCTCCCACTGCAGCACGCCACCGGTGGTTTAGCTGGTTGCTAAGCTACCGGCCAGCATCCAAAACAATAGCCCGAGGCTTAAAAATTTGCTAGCATAAATGCTAATGTCTGGAGTATAAAAGTGTAAATGGTGAAGGACTCGTTACAGAGTTGATAATAAAATACTGTTTTGTGTGATTATATGACCAGAAACACATTAAAACTCCAGAGAGAATCAAAATAACTCACATTTTAAAACCACTTCACTGCTCGTAGATTAGCCTGCGTTGCATCATGGGATTGTCTTAGCGGCTGAGGAAGAGTTTGATGCTTCCTTAAAATCAGGTCTAAATAAGGTTCCTCAGTAGACAGCATGTTTAAGGTATGTAAGAATTGGGACAGTCTACATGTCGGGAGTGCATACTATGTAGGAGCTCACTAGGTTTTGAGACAGACCCCAAGTCTTTTCTTGCTTTGTAGCACCCGAGCCATAGCCTCAGCTAATCAGATGCTGGCACGCTCTCGCCAGACAGCCGCTGTCGCTCCGAATGAGAGGAAGAAAATCGGCTGTAATATGGAGCGTGTCAGATGGCCTTTTTGGAGAAAGCACATCCGATGCTATCGCTTAATGGATATCGCTTTGGCCTTTTATTGCGGCGGCCGCATGCCTAATCGCAAACGACTCTGTTATCTCTTCAACGACACCCAGCACAAAGGAGCCCTGATTCAGGATTGGCACGCACTACTGAAGGGCACTGATTAAACAGGCATCTGTTTCTCTCATTTCACACCTAGCGCTGTTATCAGAGCAGTGCTAATAAGGTCACGCTCTGAAACAGAGGCTCCAGAAAGGTCCTGGTGTAAAAATGGCCTCTGAATGGTGGGCCTGTGGATTAGCTCGGAGGAGCTGCCTGCGCTAACCGAGGTGATGAATGTGGACTGGGGTGTGGAAATGTGTGTCAAATTAGAAGTGATTCTCTGTGTGTGAGGGGAGCGTGCATGCCTGAGCACATTACAGTATCAGAGGTGATGATGGCGTGACCTGGAAAGCTGCGCTGTTCTGACACCTCCCAGAGGGTAATTTGATTAGCATAGCTGGAGTGCTGGGCTTTAAACTAACCTCATCCAGCGGAACACTCAACCTCTTCCAGGAACGTTCGGGCAGCGCTCAAGCTCAGCTGAAATAATACTCAGCAGTGTAGGAGCGAGAGTGACGGAAAAGAGAGAAAGCATACGCATTCCTGTAAAAGACCCGGGGAGCCAAGTAGACCTCACGCCTAGGTGGACCCCAAGGAACGTTTTTAGGATTTTTGCAGCTGCAGAGATGCAGCAGGGGTTTCTTTGGCACGTACAGCTCAGTGTCTGTCTTTCTTCCTGATTCGCTTTTCATGATCAGATCTTGCTTTATTCCGTTTCACGATTTGATCTCGCTCTCACAAAAACTTGTCACTGTCCAAATATATATATATATATATATATATATATATATATATATATATATATATATATATATATATATATATATATATATCCTGAGGAAAAGACAAGCAAAGTAAAAACTATATATATATATATATATATATATATATATATATATATATATATATCTATATCTATATATCTATATATATATATATATATATATATATATATATAGGTCCAGGAATACTTGGATATATAGTAATATATAGTTTTTACTTTGCTCGTCTTATATATATATATATATATATATATATATATATATATATATATATATATATATATATATATATATAAACATTTAACTTAATAATGCAGGGTTCTGCATCACATAGCCTCTGCCAGTTGTACAATGTGCAGTTGTATTGAGACCAAGTTGAAAAGCACATTATACCTGAAAAACTCATACCTGAAAAAAACATACACACTCTTGCATGATCAGTCACTCACACACACACACACACACACACACACACACAAACACACACACTCACTCATGCCGATTCACTCATTTACTCAGGTATACATGCAGACTCAGTTACTCCTGAATGCAAAAGTAAATGCAATAAATTATTAATATGATTCTATTTTGCAGTGTGTTTCTGAAATGCTTGTGTACATGATTGAATTTGATGCATCATCAGCTTGCTGTTCGATCATTGTTTTACTCCTTCTCATTTTGCAATGAATTCATGCATTAAATATAAAAAAGTTCAATGATTTACTAAAGATTATTAAAATTCTTGTAGCTAATATTCAGCAGATTAAAATAAAAAGTGCATCATGTAATGAATACAGTAAGTGGATTATTTAATGTCCTATAAACATTCTTCACTACATCCAGTAGAATTCACTGTTCTTCAACAATTTTGTGATTTTTCTGTAACTGAAAGTGATTTCAGTCACTTGTCAAACCAAGTTTGGTTGTTTGTTAAATGCAGCTAATACAAATTTTTGCATACAGGAAAAAGAAGAAGTAGAATTGGACCGAGTTGTTCAAACTATATTCTTGTATAAAGAAGCCGCAAGCTAACACAGCTAGTACATTTGTGTTTTGTTTGGTTTGCAAACTGCCTTTTGGAACAAGCAAACGACTCAGTCGACTTTCACTGTTACTCTGATGAAACAGTTGAATAATAATTCTTAAAGGATTCAAATTCTGATCTTAATGTGTACAGAGACTTACAATGCATCCAGCAGTAGAGGCAGCAGGTGAAAATGAATTGGTGTATAATAGGGGTCAATAATAGGTGGACCGCGGTCTGGATCTGGACCCAGACAATGTGGACCTAAACTGATAATCTATTGAGAATGATTTAATTTCGACTGTGTTTATTTTAAGATGCGGAGCTTTTCTTGTCTTTACAGTATACAGGCTTTATGGCGCAGTGAACTCAGAGACCAATTGCATGCTCTGTAAGATCACCGACGGCTCCTCAGCCAATCAGATCTGTGCAGATTGGGGCGTGCGGCACGCACACACAGGTGAGGTATGAAGCGAGGAGCAGCAGCCAGAGCCTAAAGCGAGTCAGAAAGAATAAGGAGCTCTAAAAACAGAAAAGTGAACAGAGAGAACTGAGTGTTTAACAGGAACGGTTCTGGAATGAACCTGCTCGTCTAGTTCTGGAGAACACCGCTCTGTACAACCAACATGTTAATCTGTGAAGCTGAGTTAACAAGAAGACACACGTTTTATTTACTTTCTCTATAAATACACACTTTAAGATGCACTTTTTTTAAAAAAAAGCATTGTTTTTTTAAATGTAGACCTTGTTTTTACTTGAAGTGAGTAAAAAACATGAATTATTAGTTTATAAATAATTTATTCAGTTCAGCATTTAAACAGTAAATATACTGAAATATACTGAAAGGTATGTGTGGTGTGTTGGTGTTTCAGTAGCTGATGGTATAAGATGCTGATACTAGACTACTTCAGTAAACAGGATACACCACTGAATCAGAACACACATTAGAAATGATGAGGGTCCGGACCTTGGCCTGAGGAGATCTCCTCTAACTGGACTTTACTGACCTCTAATTAAATACCACTGGTGTATATGATGTTCAGACTATATGTAACTTGGCTTCATCAGTAGAGAAGACAGCAGAGACTTGAGGACCTGAGGTTGTCGGAGGGGTTTGAGAGTATTATCGTCGGGTCTGGGGGTTTGCAGTGAGGATTTAGCGGGTTGGGGGAGGGGGGCTAAAGATGGAAGTAGAGCGTGATTCTAGGGGGAAGGATTTGTTGGGCGCTCAGATGGAAGGGCGAAACCGAGTCCAGGGGGAAGGTTTAAGGGGTTGCGCAGATTGTGGGCTGGGAGCAGAAGGATCAGTGTGGTTTGGCAGAGAAGAACGTCGAGAGAATCTGCGAGGGTCTGAGTGGACACGGGCACTTGACTTGGAGTGTATGTGTGTGTGTGTGTGTGTTCATGCTTGGCTGCATGGCTGGCTCTCCTTATCTCCATACTTCCTGCAGCACTGCTTGAGAGCACACTGGCAGGGAAATGTCACTCACACACACACACAAGCACCTAACCCCCCAACCTCCACCCCGCAAACTGTGCCAACCTCAGTCCGCCCTCAGAAGCCTCACAGCTCCAACTGCCAGGCCATACTGAGTCGTCTGTGTGAAAGCCACCTTTCCCTGGCTCTCTTTCTCGCTGTGCCAGCTTCTCTTAACCTGGCTGACCTGCCGCCAGCCAGAGGCAGCTTTGCTCAGCACTGAGCGCTCCAAGCCCCTCCAAACCCTGAGCCAAGCTTTAGCGCTGGACACGTTCCCCACCGATGCTCCTGCCATTATTATTCCAAACAGCTACCTCGGCATAGTCCTGCTACAAGCCTGGATCCATTTATATCCTCGGTGGTGCATATGCCTTTAAACACCTCTTCATACCTCACGTGTTTGTTTATCCTCACAGGTGTGTTGTTTAAACCAGCAGACAAGCTCGATTCAAGTGTAGATTCAGAAGTTTCAGTTGATACCACGTTTGTGTTTGCAAGTAAAAGAGAAGGTACTTTATTAGGATTTGAATTTTGTCTTGTTTTGCGGAACAAAAAATAAAAACACAGGTTTTTGCTGTGTTTTATTATTTCTCAACATACAAACAAACAAAAGTCAGCACTGCAGCACTGCAGACTGTAAATTAAATCTAAGTGTACTGTAATATTACATACTAGAGATGGACCGATCTGCGTTTTTGAGGCCGATTCTGATCGCCGATCACCTTTCAGCGCGATCGACCAATAGCCGATACCGAGTGAGGGCGGGGCTAGATCCCACAGCAGGGCTACGTGTAGTTATTAGCGCAAGCAAGTCATGAAACATGATCTACACTGGTTTATTACCATTTTATAAATATACTGAAAGGTATGTGTGATGTGTTGGTGTTTCAGTAGCTGATGGTATAAGATGCTGATACTAGACTACTTCAGTAAACAGGATACACCACTGAATCAGAACACCAGTTAGAAATGAAGATGGTCCGGACCTTGGCCTGAGGAGATCTCCTCTAACTGGACCTTACTGAACTCTAATTAAATAGCCCTGGTGTATATGATGTTCATACAAGATTTATTACCATTTTTAACAAGCTCATGTGAAACAGCACAATATTTAACAAAATTATCAGTAAATAAACAAAGTAAATCAAACAAATATCCCCAAAACTGCAATCATTACATTTAGACCCTTAATTTAAAACAAAAAAAGCTAATTAAATACATGCAGTCAGAACTGCAGTCATTAAACACAGACTCTGTTATTTTAAACTAAATCTGTAATCATTAAATGTAGAATATTGAATTGTTGCTGCTGTTCTGTTTGTACTGGTCAGATCTGGTCTGTAGGTGTTCTGGGTTGTTTGTTTTGTACTAGCTGTGTGTGCTAGCTCTGCTGTTTGCTGATATTCACTGTATTCAGCCGCGTGCTGTATCAGATTATTAGAATTAAATATCTTTGTCTTGTTTCCCCAACGAGACACGATGATTTTACTAATTTTACAAAACGTCCTGGATGAGTCTGTATCACGTACGCAACGCAAACGTAAACTGTTCTCGCGAGGCGTGCTGCTTTAATCAGTCTGTGGAAAATGAAAGGGTATGTGTTTCCACCTAGTGGTTCAGATAGGAATTGCAGGGTGCTGACCGGAGGGAGTTTCAATGAAACGCTGGCTGGAAATACAGAAATTAGGCTCATTTGTTTAACGCCATTGATCGGCTCTCGAGTTCGGCTAAATTAGAGAAATATTGGACGATCACCAATCACATATTTTAATAAAAAAAATCGGCCAATACCGATACATAGCCGATTGATCCTTTCAACTCTATTACATACCCCTGGTTATACAGTAATGTGTAGACAGAGGTGTCAAGTAACGAAGTACAAATACTTTGTTACCTTACTTAAGTAGAACTTTTGGTTATTTATACTTTACACTGTGATCTATAATAATAATACATGCAAATATCAGTCTGGCCTCAATACAGATATATTTCATGTATTATTCACTGCTGTTGGAACAAAACGTCATATCTTTAAACGATAGCTTTAAAGGAGACTTTACTTTTACTGGGAGTCAGTCATTTCTTTTGGGCCATTCATCATGAAGTACACACGGTGTAACCAGGTACTTTTAAATAATATTAAAAACTAAAAACAACCTTCTGCAGTTGATTGTCCTCTAGCATTTCAGCCAATGGCCCTCTGAGACCCTCTGGTGTCTGTACTTTCTACTTCTTACATTTTAAACATAGTCTCGTTACTCCTATTTCATTTCAGCTTGTTTTCATTCACGTACATTTACATTCCAGTAAAAAATATTGATAACATGACTTTGAAGTTTGACTTCATTACAATACTTATAGACAACTAGTCATCATATCTTCTGCTCCATTAAACACATGTTAATGCTCAGTAGTAACAGATATGCTTCTTTAATATATTTACATTGTACTAAACTACATTCATGTTCAATGGGCGTATATGTGGCTGAAACAGGAAGCCTAGCACATCCCAAATTTATCAACATTAACATTTTAATATAACATTATAGTCATTACGGCTTTTAGAATAATGGGGTTTTTGGGGAGGTGGGCTAGTGCACTATAGACCCCTGTGGTGCGGCCTAAGCTTTTATCCTTAACAGCATACTTTCCCTTACATTATTTTTACTTTTATACTTTCAGTAGTTTTGAAAGCAGTACTTTTACACTTTTACTGGAGTAAAAAGCTTGAAAAGTTTGGAGCTTGGAGTAAAAAGCTTCAACTTCTACAGAAGTATTTTAAACCCTAGTATCTATACTTCTACCTGAGTAATGAATGTAAATACTTTTGACACCTTTGTGTGTAGATGTCTGAGACCACCCTTCATTTATTTCATTTTTAGTCAAAATGACCAGTACAATCTATAGTTTTGAGGAAATGATAAAGGAGAAAATCCACAAGTGTAAAGAAGAGGAAAGTCAAAGGAAAGTCAAAGGAAAGTCAAAGGAAAGTAAGCTCAAAAAATGATGGGGAAACTGGGAAAATGGGGCTCCTGACAGCCATGTAGACCCTGGTAGACCAGTAAAAGAGCCAGTGCCAGAATAATAAGACTTAAAGCTTTCATCTCTGAGAAATGGAGAAAGCTAAGTTCTCTTTCTCCTTAAAACCTGAAAACAATGTGACTGAATGTATCACCAATGGTATGTTAGGCCAGATTGTATTGCTGTATATGATGTTCAGACAAGATGTAGCTTGGCTTCATCGACAGGGAGGAGAGCGGACTTGGTTGTCGGAGGGGTTTGAGAGTAACATCGTGTGGTCTCGGGGTTTGCAGTGAGGATTTAGCGGGTTGGGGGAGGGGGGGGGTAAAAATGAAAGCAGAGTGTGATTCTAGGGGAAGGATTTGCTGGGCGCTCAGATGGAAGGGCGAGTCCAGGGGGAAGGTTTAAGGGGTTGCGCAGATTGTGGGCTGGGAGCAGAAGGATCAGTGTGGTTTGGCAGAGAAGAACGTCGAGAGAATCTGCGAGGGTCTGAGTGGACACAGGTGTTACTGTCTATTCCTCCACTCATCCACTCAGTGTTATGGGTTTGAAAGGATGTGTAGCTGTCAAGATAGATGGATACTTTATTGATCCCAGAGGGAATTTCAGAACCCCCTGGAAGCTGTTACTGAGAAAAGGAAAGAGATACTCAGATGTAGAGCGAGGCTTTGTGGTCTTCTTTGGAATTTGGGATTACTTGGATCTTGAGAAGCAGAACATTTAACCAGCTTCTAGGACTAAACGTTGGAAATAATTAGAAGTTTGACATGTTAAAAAAGTAAATATAGATATGGGTTTGATCCCCGGTCCGGGTGGTTCTGTGTGGAGTGTGTATGTTCTCCCTGTGCTTGAGTGGGTTCCTCCGGATACTCTGGTTTCCTCCCACAGTCCAAACACATGATTGGTCACTCTAAACTACCTGTAGGTCTGAGTGAATGTTGGCCATGCAATGGACTGGCGAACTGCCCCCTGTGACCCCAAAGAGTGGGATAAAGTGGCAGATAATGGATGGATGGATGTTATGTAAACCAAGGAAGGTACACAGAACAAAGTCATTTAATGTCACTATATATATCAATGGAGTATCTTCCTTCCTTAACACAACAATGGACTGACGGGTCTCTAAAGAAAGTTGTTTCTTTCTGGTGATTGTGAGCCGGTCAGCAAGCCATCAACTGCTGATCTTCAGATACTAAACTAACCTAGAATGTTGTTCCCTTTTATACTCACTTATTAGTAGAATGTTTTTCAGCTGTGCTTCACAATTGATCAAGAGTGTCCTAACAACCAATTAGTCCAATAACATCCTTAACTTGGATTGGTGGTCGTACCAGGAGATTTAGACAGAGGACTGAGAATTACTGATAATAGGACTATATGTAAAATAAGCCTCTATACAAAAATAGACTTTAATACAAACATTTTTATTCTTTAAAATCATCTGATACACTTATATTAATTGTGAAATGGACAATATTGTTTGTGCTTTGCATGAAAATTGCATGAAATAAAATGATCCTAAACTTTTGAGTGGTAGTGTATATCCCCGTAAGACATGGTAAGTCATTTTTGTCCTCTGGAGTGGACATGAGTCTCCAAAAGATATTTCAAAAAGTAAATGAGGTACCTTGCTAAAACCTGTTGTCACATGTAGAGGACATCCCAGTCTTTCCAGTGATGGATCATGTGTTGGCGTGAGTCATTAACAACAGAAGTTCTGCCTTTTTTTGAAAGTGGCCGCCTCTTAGTGACCACATTTTATGGAAGTAGGGGAAGCAAGCTGTCAAATAATATGCATTTGTTATGTTTCTAAAGCCTATAATAAGTGTTAACACATGGCCATTCTGACTGGAAATGAAATAAACGATGGTCTCTGACTTTTGCACAGCCTTGTATGTACTACATAACTATGCGGTTTGGTTTGAATAATTATGTTATGTAAATTAAGTGTATTGCGAAGTCCTAATAATCACTTGTTAGAGTTAATGTATATGTTTTGGATCCTCTCTGCTTCCCTGCTGACTTCTCTCAGTTCTAATCCCTCTTAACACATCATTAATTTTCTAGCCTTCGTATCCGTGTAGACCGGAGAGTAGAGTCTGGCGGCGGCGCTGGATAGACGTTTCCTGATATTTCAACATAGTTTAATTCTCTCCACCAGTCAGGCTGTAGAAGTGGGTCTAAACAGAAGGATGTGGCCTTGGCGTACAGGTAATGAGTGACAGGTTATAAACGGTTCACTTTTAAACGCCCCCCGCAGGCAGTTCCAGTTCTCTCTCTAATAATGCTTTGCATGTTTTTCCTCTGGAGCACATGTTGGTTTGTTGAGAGTACACACGCAGGGAGGACTTACCAAGTGTTATAGCATCTCCTCCAGGGTATAATTACTATAACAGAGGTGACGCAGACGTTGTCCAATGGGGACCCAAACCGATAAACTATTGAGAAGGATTTAATTTGGACAGTGTTTATTTTAAGTGGCGTGCATTGTAAGATCACAGAAGGCGCTCCTGAGCCAATCAGATCTGTGCAGATTCAGGACTATAACGTGATTACAAAATATTTAGCTGTAATGCGTTACATCATATTCAGTACATGAACATCATAATCATATTACTGTAATGCGTTTGTGTTACTTTGTACCGTGTTACCCCAACACTGCTTTAAGAAGAGCAGCTACAGGGCTCATCTGCTTTTGTGTATGCCACTGTGTGTGTGTATATATATATATATATATATTGGAGATGGAAGGATCGATCGGCCATGTATCGGTATCAGCCGATTTTTAATCAAAATATGTGATCAGCGATCAGCCGATCTCGAGAGTCGATCGATGACGTTACACAAATGAGCCTAATTTCTGTATTTCCAGCTAGCGTTTCATCCAGGAAGAGGAGCCCTCCGTGAACCCCCCTCCGGCCAGCTCCCTGCAATTCCTATCTGAACCACTAGGTGGAAATACATACCATTTCATTTTCCACAGACTGACTAAAGACTGACTTCGCGAGAACAGTTTAAGTGTTCACCGCATGTACGGATAGAAAACATCGTCCGTCTGACAGTTTGTTACCGTATGTGACTCAGACTCATCCAGGACAGTTTATAACATCTGTAAAATTAGTAACATCAGAGTCTCTCACGGGAACCAAGACAAAGACATTTAACACACTAATCTGATACACACTTCAGAGACACCACACAGCTGAACACAGTGAGTATCAGTAAACAGCTAGCATGCGCAGCCCAGAGAATCGTGCAGACCAGATCGGACCGGTACGAACAGAACAGCAGCAGCAACAGCCAAAGAGCTAAAGAACCACAGCCAGAGTGATTGAGTTTATAGTTCTAGATAAGCAGATCTTCTCGGCTGTAGAAGACGTTCATTCTGCTGCTTAATGTTCCACCTGGATCCACGCTCTGCTGTTCCTAGTAGAGATACTTTTCAGATGTGGCTCTTCCGGAGCTTATCAAGCAGTTTACTCCCACATAGACCAACTTCTAATTTAGTTAAAATATTATACTGTTTCATATGAGCTCGTTAAAAATGGTAATTAACCAGTTTAGACTATGTTTCATGACTTGCTTGTGCTAATAATATGTAGCCCTGTTGTGTCTAATAGCCTCAACCTCGATCGGAATCAGCCTCAAAACCGCTGATTGGTCCGTCTCTAATATATATATATATATATATATATATATATATATATAAAACACACATACTGTTTAGTTATATTAGGCCTGCATACAGTGCAAATAGGTCCTAATGGAGATTCCTATTGATGTTATTTTGTGATTAAGTTCACTTTGGACAAGTCCAGGTTCAGTCAGGGCCTCTATGTCAGAGACAATCGTTTGTTTCCATTTGTGAATAAGTTGTATTTCATAGTATGACTCTCTTCTAGGACCTCCCTGTCCTTTCAGGTGCATACATGTAGAGCCTAAAGCAGGGAGAGCAGCAGAAAGACCCCCCAAGGGTCACAGAACAGGCATCAATGACAACAACACAAGTCAGACACAGCAAGCGGGAGGAGATGGGGTGGAGGTGTGTTGCAGAGTGGATGCAGAGGAAGCGGCATGAGTGGATCTTAATAAGCGCCCTGACTAATTTAGCCAATCGTATGCACAGCAGGTCTCATTAGGATTATTATGTTTCAATATGGATATCTGTTGAACTTACTTTTGTTTTGTTTCTGCTGTTATTAATTATCCCCTCGTCAGACTTCTCTTCCAGCTAATTAGAGAATGCTGGGATTGCTCGGCAGCGCTGCACTAGTAATGCTTTGGAGGAGTGTCTCGGTATTTGGAGTCTGAAGGGCACGTAAAGCTTTCTTTCCTTTCGCGAGTTGGATTATTTATGCGTTTTTCCACGTCTTATTTGGCATTCTGCCTTTGATTCCCACAATGGCAGATTTGTGGGAGAGAGTTTTGTTAGCCGAGCCAGTGGGTGCAGTGGGGACATGAGGGGGAAGCATAAGGACAGAGCCCGTAACCCGTCCTCTCCAAGACTCTCTATCTCTCCCTCTCTCCACTCATCCGTTTCCCTAGGAACGTTGCTAGAGCTGGCTGAACCCCAACCCTGCACCCCCTTCCCCCAGGGGAGCGCAGCTGTTAATGGCAAACATTTCCTCCTCCTAGCACCTCCCTCCATCCCTCCCTACGTCCTTCCTCTCTTTCATCTTCTGAGAGTTTATTTTGCTTCGCTGGCACTGGTGACAGTCACTCCTGAGTCATGGAGGTTTGATTTCCACCAGAATCCCCCCCGCTTCCTTCCAGAATGGGAACAGAAATCTGTGCTCTCGCCTTTGACTGAGGTTCCTCTGAGCTGGAGGAAGAAACAGGTCCTGTTTAATTGAATTGGAGGAAAATTGCAAGCTCAAAGGAGCAAGAGGTCAGGACGGGAACACTCGAGAATCAGGAGTGAGGCAATCCTACCCACCCTGCTTTCCCGACACCAGTAAACTTCCAGTCAATGTCTGGCTGTTGTTTCTTTGGTTTTCCCAAAGCAACGAATTGGGCAATTCTGATATTCAGTGATGTGCATAAGAGGTTGCAGATCAAGTGTCACACATCTTCTGTCATGTTAGATCATCTCTGCCTTGTCATTAATCTCACCTGTATGTATTATGTAGCCCCTACACCAGAGATCACTAATTACTGGTTCTGGACCCAGACTCTAATGGGCCAGCAATCTAGCCACGTGTGACGTTAACCAGGTGATAACCTGGGTGGACTCAAAAGCAGGTATAGATACGTGGTAGCAAGCAGGATTCAAACCGGGGCTGCTGGTGTGAGAGCGCCACTACCACTACGCTATGAGGAGGTGGGGTTAGTGATTGGTGTACTGAGGAGCTTATGGAGGCTCCAGAGGAATGAGAAACAAAAACCAAACAAACAGATCAAACTCAAGAATAAAAGTAGTGGTCTGCTGCTTAACAGGCGGAAACAAATATTAAAGGAGTGAGGGAAACGGAAACGAGATCAACAGAATTGAGAACTCTGGCTGCGGGGATCAAACCCCCGCCGAAATAATCATTAGAAGCACTAACCCTTGTGCTAAACCACTGCACCACAAAAAATAAACAAAGAGAGCAAACAAAGGCTCTCAGGAACCAAACTAAGGTACCTCGTTTGTGGAGAAACCTTGACTGGTTCCCAAGAGGGATTTCACCTGAGTAAGGACTTCTCCTTTCCTTAACTTCTTCTTGTTTTTCAAACTTTACTTTCTTCACTATCTTTACTTTTCTTGAGTTTTCTCTTTCCTTTAAAGTCTTTTAACACCGTTTACCGGCGGGGTCTGGAATGGCGTGGATGACACAAGACTCCACACTGACTAAGGGGTGCACAGGCCTGGTGGCGGGAGGAGTGTGGCGCGGGCGGCTCCTGACACAGACGTTGTCCAATGCTGACCCAAACCGATAATCCATTGAGAACGATTTAATTCTGACTGTGTTTATTTTAATAACTTTTCTGGTCTTTACGGTATACGGGCGGCGCAGTAACCTCACAGACCAATCGCTTGCATAGTAAAATCACCACAGGCTCTACTCAGCCAATCAGAACTGTGATTCGAGAGTGCGGAGTGCACACAGGTGAGAAGCAGCAGTCGGAGAATAAATCGAGTCAGACGGCGAAAAACGACTTTTCAACCAGGAATGGAGCGAAACAGAGATGTTCATACTTCACACAGACACCTCCAAACCAACATCTCATATGTTCTGAGACCCTGACGCTAATTAAAAGCAGCTACATATCTCATATCCATCTGTCCATCAAGTATCTTCTGCTTTATTCCTCTAGTCATTTACATTACATTTACATTTACGGCATTTAGCAGATGCTCTTATCCAGAGCGACTTACAGAAGTGCTATGTGTTCAGTCAGAGTATGAGAATCAGGTTTAAGTCTAAACTACTCTTGAGCTCAAACACTGCCATAAACAAGAGCCAGTGTTGATACCTAGAAAGAAGACAACAAAATATAAGATTAGACCCAGAGCAACACCTAGCAAGACTGGAACACCTACAGAGAAGAGAATAAATACAAGACTACATACAGTATCAGTGCAGTACTTATCCAGTCGGGGTCACAGGGGGGCTGGAGCCGATCCCAGCATCATCAGGCGAAGGTGGGGTACACCATGGACAGGTTGGAGAGTAGGAGGTAGACACTAGTAGTCTGCACCTTTAATAACAAGGGGTTTCTGAGTCCTCCGAGTCATGTGCAGCTCAAATGATCATCAATAGACAGCTGCCAATTTTCTTACCTCAGCTAACAGGTACCTACCCTGGCTAGCAGTGCACTGCATGATGGGTAGAAGGAGATGTGATCTCCTGACGGGGCAATGCTTTACAGAAAGTCACGTTTTTGGACACCCAGCAGGTAACGAAAGTAAATGGTAATGATATAAAACAAGTTAGGGACAGCATGTAAAGAGTTACAGAAGATGCTTAGGTTGAAAGCAATACCATGGATGCATTTTGCAACAGACATTTACTGTTATATAAAAAAAAACTGATGATCTAAAAAAAATGTTTTGAAAGGAGCTCACTGAAATTATTGCAAGGCATTAAATAAATGCACTCAAAAATCAATGAAGCAACAATTCAGATCGCCGAACGGGGGGAATGAAAAATAGAATATTGAGGTACATAATGCCCCTCAGTAAACGCTGAAACAACTGAGGGATACAGGGAATGAGTTGTGCTTGAGGGCGTAAGGGACTGCTCAGCATTACAGTTCCTAGAGTAGCTACTCAGAGACTAATCTTTCATGGCAGAGACTGAGAGATGATTCAGTAGTACTTAATGTGTATAGAATGGACTTCACTTTACTCTGTGTTACTTATTTCCTCAGAACAAGTCAGTGTATTTTAGCAAGAGAACAATAAAATCCAGTAAAGATTTCTTTAGTGATACAACAAAACAAAACTAACATGTCAGCATTTCACCACAGACATAAAAAAACTGAGTATACGAGTATAAGATCTGAGTATACGAGTATAAGATCTGAGTATACAAGTATAAGAACTGAGTATAAAAGTGTAAGAACTGAGTATACGAGTATAAGATCTGAGTATATGAATATAAGAACAGTATACAAGTATGAGAACTGAGTATAAGAGTATAATAACTGAGTATAAGAACTGAGTATAAGAGTATAAGAACAGAGTATACGGGTATAAGATCTGAGTATACGAGTATAAGAACTGAGTATAAAAGTGTAAGAACTGAGTATACGAGTATAAGAACTGAGTATAAAAGTGTAAGAACTGAGTATACGAGTATAAGATCTGAGTATATGAATATAAGAACAGTATACAAGTATGAGAACTGAGTATAAGAGTATAATAACTGAGTATAAGAACTGAGTATAAGAGTATAAGAACAGAGTATATGAATATAAGAACAGTATATGAGTAGGAGAACTGAGTATAAGAGTATAATAACTGAGTATAAGAACTGAGTATACGAGTATAAGAACAGAGTATATGAATATAAGAACAGTATACGAGTATGAGAACTGAGTATACGAATATGAGAACTGAGTATAAGAGTATAATAACTGAGTATATGAATATAAGAAAAGTATATGAGTATGAGAACTGAGTATAAAGAGTATAAGAATTGAGTATACGAGTATAATAACTGAGTATATGAATATAAGAACAGTATACGAGTATGAGAACTGAGTGTAAGAGTATAATAACTGAGTATAAGAACATAAGAGGAGTATACGAGTATGAGAACTGAGTATACAAATATGAGAACTGAGTATAAGAGTATAAGAACTGAGTACAAGAACTGAGTATACAAGTATAAGAACTGAGTATAGGAGTATAAGAACTGAGTATACAAGTATAAGAACTGAGTATAAGAGTATAAGAACTGAGTATAAGACTATAAGAACTGAGTATAAGAGTATAAGAACTGAGTATAAGAGTATAAGAACTGAGTATAAGACTATAAGAACTGAGTATAAGAGTATAAGAACTGAGTATAAGAGTATAAGAACTGAGTATACGAGTATAAGAACTGAGTATAGGAGTATAAGAACTGAGTATAAGAGTATAAGAACTGAGTATAAGAGTATAAGAACTGAGTATAAGAATATAAGAACTAAGTATAAGAGTATAAGAACTGAGTATAGGAGTATAAGAACTGAGAATAAGACTATAAGAACTGAGTATAAGAGTATAAGAACTGAGTATACGAGTATAAGAACTGAGTATAGGAGTATAAGAACTGAGTATAAGAGTATAAGAACTGAGTATACGAGTATAAGAACTGAGTATACGAGTATAAGAACTGAGTATAAGAGTATAAGAACTGAGTATAAGAGTATAAGAACTGAGTATACGAGTATAAGAACTGAGTATAAGAGTATAAGAACTGAGTATACGAGTATAAGAACTGAGTATAGGAGTATAAGAACTGAGTATAGGAGTATAAGAACTGAGTATAAGAGTATAAGAACTGAGTATAAGAGTATAAGAACTGAGTATAAGAATATAAGAACTGAGTATAGGAGTATAAGAACTGAGTATAGGAGTATAAGAACTGAGTATAAGAGTATAACAACTGAGTATAAGAGTATAAGAACTGAGTATGTGAGTATAAGAACTGAGTATAAGAATATAAGAACTGAGTATAGGAGTATAAGAACTGAGTATAGGAGTATAGGAACTGAGTATAAGAGTATAAGAACTGAGTATAAGAGTATAAGAACTGAGTATAGGAGTATAATAACTGAGTATAAGAGTATAAGAACTGAGTATAAGAGTATAAGAACTGAGTATAGGAGTATAAGAACTGAGTATAAGAGTATAAGAACTGAGTATACGAGTATAAGAACTGAGTATACGAGTATAAGAACTGAGTATAGGAGTATAAGAACTGAGTATAAGAACTGAGTATAAGAGTATAAGAACTGAGTATAAGAACTGAGTATAGGAGTATAAGAACTGAGTATAAGAGTATAAGAACTGAGTATAAGAGTGTAAGAACTGAGTATAAGAGTGTAAGAACTGAGTATACGAGTATAAGAACTGAGTATAAGAGTATAAGAACTGAGTATACGAGTATAAGAACTGAGTATACGAGTATAAGAACTGAGTATAAGAGTGTAAGAACTGAGTATAAGAGTGTAAGAACTGAGTATACGAGTATAAGAACTGAGTATAAGAGTATAAGAACTGAGTATAAGAGTGTAAGAACTGAGTATACGAGTATAAGAACTGAGTATAAGAGTATAAGAACTGAGTATACGAGTATAAGAACTGAGTATAAGAGTATAAGAACTGAGTATAAGAGTATAAGAACTGAGTATACGAGTATAAGAACTGAGTATAAGAGTATAAGAACTGAGTATAAGAGTATAAGAACTGAGTATACGAGTATAAGAACTGAGTATAAGAGTATAAGAACTGAGTATAAGAGTATAAGAACTGAGTATAAGAGTGTAAGAACTGAGTATACGAGTATAAGAACTGAGTATAAGAGTATAAGAACTGAGTATACGAGTATAAGAACTGAGTATAAGAGTATAAGAACTGAGTATACGAGTATAAGAACTGAGTATATAAACTAAGTATAAGAGTATAAGAACTGAGTATAGGAGTATAAGAACTAAGTATAAGAGTATAAGAACTGAGTATACGAGTATAAGAACTGAGTATAAGAGTATAAGAACTGAGTATACGAGTATAAGAACTGAGTATATAAACTAAGTATAAGAGTATAAGAACTGAGTATACGAGTATAATAACTGAGTATATAAACTGAGTATAAGAGTATAAGAACTGAGTATAGGAGTATAAGAACTGAGTATAAGAGTATAAGAACTGAGTATACGAGTATAAGAACTGAGTATATAAACTGAGTATAAGAGTATAAGAACTGAGTATAGGAGTATAAGAACTGAGTATAGGAGTATAAGAACTGAATATACGAGTATAAGAACTGAGTATAAGAGTATAAGAACTGAGTATACGAGTATAAGAACTGAGTATAAGAGTATAAGAACTGAGTATATAAACTGAGTATAAGAGTATAAGAACTGAGTATAAGAGTATAAGAACTGAGTATATAAACTGAGTATAAGAGTATAAGAACTGAGTATATAAACTGAGTATAAGAGTATAAAAACTGAGTATAGGAGTATAAGAACTGAGTATAAGAGTATAAGAACTGAGTATAAGAGTATAAGAACTGAATATAAGAGTATAAGAACTGAGTATAGGAGTATAAGAACTGAGTATAAGAGTGTAAGAACTGAGTATAAGAGTATAAGAACTGAGTATAAGAGTATAAGAACTGAATATAAGAGTATAAGAACTGAGTATACGAGTATAAGAACTAAATTTGCAAAAAATAAACTCTTTATAAATGAAATAAGTTCTCAGATCTTCAGGGAGCTCTTTTTAAAATAATTACATGGCACTGGTACGTGTTACCTTCCTTCCTAGCGCTCGATGGAAATCCAGTGTAGTTTGTTTGGGTGCTATTGGGGGCGCTCTTCTTCGATGCAGGGGTCTTTAGTGATGAGTTTTGTTTTCCTGTGCACCCTGATTAAGTGCTTGGACAGACTGCTTGTGGAGTGTGCTGCAGTCTGTTGATTCTCAGAAAGACATCGCCAATGTTTTTATTGGAAAAGTTACAGAAGATTTGGTTGTGCCAGTTCAGCTCATGTCTTTTGCAGTGTACTGATCTGAAGAGCTCTTCATGTCTTTGGCTTTGTGATGTTGTTTGTGCTGATTTATCACCTCCAGAATGGAGGCTCTTAAACCTTTGCTCCAGCGTGAGGCAAAAGTAAGTAAATGTCATCATTTGGCCTTAATATCTGGTGTATTAGATCACGCCGGCCTTTGACTGAATAAAAGAAATAAAGGGCACATGTTCAGGGTAACTGTGACCTTGCAGACGGCTAAGACGTCCCCTAGGCAGTGTTCTTATGTTGATGTTAAAATGTCACTGGCTGTCCAAATGAAATCTCAGCTCGACCAGATGTGATAGGTTTTCATAAAATCTCCATCCTGATTAAGGATCAAGCTGTGAAAAGACATGACACGCAGAGAGCAAGTGTGAGGCATCTGCTGGTCGCTTTCATGATCAACCTTCACTGTGGTTAAATGAAAGAAGCATTGTCCTTTGTTAAGCTGACCTCTTTCCCCCTCTATCTCTCTCGCTTTCTTTCACTTTTCATGAGCACATGAATAATTGCCTGCTAATCCACAGAGATAAGTGTCGAGCTGTGTTGAATGCAAACGTTGTGTGGGGCTGGAGTAATTCTGTAACAGGGCAAATGCTACCCGGCAGTGAATTGAATTTGAGGGGGTGCCCGGTTACGGGTTAAGGAGGACAGCAGGCAAGGATGAGGTCATCACCTAGCCAACTTGGTTATAGTCCAATTAGCCTTTACCCATTTTTAGACCTGTGTCGGTAAATTTACATGAATGAAAACAAACTGAAATTAAATAAGTAACGACACTATGTTTAAAATGTAAGGAGTAGAAAGTACTGATAATGGAGTGTAAATGTAAGGAGTAGAAAGTACTGATAATGGAGTGTAAATGTAAGAAGTAGAAAGTACTGATAATGGAGTGTAAATGTAAGAAGTAGAAAGTACTGATAATGGAGTGTAAAGGTAAGGAGTAGAAAGTACTGATAATGGAGTGTAAATGTAAAGAGTAGAAAGTACTGATAATGGAGTGTAAATGTAAAGAGTAGAAAGTACTGATAATGGAGTGTAAAGGTAAGGAGTAGAAAGTACTGATAATGGAGTGTAAATGTAAGAAGTAGAAAGTACTGATAATGGAGTGTAAATGTAAAGAGTAGAAAGTACTGATAATGGAGTGTAAAGGTAAGGAGTAGAAAGTACTGATAATGGAGTGTAAATGTAAGGAGTAGAAAGTACTGATAATGGAGTGTAAATGTAAGGAGTAGAAAGTACAGATAATGGAGTGTAAATGTAAGGAGTAGAAAGTACAGATAATGGAGTGTAAATGTAAGAAGTAGAAAGTACTGATAATGGAGTGTAAAGGTAAGGAGTAGAAAGTACTGATAATGGAGTGTAAATGTAAAGAGTAGAAAGTACAGATAAAGGAGTGTAAATGTAAGGAGTAGAAAGTACTGATAATGTAGTGTAAATGTAAAGAGTAGAAAGTACTGATAATGGAGTGTAAATGTAAGAAGTAGAAAGTACTGATAATGGAGTGTAAATGTAAGGAGTAGAAAGTACTGATAATGGAGTGTAAATGTAAGGAGTAGAAAGTACTGATAATGGAGTGTAAATGTAAGGAGTAGAAAGTACTGATAATGGAGTGTAAATGTAAGGAGTAGAAAGTACTGATAATGGAGTGTA
Source organism: Megaleporinus macrocephalus (assembly GCA_021613375.1). Classification (NCBI taxonomy): domain Eukaryota; kingdom Metazoa; phylum Chordata; class Actinopteri; order Characiformes; family Anostomidae; genus Megaleporinus; species Megaleporinus macrocephalus. The sequence goes on along the minus strand of CM038712.1, from coordinate 46,965,196 downwards.
AATGTAAGTAATAGAAAGTACTGATAATGGAGTGTAAATGTAAGTAGTAGAAAGTACTGATACTGGAGTGTAAATGTAAGAAGTAGAAAGTACTGATAATGGAGTGTAAATGTAAGGAGTAGAAGTAAAAAGTCAGCTGAACAATAATTACTCCAGTAAAGTATAAATAACCAAAACTTCTACTTAAGTAAGGTAACAAAGTATTTGTACTTTATTACTTGACACCTCTGGTCAGGACACAGTAAAGACTAATGCTGTGTTTACATGCTGCCACTAGAGTAGTGAATTTCTGTGCCCTGTTTTTCAAACAACAGCAACGTACAGGCAGGTTCGCCAAAGAAATGTGATGTATGGAGGAGAGCTTTGTCCATAGAAAGGTAGAAACAGGTAATGAGGATACAGGAACTGGGTGCCCTGGCTCATAATGACCTTACTTTTTAGAATATTTTTTTTTTTGATCAGTGAAAAATCCTTTCACTGTTTAAGCAACGACCCTGTTATTCAGCGTGTAACATTCCAGCATTACAACTTAGGCCTCATTTATCCATAAACAATTAGGATTAAAAGAAACAGCGAGCGGTAAATGCCCAGTGGGTTGGTGCCAGGCCCCATTACCTTTATGAATATTAAAATTTTAATCCCTGCCTTACATGCATCCCTGCGCAGGCGTTATTAATGCGACAGAAGAGACTCGCTCTCAGAGATCTGAAAACTCACGGTTCGCACGTTTGATCATGAGGCGGCCGGCCGTCTTCGCGAGTGCGCGCTGAATGCTCGTTAGCTTGTTTGTGTGAGTCAGCGTGGAGCCGAGTCTTAGGGCGTCTGGCCGCAGCAGACTGTGAAGAATCCTCTGCAAGCCATTTGAAGGGAACGGCCTCAAAAACGAGATGCAAACGAGACACAAATGAGCTTATACGGCTCCCTCCTCAGATCAGTCTCGCCGCCGCGGCTTTCGCGCGAGCTCATCGTTAGAGTCAGAGTCGGTTCTTCTCATGAAAGAGCTGGAGCGGTCCTCAGACCCTCTGCTTCGGTCGTTAGGGTGGCATGGTCAGGCTGGGGTCAGCGACATCACTGGTTTAGCACATAATCACTCTCGTTGGGAGGGATTCGCAAAAACCATGAATAAAATGAGCATTTCAGCCATGAGCTGTCACCGCACGCTCTCGAGCCCTGCTAGCTTAGCATAGCATCTCATTGCGGTTTGAAGCGTGAATGTCAAAGAGTAAGGTCATGTGCTAATCCCGGTTTTGTTAGCCGCTTTACACCGAAGGCGAGGCCGTGTTAACTTTAGAATTCTGACTCCGGCTGCCCCCTTTGAGTGTTTGACCGGGTGACTGGCCTCTCACACAGTCACGGGAGGAGTTTATATGACACCCCAAGGGTGTGTTACCAGGAAATGTGAAATCATCCAAAAATACTGTCCTCCTGAATCACCATTTCTGCAGAGCACAGCGCGTCCAAACAGATTTGGACTCAACACAGCACTTTGGGCAAAGAGATTCTGCCTCTTTGTTCCTCTCCGCTTCTCTCCTGCCGGATTTCAGTCTCCAAGGAAAAGAGGTCACCTTGTACAGAGCCGTGAGCCAAACTGAAGACACTCTGACACTGTTAGGAACATTCCACGTGTCCCTGCGGGGACTAGAGTATATAACAGCATTCACTTTTTGTTTCTTGAGGTCACCACAGCCCGGTCTGTACACACTCTGGCATTCCAGGCAGGACGCCCCACTTATGAGTCCTGTAGACAAACATACATATGATCAAACCACACACATACACACACAGAGGTATACCAATGTACTACTATTGCCCACCTTACTCTCATATACTGGTATAATACTACTCAGTGGTTATTTATACTTTACTGGATTCATTATTTTTCAGCTGACTTTTTACTTCTACTCCTTACATTTACACTCCTTTTACATTTACACTCCATTATCAGTACTTTCTACTCCTTACATTCACACTCCATTATCTGTACTTTCTACTCCTTACATTTACACTCTATTATCAGTACTTTCTACTCCTTACATTTACACACCATTATCAGTGCTTTCTACTCCTTACATTTACACTCCATTATCAGTACGTTCTACTCCTTACATTTACACTCCATTATCTGTACGTTCTACTCCTTACATTTACACTCCATTATCTGTACTTTCTACTCCTTACATTTACACTCCATTATCTGTACTTTCTACTCCTTACATTTACACTCCATTATCAGTACGTTCTACTCCTTACATTTACACTCCATTATCTGTACTTTCTACTTCTTACATTTACACTCCATTATCAGTACTTTCTACTCCTTACATTTACACTCCATTATCTGTACTTTCTACTCCTTACATTTACACTCCATTATCTGTACTTTCTACTCCTTACATTTACACTCCATTATCAGTACGTTCTACTCCTTACATTTACACTCCATTATCTGTACTTTCTACTTCTTACATTTACACTCCATTATCAGTACTTTCTACCCCTTACATTTACACTCCATTATCAGTACTTTCTACTCCTTACATTTACACTCCATTATCAGTACGTTTTACTCCTTACATTTACACTCCTTTTACATTTACACTCCATTATAAGTACTTTCTACTCCTTACATTCACACTCCATTATCTGTACTTTCTACTCCTTACATTTACACTCTATTATCAGTACGTTCTACTCCTTACATTTACACACCATTATCAGTGCTTTCTACTCCTTACATTTACACTCCATTATCAGTACTTTCTACTCCTTACATTTACACTCCATTATCAGTACGTTCTACTCCTTACATTTACACTCCATTATCTGTACTTTCTACTCCTTACATTTACACTCCATTATCTGTACTTTCTACTCCTTACATTTACACTCCATTATCTGTACTTTCTACTTCTTACATTTACACTCCATTATCAGTACGTTCTACTCCTTACATTTACACTCCATTATCTGTACTTTCTACTCCTTACATTTACACTCCATTATCTGTACTTTCTACTCCTTACATTTACACTCCATTATCAGTACGTTCTACTCCTTACATTTACACTCCATTATCTGTACTTTCTACTTCTTACATTTACACTCCATTATCAGTACTTTCTACTCCTTACATTTACACTCCATTATCAGTACGTTCTACTCCTTACATTTACACTCCATTATCTGTACTTTCTACTTCTTACATTTACACTCCATTATCTGTACTTTCTACTTCTTACATTTACACTCCATTATCAGTACTTTCTACTCCTTACATTTACACTCCATTATCAGTACGTTCTACTCCTTACATTTACACTCCATTATCTGTACTTTCTACTCCTTACATTTACACTCCATTATCTGTACTTTCTACTCCTTACATTTACACTCCATTATCAGTACGTTCTACTCCTTACATTTACACTCCATTATCTGTACTTTCTACTCCTTACATTTACACTCCATTATCTGTACTTTCTACTCCTTACATTTACACTCCATTATCTGTACTTTCTACTCCTTACATTTACACTCCATTATCAGTACGTTCTACTCCTTACATTTACACTCCATTATCTGTACTTTCTACTTCTTACATTTACACTCCATTATCAGTACTTTCTACTCCTTACATTTACACTCCATTATCAGTACTTTCTACTCCTTACATTTACACTCCATTATCAGTACGTTCTACTCCTTACATTTACACTCCATTATCAGTACTTTCTACTCCTTACATTTACACTCCATTATCAGTACGTTCTACTCCTTACATTTACACTCCTTTTACATTTACACTCCATTATAAGTACTTTCTACTCCTTACATTCACACTCCATTATCTGTACTTTCTACTCCTTACATTTACACTCCATTATCTGTACTTTCTACTTCTTACATTTACACTCCATTATCAGTACTTTCTACTCCTTACACATATACTCCATTATCAGTACTTTCTACTACTTACATTTACACTCCATTATCAGTACTTTCTACTCCTTACATTTACACTCCATTATCAGTACTTTCTACTCCTTACATTTACACTCCATTATCAGTACGTTCTACTCCTTACATTTACACTCCATTATCAGTACTTTGTACACCTTACATTTACACTCCATTATCTGTACTTTCTACTCCTTACATTTACACTCCATTATCAGTACTTTCAACTCCTTAAATTTACACTCCATTATTAGTAATGTCTACTCTTTACATTTACCCTCCATTATCAGTACTTTCTACTACTTACTTTTACACTCTATTATCTGTACTTTCTACTCCTTACATTTACACTCCATCCGTACTTTCTACTGCTTATATTTACAATCCATTATCAGTACTTTCTACTACTTACGTTTACACTCTATTATCTGTACTTTCTACTCCTTACATTCACACTCCATTATCTGTACTTTCTACTCCTTACATTTACACTCCATTATCAGTACTTTCTACTCCTTACATTTACACTCCATTATCAGTACTTTCTACTCCTTACATTTACACTACATTATCAGTACGTACTACTCTTTACATTTACACTCCATTATCTGTACTTTCTACTACTTACGTTTACACTCTATTATCTGTACTTTCTACTCCTTACATTTACACTCCATTATCAGTACTTTCTACTCCTTACATTTACACTCCATTATCTGTACTTTCTACTCCTTACATTTACACTCCATTATCAGTACTTTCTACTCCTTACATTTACACTCTATTATCAGTACTTTCTACTCCTTACATTTACACTCCATTATCTGTACTTTCTACTCCTTACATTTACACTCTATTATCAGTACTTTCTACTCATTACATTTACACTCCATTATCTGTACTTTCTACTACTTACATTTTAAACATAGTCTCGTTACTCCTATTTCATTTCAGCTTGTTTTCATTCATGTACATTTACATTCCAGTAAAGATTATTGATAACATGTCTTTGAAGTTTGACTTCATTACAATACTTATAGACAACTAGTCATCATATCTTCTGCTCCATGAAACACATGTTAATGTTCAGTAGTAACAGATATGCTTCTTTAATATATTTACATTGTACTAAACTACATTCATGTTCAATGGGTGTATATGAGCTGAAACAGGAAGCCTAGCGCATCCCAAATTTATCAACATCAACATTTTAATATAACATTATAGTCATTATGGCTTTTAGAAGAATGGGGTTTTTGGGGAGGTGGGCTAGTGCAGTAAAGACCCCTGTGGTGCGGCCATTTTTTTCTACTTTAAGTAGTTCTAAAAGGAGTACTTTTACACTGTTACTGGAGTTAAAAGCTTGAGTTGATACTTCAACTTCTACAGAAGTATTTTTAAACCCTAGTATCTATACTTCTACCTGAGTAATGAATTTGCGTAATCTTGACACCTTTGATACTATTACAGCCTATCACTGTCAGACTACACAAGGCAGGACATAAAGATGAAACATAAATATGATGACAGTAAGATGGAGGTAAGTAAAGAGAACTTGTATTTCAGGTGAAATACAGACAGGAAACTTCTGCTATCCAAGAATGTGTATATTCATACAACTTTTTATGGGTGTAAGTTTTACAATACAATGCCGACTTAGAGCAGAAATACCAACATAACTAACCCTTAATTAATGAATTAATTAATTTATTTACCCAAAAAGAAGAATAGGTGGCACAAGCATTATCTTAGAACACAGGTCACTAATAGGTGGACCGCGGTCCGGATCCGGACCCAGACGTTGTCCAAGGCGGACCCAAACTGATAAACTACTAAGAATTATTTAATTTTGACTGTGTTTATTTTAAGCGGCGGAGCTTTTCTTGTCTTTACGGTATACGGGCTCTTGTGGACAAATCGTGTGTGTTGTAAGATCATCAAAGGCTCCTGAACCAATCAGATTTGGGAGTGCGGCATGCACACAAGCGAGGTACGAAGCGAGAAGCCGCAGTCCGAGAATAAAGCGAGTCAGAGAGAAAGGCTCATTCAGATGGCGTGCTCTGAAAAATGAAAAGTCAACAGCAAAAAACGACAAAATTTTAAAGCAGCCACATACCTCACGAAGAGGGGCTGAAGCCAATCCCAGCGTCGGGTGAAGGCGAGGTATACCATGGACAGGTCGCCAGTCCATCACATGGCCAACACTCACTCCCACACTCACACCTACGGGCAGTTTAGAGTGAGGATCCTAACATGCATGTGTTTGGACTGTGGGAGGAAACCGGAGTACCCGGAGGAACCCACTCAAGCACGGAGAGAACATACACACTCCACACAGAACGTTCTGGATATCTCATATGTGTGTGAGAATGGTCCTAACACAGTTTCAGCCCAGATTTAAAGTCCTGGCTGGACCACCAAGATCTCACTTCTCTCACTGAACAAGAGAAAGTGTGGAGGAACACAAGAGAGAGAGAAACTGTTAAGATGTGAAACTCAGTTAACAAGACTAAACATTTTATTTACTTTTTATTATAAATAAACACTTTATGATGCACTTTTTTAAAAAAGCATTTTCAATGTAGCCCTTATTTTTACTTGAAGTGAGAAAAAACATTTATTTGAAGTTTTATAAATAATTGATTTAGTTCAGCATTTAAAAGAATAAATATTATTGAAATTTACTGAATGGTATTTGTAATGTGTTGGTGTTTCAGTTGCTGATAATAAAATGCTGATATTTGGTTACTCCAGTAAACAGGATACGGCATTGAATCAAAGGTTAGAAAATGATGACTGTCCAGACCTAGGCCTGAGGAAATTTCCTCTAACTGAACCGTACTGAATTCTGATTGAATACTTGTGTCTTAGAAGATATAAAATAAATCAAAATAGCACACAGAAATGCAAGATCCATGTGTTATTATACTGTTAAGCTTTACAAGGTTAAATCTCGTGTTTGTATATGAAGTGTGTCTCTTGCCTTCTGGCTGAAATGAGTGTATGAGTTTCTTCTGTGGCTCACTCACTCAGAATCAGAATCAGAATCAGACTTTATTGGCCAAGTGTGCTCACACATACAGGGAGTTTGTGTTTGGTTACAGTAGCTCACAGTGCACGATAACTAACATTACAGTAACAAACACACCCAACCTAGTCGTCCTACACTCACACACACACATACACACACACATACACACAGTGACATACACACACACATTTGTATTGAGATTTGTTGTCCTATAACTAAATAATACTACACCTACACCTAAACCTAACCCTAACCTTAATCTCAGTACCCCAAAGACTAATGTTCTGTTCTATTAGATTTTTTTTTTAAAACTTGATTTTTGGAGGAAATGACATGTTCTAAAGTGAGGACCAGCAAAATGTCCTCACTTTACTAAAAAATCAGACTGTACTATAATAGTAAGGACATGTGGTCCTAACAACTATACCTCTACAAGAACACACACACACACACACACACACAACAGTGACATATACACACACACACACACACACATACAGACAACGACACACACACACACATACACACACACTCAATGACACACACACGCACACATATATATACACACAAACACAGACAGACAGACAGACATACACACATACACACACAGTGACATACACACACAGACACACCTGTAAACTTGTATATTTAGAGTAAAGTACTGAGTGCAGCAGTGAAGAACAGTGCAGACTAAATTAAATAGATATAAATATGAAGAACAGAAGAGTCACTGGTTGAGACGGTGGTACAGAGTGTTCTGAGACTCTATCAGATAAATAAAAGTGCAGTACAGAGAAAGAAGAGTGAGAGAACATCTGGATATGGATGTATGTATGTAGTAGACTGTACAGAGAACGAAGAGTGAGAGAACATCTGGATATGGATGTATGTATGTAGTAGACTGTACAGAGAAAGAAGAGTGAGAGAACATCTGGATATGGATGTATGTAGTAGACTGTACAGAGAAAGAAGAGTGAGAGAACATCTGGATATGGATGTATGTATGTAGTAGACTGTACAGAGAAAGACAAGTGAGAGAACATCTGGATATGGATGTATGTATGTAGTAGACTGTACAGAGAAAGAAGAGTGAGAGAACATCTGGATATGGATGTATGTATGTAGTAGAATGTACAGAGAAAGAAGAGTGAGAGAACATCTGGATATGGATGTATGTATGTAGTAGACTGTACAGAGAAAGACGAGTGAGAGAACATCTGGATATGGATGTATGTATGTACATCCTATCTATTCATCCTCTTCTCACTCTCTCTCTCTCTCTCTCCATCCCTTATCTCCGCTCAGGTACCCGTTCCCCACAGTGTTCAGCACCTGCAGTAAGAAGGACCTCGCTGCCAGTCTGGAGAAGGGAGTTGGCATGTGTCTCTACAATATGCCAGAGGTCAAAGTGCTGTACGGAGGACAGAAATGCGGCAACGGCTACGTCGAGGAAGGAGAGGAGTGCGACTGTGGAGAGCCAGAAGTAAGGACTACAGCGCTTATTAATTATTCAGCCATTCCTCCCATCCACTGTCTGCTGCTTAGTGAGTCACTCACTAGCACTCTATCAAGAGGATTGTTGCCCAGACATGAAGTATTCAACAGAGAGTGATGGCTAGATATTGATATATGGCATCAGCAAGGAGTGAATGAAATCTATTATATGTATTGATGTGTTTTCTTTGGAGCTGCAGATACGGTCCAGAGTCAAAAGTTTGGAGACACCTTAATGAACGTGCTTTGCTTGTTTGTTCTTACTCTGTTTGCAATACACTGCAATAACTGGCAAGAACATGCAATAAGTTGCACAGAACGCTGCTTAGATCTTGTCATTTTTCTTCAACATTGAATCAACAACTGACAGCTGTACTTCTTCAAAGCAATGACATACGAGATAAATAAATTGTGTTTGTGAAAAAGAACCCTACACTAAATAGATATTTTGTGTAAACAAAACCTTTGCAGGTATTTATTTATATATTTTTTAAATAAAACAGGAAAATTTTAAAAGAAGGTGTGGTTTCCCCAAGCCGTTGACAGGCAGTATAAGTGAATACCACACTAAAACCCTAAGAAGAGATTGATTGTAGTAGGGGAGAGAACTGTGACAGATATAAGACTAGTGAGTAATAGTGAGGAGATGGGGTGCTGATGGATTGTGGGAAGATCATCACAGGAAATGGAAGTTAGAGATGGAAGTTAGATATGGAGGAGGAGGAACCTGAGATGTGGCCACCAAGAAATTCTCTAACATGAAGGGAGGCGGCAATCATGAGCTGTACCGGTCAGTGAAGCTCTTCCAAGTGTTCCAAGTGTTTTCTTCAGATCATAACCGTAGCGCATGAGACACATAAGACATTAACCCTCTGGGGTCTAATGAGATCTGCTGCATATATGCTTAAATTAGCCTACACATGGGGCGTGTCTCAAATCCTACTGAGCTCCTACATAGGCAGCATTTCACATCATAGTATGCGCTCCCGACATGTAGACTGTCCCAATTCTTACATATCTTAAACATGCTGTCTACTGAGAAACCTTATTTAGACCTGATTTTAAGGAAGCATTGAACACTTCCTCAGCCGCTAAGACAATCCCATGATGCAACACAGGCTAATCTACGAGCAGTGAAGTGGTTTTAAAATGTGAGTTATTTTGATTCTCTGGAGTTTTAATGTGTTTCTGGTCATATAATCACACAAAACAGTATTTTATTATCAACTCTGTAACGAGTCCTTCACCATTTACACTTTTATACTCGAGCTGTTAGCGTTTATGCTAGTGGATTTTTAAGCCTCGGGCTATTGTTTTGGATGCCGCCCGGTAGCTTAGCAACCAGCTAAACCACCGGTGGCGTGCTGCAGTAGGCGGGAACAAGCCGTGACGCAGTCTCTCTGTAACTAGAGCGTCTCAGTAATCTGTTTTATGAGGAGAGATGAGGAGAGAACACTGCTACTTACACAGCTGCTACCTAGACAGCCTACTTACACACTCACTAGGGTTTGGGACACACCCATGCACTTGCCTGCAACATAATAACCTTATGTTTGATATCGAAATGTTCAGAACAATCTCAGCTCTTGAAATGGACTTTAGGGTAAGAAAGAAAAGGGAAATGTATGAATACGATGTGTAATATGTCCTCACCGCCACCTCCCAAAGCCACTACAGCAGCATCAATCAGCGGCTGCAATACGTCTTATTCGACTGAACGAAGGATGAAAGGTGATAAGTAAATCTTTAGGGGCCTCCTAAATTTTCATTTGTCAGTTTCACATAAAATATCGATGCACAAATCCGCCAATCACAGGCGAGAGGCCGATTATAGACGCTGAAGTCCACCAGTTACACACAGTAACAGAAGGTTGATGTGAATCTCCACCCCCTTTTCATAGGCTCATAATTATGGACGTGAGTCACGTATTATCTCTTGATTGGATGGAATTTAAAAGGCAGACTCTACTGATTCAGAGAGGGCTTGAACCCTATCTGTATACTGTATTATCTCAAAGATATTAATAAAAAGCATTAAGAAACATCAAATTTGACATTAAATTTGCTACTAATTTAGCGTGCAATTAACACTCACGTTGATTCTCACTGCTGGACGGAGCTCTTGGGGAGTAAAGAGATGAAATTGAATGAATTTTAACAGTGATTCATCTAGAATGGTAAAGGGTGGTCGACTGTGTTGAGTGTGAATTTGACAGATTGTGTCACCTTACATATTTTAAATACTGATGGTATTTACTAAGGTTTCACAAACTTGCAATAGAGAAGCATAGCTGCTGCTAAAGCTATCCTTAATTGCATTTAAAAAAAACAATTGTGGTCAATTTAAATCATTATTATTTTATTATTTGTTATTATTATCTCTGATTATGGCAATCAAGTAATTATGTAATAATTAGAGATGGACCAATCCGCGTCTTTGAGGCCGATTCCGATTCCGATCGCCGATCACCTTTCTGCGCGATCGGCCGATAGCCGATACCGATAGAGGGCGGGGCTATATGCCACGGCAGGGCTACATGTAGTTTTCAGTGCAAGCAAGTCATGAATCATGATCTAAACTGGTTTATTACTATTTTTAACGAGCTCATGTGACAATAATATTTTAAACTAAATTAGCAGTAAATAAACAAAGTAAATCTAACAAATATCCCCAAAACTGCAATCATTACATTTAGACCCTTAATTTAAAACAAAAAAGCGAATTAATTAAATGCAGTAAAAACTGCAGTCATTAAACTCAGACTCTGTTATTTTAAACTAAATCTGTAATCATTAAATGTAGAATATTGAATTGTTGCTGCTGTTCTGTTCGTACTGGTCAGATCTGGTCTGTAGGTGTTCTGGGTTATTAGTTTTGTGCTAGCTCTGCTGTTTGCTGATACTCACTGTATTCAGCCGCAGGCAGTGCCGTATCAGATTAGTAGTGTTAAATATCTTTGGTTCCCACGAGAGACGCTGATTTAACAAATTTTAAAAACGTCCTGGATGGGTCTGCGTCACATACGGTAAAACACTGCCAGACAGACATGTTTTCTATCAGTGCATGCTTTTCTCCCGAGGCCGCTGCTTTAGTCAGTCTGTGGAAAATAAAAGGGTATGTATTTCCACCTAGTGGTTCAGATAGGAATTGCAGGGAGCTGGCCGGAGGGGGTTTCATGCAGGGCTTCTCTTCCTGGATGAAACGTTAGCTGGAAATACAGAAATTAGGCTCCTTTCTTTAACACCATCGATCGTCTCTCATAATCGGCTAAACTGGAGAAATATCGGCCGATCACCAATCATATATTTTAATTAAAAATCTGCTGATACCGATACATAGCCGATCGATCCTTCCATCTCTAGTAATAATTGTGGTAGGCTTTATCAAAAACACTTTATTAGTTTGATTGAGATTCTAAAAACATTTATAATTGAATAAACTGATGACTATGTTTTCAAACATAAATTATTTCAGCGTTTTGTTTTAAAACATATGCTCTCTTTCAGCTGAGATGAGCTAACCTTGAGTTCTGTGCCAAGTGTACTGGGAACTGTGTGATACTGTAAAGCCTGTTTAATTTCAGTGACTGCATTCTTGGATGTTTGATACTGTATGATTGTGAACTTGTGGCGAGCCTCTCAGCTGCGTGCAGTGCAATCAAAACCTGTGACATTTCTCAGAGACCACAGCATGCACGAAGTAGCCTGTAGCTTTAGTAATTTCAATGTGTGTGTTCAACATCTTTTATAGTTCAGTCCAATAATTACTTGCTAAGACCTGCTATTACGACACATTTCAGGAATTAACATTTTAGAACATTGTTTTACAGAAGTGATTAATTATTAGTTTGTTTATTTCATCATTGAAGGGGATGTGTTGAGCTTTTCTGGGGTTTTTGCTATTTCCTTTAAACAGTCTGCAAAGTTATACGATTCTAAAGCCCAAAGTACATGCCAAAAGATACCTCTCCCTCAAAAAAACACTGTTCCCAACTGTGTAAAGCACTTCGTTGGAATTCCAGCACTATTCCCTGTTACAATGTGACATCATCTCATAACACCTTTCTTATTGCCCTCCTACTGGCAAGCTTGGCACACTCTCACAAAACGCTCAGCGAGGTTAAAATAATCTCACTGTTCCAGAAGGTGTATTAGGTTCAACTTGTTCTGCCTGACTTTCAGAACTGGACTCTGGCTCAAATGGCTGAACAGATTCCACTGTGAGGTGTGGGGGCAGATGTTGTAGCAGGAAGCCCACTCTGGTGAGGTGACCAATCAGAGCACACTGGGAATGAAAACTCTTAACAGCACGTTTAAGACAGAAGGTGAATAAAGACATAAAATATGAGAAAAATATTATTTTTTGGAAAAAGTGAAGCTTATAAATCTATTTTAGTGGAGCTCTGAGAATACGCATACTTAAGAATAATGTGACATGGCAGGCATCTAAAATAAATAAATGTTTCTGAAAACATTGTGTTTTCTCTCCGAGCACAAACAAATAAGACAAGCTTTACTCAGACATTAAACTGCATACACAGTCAGTATTTACTATCAGGCTTCAATCAAAGTTGGTTCATTATCATAATCTCCTTCCAGTGTTTTGTGCTTTGAGAGAAAAAAACTTCTTAGTGTTACACAGTTACAGTTTCATAAGTTACAGAACTACACATCTAACAATATTTTAAGAATGCAGTATAGCGTGTGCTCATCCTTCATCTCAGTTATTCTGGACCTTCACTGAAGGCCTTGATAGTTGGCTGGGCAGATGATTAGAAGGTTGTGGGATGGAGTATTGCTTTTGGACCTGATTATGATAGAGCGAGGCCAGGCGCCAGCATGTGTTCTTTTTATCATGCACCAAAACCTGACGGGCCTGTACGAGAGCGAACAACACATTTGCACATCTGGAGAGATCTAGCGAGTGCATTCCAGAGGCCAGACGAATGCCCAGCAATGAAACGTACGTGTTGGCTAGAAGGACGGAGACCCCCACCCAACTCCGTTCTCTCTTTCTTACCTCAGTTGGTCTGCGTACAAACACAATAGGCTGACGTCAGACCGCCTGTAAAGATACTTCTCTCAGCCAATGGAGGTCAAGCCTGACCCAACATACGCTGCCGGCCCAGAGCCAGCACACCAGGGCCTTGTTAAAGGAGAGAGGAGAGGCGAAGGAGGGAGAAAAAGAGAGAGACAGACAGACAGAGCGAGAGAAACACCCCTGGCATAATTGTGTCCCGTGTGAAATGAACCCAGTGTCCTTAATAAGTTCCTCTAAGCAAGCGTGCACCTGGTGTGCCTCCAGCCAGCGATGCCCTGACTGAAGAAAGTTATGCAGCCAATTTGCTTGATTTGAACATGCACATCAATTACACACAAATAAAACATGTTGCTGCTAAAGGTAAGACAAAACAGTGTTGGGTTAATGTGGTTTTAAATATACAGTACTGTGCAAAGGTGTGAGACCACCCAGCATTTATTTAATTTTGTGTGCTCAGTCTTACAGTCAGAGCAGACCCTCACCTCTCCACGACCCACTACACTCACAGTGCTCAGTCTCACAGTCAGAGCAGACCCTCACCACTCCACCACCCACTACACTCACAGCGCTCAGTCTCACAGTCAGAGCAGACCCTCACCTCTCCACGACCCACTACACTCACAGTGCTCAGTCTCACAGTCAGAGCAGACCCTCACCACTCCACCACCCACTACACCCACAGTGCTCAGTCTTAGTCAGAGCAGACCCTCACCACTCCACCACCCGCTACACTCACAGTGCTCAGTCTCACAGTCAGAGCAGACCCTCACCACTCCACGACCCACTACACTCACAGTGCTCAGTCTTACAGTCAGAGCAGACCCTCACCACTCCATAACCCACTACACTCACAGTGCTCAGTCTCACAGTCAGAGCAGACCCTCACCACTCCACCACCCACTACACTCACAGCGCTCAGTCTCACTGTCAGAGCAGACCCTCACCACTCCATAACCCACTACACTCACAGTGCTCAGTCTCACAGTCAGAGCAGACCCCCACCACTCCACGACCCCCAACACTCACAGTGCTCAGTCTTACAGTCAGAGCAGACCCTCACCACTCCACCACCCACTACACTCACAGCGCTCAGTACTCACCCACTCCACCTCCCACTACACTCACAGCGCTCAGTCTCACGTCAGAGCAGACCCTCACCACTCCAAAACCACTACACTCACAGTGCTCAGTCTCACAAGTCAGAGCAGACCCTCACCACTCCACCACCCCCATCACTCACAGTGCTCAGTCTCACAGTCAGAGCAGACCCCCACCACTCCACGACCCCCAACACTCACAGTGCTCAGTCTTACAGTCAGAGCAGACCCTCACCACTCCATAACCCACTACACTCACAGTGCTCAGTCTCACAGTCAGAGCAGACCCCCACCACTCCACGACCCCCAACACTCACAGTGCTCAGTCTTACAGTCAGAGCAGACCCTCACCACTCCCATAACCCACTACACTCACAGTGCTCAGTCTCACAGCTCAGAGCAGACCCTCACCACTCCACCAGACCCCAACACTCACAGTGCTCAGTCTCACAGTCAGAGCAGACCCTCACCACTCCACCACCCACTACACTCACAGTGCTTAGTCTCACAGTCAGAGCAGACCCTCACCACTCCACCACCCACTACACTCACAGTGCTCAGTCTCACAGTCAGAACAGACCCTCACCACTCCAAGACCCACTACACTCACAGTGCTCAGTCTCACAGTCAGAACAGACCCTCACCACTCCACCACCCACTACACTCACAGTGCTCAGTCTCACAGTCAGAACAGACCCTCACCACTCCAAGACCCACTACACTCACAGTGCTCAGTCTCACAGTCAGAACAGACCCTCACCACTCCACCACCCACTACACTCACAGTGCTCAGTCTCACAGTCAGAACAGACCCTCACCACTCCAAGACCCACTACACTCACAGTGCTCAGTCTCACTGTCAGGACAGACCCTCACCACTCCACGACCCACTACACTCACTGTCAGAGCAGACCCTCACCACTCCACGACCCTTGAAATTACTTAAAGCCTCTGCTACCTGCCTTGCCCTGCCGTGTGCAGTGGTAGTTATTTAATGTAGCCATATGTTAGCCTAATGTGCTGCACACCTGCAAAACCCCAAAAAGTCAGATTTCTCTGGTGCTCTGGGCAGCGAGCAGAACATCTCGTACAAAGAGCTGCACCCCTGATTAACATACCTCATTATCAGAACGGTGCTGTATCTGCGTTTCATCTCATGAATGTTGATAAGTCGAAAAAAAATCCTCGTCCAGACCTCAGAGTCCTCACAGCTAGTTACGGCCATGCCAACACAGTAACCCAGTGGACAGTGAGTGGATACAGTAAGTGCAACACTGCTGTGTCTGATCCACTCACACCAGCTTAACACACATCACCACCAGGTCGGTGCCACTGCAGTGCTGAGAATGATCCATCACCCAAATATCACCTGCTCTGTGGTGGTCCTCTGGGCGTCCTGACCTTTAAAGAACAGGGTGAAAAGGGACTAATGAAGTATACAGAGAAACAGATGGACTACAGTGTGTATTGGTGGAACTGCAACATGTAATATAACAGTTGAAATTATGGATGTGTTCGTGTTGAAGTGCTCAGAGAGTGTATGTTTTCTGCTGTCGATTAAAAAACTAATGGCCGTTTTAATGGAAATTAAATAAATGAATTCAGTGCATTGCTTTTTTACTGTAGCCTCTGTTTTTCTTTTTTCTTTTAATTAAGAACTGCTGATGAAGCCTCTACCTTTTTTTTTCTCGCAGTGCACAAACATAAAATGTTTGCCCAGAGAATGATGAGATCAACGGCTCAAAATAACAGATCTCTCTTTAAACAATAACAGTACCGAAGGGTCCTCTCATGGAGCGCTAATCGAAACCATACGTGTTAACACACGCGTGCACGCACCGACCAAATGATTGTTTTTCAAAGGCTGTTGTTTTGGTCTGTTATAATGTTCCCATGGTTTTGCACAAGCTGTTAAAGGATTAGCAGACAAGAGGGATTTCCCTAGAGGAATACTCAAGACAACCCATGAACAATATCCCAGCCACCGACCATAGTGCAGTCCAGACTGGTGTCATATTACAGTATATTTCTCAGCTTTCCTGCACCTCAGTATGTGTTGCATTAATCTGGGCCCGGATTTCTCTCTGTTGTGGCAGTGCTGCTTATTTGATGCTGTCTTTTGTGTGTTGTCTGTTGTATCTCTCTGCCACAAAAGAGCTTTCCAAAATGTTCTAGGCCAAAAATCTTTTTCTCAGAACAGCCTATCCCAGACCCATAAAAGATTGACCAATATATCAGTCGTCCAATATATTAGTCAGATGTTTGCGATTTCCAATTGGCAGCACCTATTTAAAATCAAACACAGCCGTGGGCAGTCCCATGTTATTGGTGCGGTGGAAGGTGCTGCTACCGCATGTTAAGGACCCCAGGCTAACACCTTAGGAACTGTTCAGCCAAACAAGTGAAAATAATAATTTATAGTGAACAACAACGTTTATAATGAGGCGGTTACGTGTTTCTAGTCCCGCCGTAGACGTAACCCAGAGCGGATGTTTTACTCCTTAGCTCCGGGGCTAAAGCTAACCGCTCTAGTGTAATACACACATTAGCTCCGGGGCTAAAGCTAACCGCTCTAGTGTAATACACACATTAGCTCCGGGGCTAAAGCTAACCGCTCTAGTGTAATACACACATTAGCTCCGGGGCTAAAGCTAACCGCTCTAGTGTAATACACACATTAGCTCCGGGGCTAAAGCTAACCGCTCTAGTGTAATACACACATTAACTCCGGGGCTAAAGCTAACCGCTCTAGTGTAATACACACATTAGCTCCGGGGCTAAAGCTAACCGCTCTAGTGTAATACACACATTAGCTCCGGGGCTAAAGCTAACCGCTCTAGTGTAATACACGCATTAGCTCCGGGGCTAAAGCTAACTGCTCTAGTGTAATACACGCATTAGCTCCGAGCTAAAGCTAACTGCTCTAGTGTAATACACGCATTAGCTCCGGGGCTAAAGCTAACTGCTCTAGTGTAATACACGCATTAGCTCCGGGGCTAAAGCTAACTGCTCTAGTGTAATACACGCATTAGCTCCGGGGCTAAAGCTAACTGCTCTAGTGTAATACACGCATTAGCTCGGGGGCTAAAGCTAACTGCTCTAGTGTAATACACGCATTAGCTCCGGGGCTAAAGCTAACTGCTCTAGTGTAATACACGCATTAGCTCCGGGGCTAAAGCTAACTGCTCTAGTGTAATACACGCATTAACTCCGGGGCTAAAGCTAACTGCTCTAGTGTAATACACGCATTAGCTCCGGGGCTAAAGCTAACTGCTCTAGTGTAATACACGCATTAGCTCCGGGGCTAAAGCTAACTGTTCTAGTGTAATACACACATTAACTCCGGGGCTAAAGCTAACTGCTCTAGTGTAATACACACTATAACTCCGGGGCTAAAGCTAACTGTTCTAGTGTAATACACACACATTAACTCCGGGGCTAAAGCTAACTGCTCTAGTGTAATACACACATTAACTCCGGGGCTAAAGCTAACTGCTCTAGTGTAATACACACATTAACTCCGGGGCTAAAGCTAACTGCTCTAGTGTAATACACACATTAACATGTTACTGTTACACAGACAGTCTCTCCGGAGCAGAACAGACCATTTTATACTCAAGCTATTAGCATTTATGCTAGCGGATTTTTAAGACTCGGGCTATTGTTTTGGATGCTGGCCGTTAGCTTAGCAACCAGCTAAACCACTGTGGCGTGCTGCAGTGGGGGGAACAAGCCGTGACGCAGTCTCTCTCTAACTAGAGCGTCTCAGTAATCTGTTTTATGAGGAGAGATGAGGAGAGAACGCTGATACTTACACAGCTGCTACCTACTTAGACACTCACTAGGATTTGGGACAGACCCAATGCCAAACCACATGTATTACATTTATGGGCGCTAAACTGACCTGCCTGCAGTCCAGACTGGCCACAACACTGAAAACATTGGGAACACTAGGAAAGGAAGTATATGATGAAGGACTGTTAAGAAACAGAAATCCTATGTGAACCAGGAATGGAAATCATTTTAAATCTACTGTCCTCCGTGTCTCAAATGCTCCAAAAATATAGTAAATATATATTTTGTAATCCAGAAAAATAAATTCTACTAAATATGAAAATAACATCAGATCTTCATTCAGGATTCAGTTCTTCATAAATATGCAGGAGTCTGTGGAGTTCCTCTGTAGCTCATTAGGATTGCTGAATGTGGGTAGCGCAGGGTTAACGTTCTTGTGTAAATGTTCTTCATTTGTCTGTATGTATGTGTTTTTTCAGGAGTGTATGAACCCCTGCTGCAATGCTACTACCTGCACTCTCAAAGGAGACGCTGTGTGTGCCCACGGACAGTGCTGCGTGAACTGCCAGGTACTCGTTTGATCTCGTCTAGTCTCTTTTTTTTCCCTCCCTCCCTCTCGATCTCTCTCTCCCTCCCACTTCCTCTCGTTCTCTGAGGGGAGAAGAAGGGGAAAGTGTGGAGAACGCATTCTCTTTGCTCCATTAGTGAGCGCAACACAACCTGCCGTTTACGCTCCGACGCTACACACTGAGTTTCCTCCGCGGGCTCCAGACGCAGAAACCAGAGAGCCAGTGCTACACCGGGGCAGAGTGCTGATATTACCAGTGCAGCCTCGGAGGACAGTATTAGTTTAGCTTTGAGGCAGTGATCGGAAATTTGTCACTTAACCGTGCGAGCTAAAACAAGAAACCTCGCTGACAACTAGGCCTACGCTGAGTGATTAGCCGAGTAACTAGCCTAACACTGTGCACTCTATTAGACACTCCTATTTTAGAGATCAGCGTTTTTGAGGCCGATTCTGATCGCCCATCACCTTTCAGCACGATCGGCCGATAGCCGATACCGATCGAGGGCGGGACTGTATGCCACGGCAGGGCTACATGTAGTTATTAGTGCAAGCAAGTCATGAAACATGGTCTAAACTGGTTTATTACCATTTTTAACAACCCTTACAGAAAATAAGTATACTTAAAGTTCATTTTATTAAGTATACTTTATGAAGTTACTATACTAATGTCATTGTACTAGTAGTACACTTGTATATGTACTATTTTAATACTTCTTGAGACTAAATTGGCCCACTAGTTTTTAAAAGTATACTTTTAAGTACACTTTAAGTGTAAGAGTAGTAAACCAAGTATACAACTAGTTTACATCTTTTTGTTCTGCAACTACACTAAAAGTAAAATTAAGGGTTTACTGTTAGTTTACTAGCTTGTACGTTTTCTTTAAGTAAACTTAACATAATACTTATAATTTACTGCTGATATTATTGTTGTAGTTTAAAGTATATGACTAGGTTTAAAGGTTTTTTCTACTTAAAATAGAACTTAACAATGTTTACTTACTCACCAGTGGACACACGTAAAATAAACAAGACACACTCAGATTAAGAAACATATTTGTATCTTTATAAATCTTTATAAATCAGATTTTAAATAAATATTGTACTGGATGTGCTTTTGTGTAGAACAAGAATACTTACTTCTACTATCTCAATCAAAAGATTAAGTAAAGGCCAAATATACTTAGACTGTTCTGTACTTGTCAGTATAACCCAAGCATACTTAAGTATAACCGTGTTTAGTATATCACTGAGAAGTACATAAAAAGTAAACTGAAAGCAAACTCACTTCCTTTTAGTTTCAAAAAAGTAAACTAATGGTACACTTGAATAAACTTCTTTTTTGTAAGGGAAGCTCATATGAAACAGCATATTTTATAACAGAATTATCAGTAAATAAACAAAGTAAATCAAACAAATATCCCCAAATACTGCAATCATTCAATTTAGAGCCTTAATTTAAAACAAAAAAAAGGAAATTAAATAAATGCAGTAAAAACTGCAGTCATTAAACGCAGACTCTGTTATTTTAAACTAAATCTGTAATCATTAAATGTAGAATATTGAATTGTTGCTGCTGTTCTGTTTGTACCGGTCAGATCTGGTCTGTAGGTGTTCTGGGTTGTTTGTTTTGTGTTAGCTGTGCGTGCTAGCTCTGCTGTTTACTGATACTCACTGTATTCAGCAGCGTGCAGTGCTGTATTAGAGAGTTAAATTAATAGAATCTTTGTTTTGGTTCCCCAACGAGATTTTACAAATTTTAAAAACGTCCTGGATGAGTCTGAGTCACGTACGGTAAACACTGCCAGACGCACGACATGTTTTCTATCAGCACATGCTTTTTTCGCGAGGCCGCTGCTTTAGTCAGTCTGTGTAAAATGAAAGGGTGTGTATTTCCACCTAGTGGTTCTGATAGGAATTGCAGGGAGCTGGCCGGAGGGCTCCACTTCCTGGATGAAACGCTAGCTGGAAAAACAGAAATTTGTTTAACGCCAACGGCTTCGGCTAACCTCGACCACCGATCACATATTTTGATTACAAATAGGCCGATACCGATACATAGCCGATCGATCCTTCCATCTCTATCCTATTTTGCTAGTCCTCCACCTTCAGAGACTGCTGCACAGTTTGTGTTCCTCTAGTCCTTCATCAGTGGACACAGGAGCGTTGGCTGGATGTTGCTGGTTGGTGGACAATTCTCACTTCAGCAGCACTGCTCTGTCTGATCCACTCACACCAGCACATCAATGTCACTGCAGTGCAGAGAATGACCAGCCACCCAAATAATATCTGATCTGTGGCGGTCCTGTGGGGGTCCTGGTCATTGAAGAACAGGGTAACAAAGTATACAGAGAAACAGATGAACTACAGTCTGTAAGTGTAGAGCTACTAAGTGCACCTTGGTGGTAAGTGGAGCTGATAAAACACAAAGAATCTTATGGAGCAGTTCAGGGAGCAGCTGACAGGAGGTCGCCTCTCACTTTTTTGTTAAGCTCATCTGTGCTGGTGTGAGTGGATCAGACACAGCAGTGCTGTTGGAGTGAGAATTAGCTCAGAAACCAGTCTACCTGTTTCTACTGTTATGTCTCAAGATGACTGATCTGGTTGCGAAGAAGATGATGTCTTAGATGGCAAGGCACCACATGAACCTCACTTAGCTGGCTCCTGTGCATAGATTTCCTATAAAAGTAAGAGCGGGCTCGTGCAGCCCCTGCAGTAAAATGTTGCCGGTTGAAAAATATATGCTGTTGAAAGATTTGCCTCTCATTAGCATAATAATCCTCATTGGTAAGGAAATTGGCTAGATGTTTTTCTGCGCCCCACCACTGTTTGCGCTTAGACTCCCCTCTTTGAGTTCTATCCCTTTGCACTGCCCACGCAATTTCATTTGAGGTAGGAGCAAATTAGCTTATGAAGTAACGGCAAGAGAGATGCAATTAAGACGTCGGTTATGCCTCTCACACCTCCACCGAGTGGATTAATCTGGGCAACTGAGGTTGCCGTTTCAAGGTGTCTGACATTCTCAGTGAGCAACTTAGGGTGGTAGCGCGAGGAGTCTATCTCAAGGACGTCTTACGGTTAGAACCTTTGATGTAACTGCTTGATCATGTGGCATCATGAATACCAGTAATTACAAAATCTAGGAGCAGAAACTGGATTAGGAGTTGAAGAGTTGAAGATCTCTGCAGTGTGCCGTATGCTATTTGAGGCTACTTAGGAAACTAATATGAAGCCATGAAGAAGTATGATGAAATTAGAAAGAAATGTTTACAAGCTATAGACTTTATGGGGTGATTAGAAGCAGCACCACAGGAACTTCACACTAGTCTAGTTGGTCTAGTTGTAGGAATGGTGAGCCAGTGTGCCTTTGGGCAAGGCACCCCTGGGTATTCCCAATTGTGCCCTTGAGCAAGGCACCTAACCTGCTACTGCTGTAAGATGAATCTCTGCTGGCGATGCTGTACTGCTTCCAGATTGGGTGGCATTAGGTAGCAAAACAGCAAAATTCCCTTGTAAGATCAATGTTACATTAAATAATCATTACTATTAGTATTACTCATTACCCAGATATCCTCCATTCTAATCAAATCAAATCAAATCAAATCAAATGTATTAGTATAGCTCTTTTAACAACTGATGTCGTCACAAAGCAGCTTTACAGGAATTTAGTGATGAGAAAGGTTCAATAGAGCATAAATAAGCCTAAGAAAAAAATAATAACAATCATAGAAATCATAGAATAAACATAGAAAACCCCCCGGTGAGCAAGCCATAGGTGACAGTGGTGAGGATTAACTCCCTCAGAGCTGGAGAAAGAAACCTTGGGAGGAACCAAGACCCATCCTCCTCTGATCAAACTACTCAAACAGTACTGATATACTGACGGAACCACCTTGTACTTCTGTTCAGCTGCTCAGGTGTGCTTATATAATCATAATATGATATCACTAAGATGAATTATAGTACAGATGAAGAACAGTCAGAGTGATGATGATGACAGTAATGAAGGTAGAAGGTTAGTGGAAACTAGTTAGAGTCCATGTTAATTTCAGTAGAGTCTGTAGTGAAGGTTAGACAGCTAGTCAGAGGCTAGGTAGATGGTAGGACACGGTTAACAGCAAGGCTCGACGATCAGTCTGGTGGGTGACTTGGGTGGCAGTGGAACCTGGCGGTCAGTCTTCCATCAGTGTCAGTCAGGACAGGTGGGCAGTCAAACTCAGAAAAGATAAAGAGATAGAATTAGTTCTGTTTGGATGTATGGAGATGTAGGTAACACAACAACGGGGGCACCCTGAAACCCATTTCTTCCTACATAGTTAAAGATACACCTCTTAGTCTGTTGACCTGATATCTGATGTCAGTTGAATTGTGTGTAATGCTTCTTGTTGCTTCGTAGTAGTTAGTTTTATTATGTATTTGGGACTTCTATGAGTTTGTGTGTGTGTGTGTGTGTGTGTGTGTGTGTGCAGCTAAAGCCAGCTGGAACGCCGTGTAGAGAGTCCAGTAACTCATGCGACCTGCCTGAGTTCTGCACTGGGACCAACCCCCACTGCCCCGCTAACGTCTACTTGCATGACGGACACACGTGCCACAACGTAGACGGCTACTGCTACAACGGCATCTGCCAGACACACGAGCAGCAGTGCATCACGCTCTGGGGACCAGGTTAGTTTGCTTCTTTAATTTAACTAACATTAACAACAAACAAGGCTAAGGTTAATAACAAACACTCTGTACTCTATAGCAGAGGTCACTTATAGGCGGACCGCTGTCCGGATCCGGACCCATACGTTGTCCAATGCAGACCCAAACTGATAAACTATTGAGAACTATTTAATTTACTGTTTATTTTAAGCCGTTGAGCTGCTTTTCTAGTCTTTACGGTATACAGACTTTGCGGCGCAGTAAACACACAGACCAACCACATGCATTGTAAGACCACCCAAAGCTGTGGCGTCACATTAATGTCAAAACTCGAGTTCACAAATAAACAGTTTGAGCACGAGTTTATGAACGAGTGAAACAGTTACACGAGTGAAACGTTAAAACGTGTAGCCTTATATGTTTCACTTCGCGGTTTTGAGAAGCGGCAGCTGGAGAAAGGCTCATTCAGATGACGTCGGTAGTAGTCGGTAGTAAGGGTGTGTTCTTTGTTTACTTTGTGTTAGAACTTCCGGTGCGCCCTCGAAGCAAAACGACAACAAACATATAAAATGACTAACATAATATAGAGAGTGTCAGTTAGAGGGAGTCAGTAATTGGAAGAAGAGGAAAACTTGGCTTTAACAACAGTGTTACAAACACAGCACATAAAGATCAGAGTGTTGGGGGGCCGCCTTACAAAGAAGACCACCTGCGTTTATGACTGAAGCTCTAAATTTAAAACATCCACCCAAACCTCTGTATGTCTGCTCTTACCATTCTGTGGAGGAGAACCAGCACCAGAGCTTCCTTATCCAGAGAAATGTCTCGCTTATGAAGCTCCGAGGAAGCAGACGTGTCGGTGCTGGTGAGTCTATCAGTTAGTAACTGTTCTCTGATCAGTGTCCACCGCGCTAGGCTATCTGGATTGTAACTAACACCCACGCAGAGTGGCTCGGGCAGCTGCTGGACTTGGGTTTAACCGGCTTTCAGAAATATAAACTCACCGTCTGTGTGTAGGAGGACACGCCCACCTTCCCACTGTGCAGGTACTGATACGCTTCAGTAGTTTTATAGTTTTTCATTACTGAACCGTCTACACCTTCCGAGAGTACAGAGTTATTAAACATGTCTCCATAAGTAACCTCAGACCACCTTCTCATATCACCCACCCACTGTGTTATTAACCTCAGACCACCTTCTCATATCACCCACCCACTGTGTTATTAACCTCGGAGGAGACAGTGTTGTCCCATTCGAACGTCTTACTGTATCTCTGGTCTCCTCGCATGTAACTGTATTCATTTTGGTTAGCTGAGCGGAAGTTCTAACACAAAGGTGGAACAAACACTAGCTTTAAAGTGGGTGTGGCCAAATACGGTGAATATAAACATATAAACACTAATGTTTTTAGGAATGGTAGGTTGAGTGTTCCTTGTACATTTACCACATTAGTTCTCTGGAAATCTCTTTTTATATTCAAACAAAACTTATTATTGTAACTGAAATATCCCTAAATTAATCGAATTTTGAATCTAATCGAATCGGAAATCGAATCGAATTGGGACCTTGTGAATTGGGATTGAATCGATCCAGGAAATCAGTGGCGATACCCTGCCCTAGTCGGTAGTGAAAAATGACTTTCCAACCAGGAATGGACTGAGATATATGTTTATTTTTTCCACAGGCAGCTCCACACCAACATGGCTTATATGTTCTCAGACCGTGGCTTAAGTTGTTCATGACATAAAATGCTGATACTAGGCTACTTCACTATGCAGGATATGGCACTGAATTATAACACAACTTAGAATTAATGATGGTCCGAACCTTGGCCTGAAGAGATTTTCTTTAACTGGACCTTACTGAACTCTAATTAAATAATGCTCTATGCTCTATAGTCATATAGTATTCTATAGTATGTGGTATGGTTTAGTATAAAACTCTATAGTCACCCAAATCATTTCAGTAAATAACATTCTCAAACCTTCTCTCTGCCACACCCAGCTCTTCTTTAAGGTCAGGCAAATTTGTTAAAGTTTATATATGGCTTATAGTTCACATGCTAGTCTTTATTGTGTACCTGAACAATGAGGACAGGCGGTTTAGGTAGAGTTAAGCTTAATGTCGAGCTGAGAAACTATAATATTGGATCATGCTCATCTTTGGGCTTAACTTATCTGGATTTAGTTTTGCCTAAATGAGCTCAGTTATGATTTTCACCAGAACATTCCTTCAAATCTTTTAAGTTTTCATTTTTATCCATATCAATGCAAAATATATTGTCTTTGGAATATTTGTTTATTATTTATTTATTCATATGGAATAGTGATTAATAGCAATTCTCCTGCATTATTATTATTACATTATTGTTTGATTTGAGTGGTTAGTGTCTAGCATCTGGAATGTGTCTGTATTCAGCATGTAGAAATAACATATCTGTTGCTCAGGTTTACTTTTTTAAAAATAAAATGCCTAAAAAGATCATAATTTGTACTAACACTGAAGCATGTTATTAATTAGGGCTGGGCGATATGGGGAAAATCTTATCACGATAATCTTTTTCATATCAGTCGATATCGATATATATCACGATATGAATCAAATCACTATTGCCTTTTTAGTGAGAAATGAAGATATCAAAATTTTGTTAAATTCTCCTCTGATTTATTATATATATATATATATATATATATATATATATATATATATATATATATATATATATATATATATATATATGGGGCAGTATTAGTATGAACAGTATTCACACAGACACTGTGTTAATCAGGCTGTTGCTGGCTCTTTAAGTTGGGGCTGAGCGCAGTGGACACTGACCAGAAAACAGTCACTTCACTTATAGCGGTGAGTCGACTCTCTGTCGGCTCTAATGAGGAGTTGTTGGTTTAGTGATTCTGTTTTCAGTAGAAAATAAAGTTTCCTACTCGGGATTTTTGGCTATAAAGTCAACTTTGTCTCAGAGTCTCACTCAAACTCCTACAGTATATATATTTATCTTTATAGATTACCAAATTACGTTGATTAGCATAACGTACGTTGATGCGTCGCTAAGATGGCAGCTCCTACTGAAAGCATGGATTTATCCGGAGCGCGAGCTGCAGCTACAAACAATCTCTCACGTTCATCTAACGTTGTGGGAGTGTTTCACACAGAAACACAACAGTGTGGTGCTCTGTCAGCTCTGCACAGTGGAGATGATCACAACAGTACAACTGCTATACACGAGACCCTGAAGATCAAACATCCCGTAGAGCTTCATCAACACAGCAGCAGGACAGCACCTGTTTACCTGTTTATCTTATCTTATAGATTATTTATAGATTATTAACACGTGTATCATGTTTCTTTCAGTAGTAGTTTAACGTTTTCTGTTATTTTCTCTTATTTTATTCTCTCTGCTCGACTGTGACGCCTGCAGTAACCAGATTACTGGCACGTGGGTTAAGCTGCAGCTACGTCTACAATGAAGTAGCTGGAACTCTAGTTCAGCCGCCTGATTGGTTTGGGGCGGCGCTATTCTCATTCTCATTGGCTGTTCGTGTTGTCTCTCAAAACATGGACAGAACTTAATTCTATCGACTTTCTATCGACTACGTCTTATAGTTCTATCGAGGAAACTTTATTTCGTGAGAATTATCGTTATCGTTTTATCGCTCAGCCCTATTATTAATATTAGCAATAGGAATAGCAAGAACTAATACCAAAAAGCAGTTTCTGATGCACACAATCACTGATGTGTGTAGGTGTGCCAGAAAATGGAACGTAACAACACATTGGCTGCTTTGACAAGCAGATGTAAAGATCACAAAGCAGTGGGGTCTCGTGGCCTGTTTCTTCAACCAAGCTTTGGAAAAAATAGCTGAAAAGCACTTCTGCTAATGGAAAAATACTGAATTACAGCAGAGTCTGCCGCTCTGAGAGGAGTGAACAAGAAGCAGGAATCAGACAAACGACTTGGGAAACTATTTAAGAAATGTGGATGTGGAACAACATTCAACTTTATTTTGCAAAGCTAGAAAAGCTGCACAATTCTTATGTACACACCACAGATTTATCTATATAGTGTTTGATAGATGTCAGAGTTTGTATCAGTACAGGTTTAAAGGGAACCCCGTCTGGTAACACCTGTACACCTTAATAGGATGTAATGACTAAATTATTAAGACAGGTTGTTAAAAATCACTAAAAGTAGCAGATTTATTAGATTTTCTGTAAAATCCGCTGCACGTTGGTCTCCATTGTTGTATCTACTGACGTGATCAGCGGGTAATGACGTCAAATGGTTGCAGTAACCCGCCGTCGCGCTTGAGCACAGCTAGCTACTAAACATGCTACTGTTCAGTCTTTACAGTTTGAGCTAGAACACAACATTTCTGACATCAGCGGTGACATCACACACCACGTTAGTGTAAATGGTGAACAGAGAGGGTGGAGGAGAGAGTGACACAGTGCTGGAGTTGTTGTGAAGCTGTGTGTTGGTGTTGACGGAGAAGGAGAGTGTCTGTTAAAGGAGCTCCGCTTTCTAGCAGGAAACATTCACGCTCAGTAAACAGCTAGATACACTGAACGGGAGTGTCTCTGAGCTTCACACTCCTTTATTAGTGAAGTAGTATGTTCACTACTAAGACTGTACTTTCACCTTCAGGATCCACAAACGAGGAGAACGCTAAACATTGTTGGCGGGACGCCAGGATAGAATCCAGAGTTTCTTTGTGTGGTTCTCCATAATCTGGAGCTTTTGGACTTCCTGTGTGGGGAAACTGTGGCACTGCATTATGTTTTAGTCTACGCTTAAAATCAACAGCCTCCGTCAAGTCTCTCACCAGTGGTGGTCTACTGAACCACTCACACTCATCCAGACTGAAGTGAGGAGAGCAGAGCGGGGGTCTTTGGGTAGCTGTGTTGGTCCACACGCTGCTTCACTAACTATTCTCCTTGTTTATGTTTGTGAAAGCTGTTTAGACTAATATCAGTCTTCACACTGCCTTTCACTGAAACAACATCAACAACACAATGTACATGGTTTTCTTTAAGCTAGATTAGTAACTAACACTCACTCCTTCACACCACAGTCCAGTTCAGACCTGAAACCATTTGACGTTATCTACCCAGCAGGCATTGCGCGTCAGAAATAATGGCAGCGTCCATATGTTACATATTTAGAATAAAAGCTAATTTATAAATAAATCTGCTACTTTTGTGATTTTTTAACAACATGTCTTAACAGTTTAGAGTCGTTACACCATAGTAAGGCTTACAAGTGTTACAAGCATTCCTAAAGCTTGTCACTCATGATGCACAAAAAAACATCTGTTTTTTTTGAGAAGTCACATGTGGTTCTTCTATTGGATCGCTTCAAATGGCCTTTGATGGGGTCTTGTCTTTTTTTGTATAAGCCAGTTTCCCAGACCCAGATTAAGCATAAGCTTAGACTAAAAAGAATGTCCAGTTTGGCTCTTTTTGACAACAACTAGACTTAATCCATGTCTGAGAAACCAACTCTCGGAGTGCAGCTGATTAGCCTTAGTGTCCAAGATGTCTTTAGATATTGGTGTACTGTATTTTTATCAAACGCAAAGGTTTCTCCTTCCCTGTATGTACAGTTAACCAAAGATCTGGACAGCATGGAAAGCTATTTGTTCCATATGACTAATAAATCTTGCCTGTAATGTGATACAGGCCACAGTTTGTTACATGTACAAGCAGTATTCCATCCTGTTTTTGATTCAGAAGAAAACTCAGACATGATGGTAAATAGAGATAGCGTCCTATTCAACAGTTTGGGGCAAAAAAAAGTCAATTTACATCCAACTGTAGTCAAACAGCCAAGAGATATATGATGTTTGAAGTTCAGCTTTTTAGATAACACCATGTCCTTAGAGCCAGAAACGATGAAATCTATTTGAGATTGCTTAACATCTCAGTTTAGTTGGGGGCGAGTGTGGGATGATTTAGGCATGCGGTTTACACAGTGCTATTCATGACAACACTGGGGCGGCCATCTTTGTTTACTTTGTGTTTGAACTTCCGGTGCGAGCGCGGATTCGTTGATACTAATTACAAGCAAAACGACAACAAACATATAAAATGACTAGCATACTATGTTCAGTTAGAGGGAGTCAGTAACTGGAAGAAGAGGAAAACTTGTCTTGAACAACAGAGTTACGAACACAGCACATAAAGATCAGAGTGTTGGGGGGCTGCCTTCCAAAGAAGACCACCTGCGTCTCTGGCTGAAGCTCTAAATTTAAAACATCCATCCAAACCTCCGTATGTCTGCTCTTACTATTCTGTGGAGGAGAACCAGCACCAGAACATCCTTATCCAGAGAACTGTCTCGCTTATGAAGCTCCGAGGAAGCAGACGTGTCGGTGCTGGTGAGTCTATCAGTTCAGTAACTGATTTCTGATCAGTGTCCACCGCGCTAGGCTATCTGGACTGTAACTAACACCCACGCAGAGGGGCTCGGGCAGCTGGCTGGACTTGGGTTTAACCGGCTTTCAGAAATATAAACTCACCGTCTGTGTGTAGGAGGACACGCCCACCTTCCCACTGTGCAGGTACTGATACGCTTCAGTACTTTATAGTTTTTCATAACTGAACCATCTACACCTTCCGAGAGTACAGAGTAATTAAACATGTCTCCATAAGTAACCTCAGACCACCTTCTCATATCACCCACCCACTGTGTTATTAACCTCAGACCACCTTCTCATATCACCAACCCACTGTGTTATTAACCTCAGACCACCTTCTCATATCACCCACCCACTGTGTTATTAACCTCAGCCCACCTTCTCATATCATCCACCCACTGTGTTATTAACCTCAGACCACCTTCTCATATCATCTACCCACTGTGTTATTAACCTCAGACCACCTTCTCATATCACCCACCCACTGTGTTATTAACCTCAGCCCACCTTCTCATTTCACCCACCCACTGTGTTATTAACCTCGGAGGAGACAGTGTTGTCCCATTAGAAGTTCTTACTGTCTCTCTGGTCTCCTCCCATTTAACCGTATTCATTTTGGTTAGCTGACCGGAAGTTCTAACACAAACAGAAAGTGGGCGTGGCCAAATACCGCGAATACCGTATATAATTGTATGCAAATGTTTTAACAGCCCCAATCAATTGACATTTTATTCAAGTTAACACATCCTCTACAGGAAATAAACATACATGTACTGGTTTTTTTTTTTTCATTTTAGTTCACAGTTTCTATTTATTTGTTGAGTTTAACATATTGGAAGAACAAAAAACTAAAGAAAATATAATATGTGCCATAAAGTTTTCACAAGCCGCATTTAAAGTCTTATAAAAAGATATTAAATCCAGCAAATAAAAGTATATGTGCTATGAAATGTGCAGGTGTATGTTCTCTGTTCAGGGGGCGTTAATTCATTTTCACTTGAAAATACATGAAACGTGTAATATGACTGGGAGTGCTCAAGCTTCTACACACAGCTGTGTATTAGCCTCCACTGTAAAACTACAGAAACACATTAAGCATGAAATGTAAGCATCTGGGATTGTTTACTATATTTGGGATAAGGATAATAAAAGTATGTGGATTTTAGGCTAAACAAGGATCTCTCTTTCTTTCTCTCTTATTCTATCTAGGAGCCAAACCAGCACCTGGTATTTGCTTTGAGCGGGTGAACTCAGCAGGGGACCCCTATGGAAACTGTGGGAAGGATTCCAAAGGCTCTTTTGCGAAGTGTGAACCACGGTATGCTTCACCTCCACTCCATAACTCATTCACAACCTTTGATCATACTTACCTTCACTGCAGGGACAGCCGGTGGCAGATATTGACTGAACAGTGTGAGGACTAGCGAGCGTGACTCGGCTTACATTCACAACATAATGTTATCTTTGCAGGAAGAGGAAATGGTTATCTTGATCTGTCATCTGGACTGGTTCTCCTGACTTTTGAGATATTGAATGTCCATCACATTTTAAGGCTGGCTTCCTTTTTCTTAAAGACAGTTGAAGTCTTCTCTTTTATATGAGGAGAGACGTCTTAGAAGTTTATCATTTGAGTGTGAATAAAACCATTTAGTAAAGATAATGTAGAGAGCAGTCTAGTCTAGGACCAATTACCTTTCACTTCACTCAGTAGTGATTGTGGATTATGCTGGATTTAGAATCCCTGTTTAACCCACAAAGGTTGAAAGGGAATCAGTACTGACCTTGTCGTCTTCTTCATCTTTGTTGTTGAAGAGTTGGACAGGCTTCATGAAAAACAGGCAAAAATTAAACCCAGTGCACAATAGGAACATTTATAGTGTGTTATTGTAACTCTATGGCATGTTTGATGCCACTCCAGCCGACGGTTTGCATTGTGCGTAGTGATTTTTAGGCTTGTATGCAAAAACTCAGACATGGAAACCCCTCTTTATGAAGCTCCAAATATAAAGTTGTTGCTTTCATTGGCATTTTAGGACTCTAGGTGAAAGAACATATACTAGGGTTTAAAAATACTTCTGTGGAAGTTGAAGTAGCAACTCAAGATTTTTACTCCAGTAAAAGTGTAAAAGTACTGCTTTCAAAACTACTTAAAGTATAAAAGTAAAAGTAATGTAAGAAAAAAATGCCACCTCCCCAAAACCCCATTCTTCTAAAAGCCATAGTGACTATAATGTTATATTAAAATGTTAATATTGATAAATTTGGGATGCGCTAGGCTTCCTGTTTCAGCCGCATATACACCCATTAAACATGAATGTAGTTTAGTACAATGTAAATATATTAAAGAAGCATATCTGTTACTACTGAACATTAACATGTGTTTCATGGAGCAGAAGATATGATGACTAGTCGTCTATAAGTATTGTAATGGTGCACAAAATCAAACTTTAAAGTCATGTTATCAATAATCTTTACTGGAATGTAAATGTAGATGAATGAAAACAAGCTAAGGAGTAGAAAGTACTGATAATGGAGTGTAAATGTAAGGAGTAGAAAGTACTGATAATGGAGTGTAAATGTAAGGAGTAGAAAGTACTGATAATGGAGTGTAAATGTAAGGAGTAGAAAGTACTGATAATGGAGTGTAAATGTAAGGAGTAGAAAGTACTGATAATGGAGTGTAAATGTAAGGAATAGAAAGTACTGATAATGGAATGTAAATGTAGGGAGTAGAAAGTACTGATAATGGAGTGTAAATGTAAGGAGTAGAAAGTACTGATAATGTAGTGTAAATGTAAGGAGTAGAAAGTACTAATAATGGAGTGTTAATGTAAGAAATAGAAAGTACTGATAATGGAGTGTAAATGTAAGTAGAAAGTACTGATAATGGAGTGTAAATGTAAGGAGTAGAAAGTACTAATAATGGAGTGTAAATGTAAGGAGTAGAAAGTACTGATAATGGAGTGTAAATGTAAGGAGTAGAAAGTACTGATAATGGAGTGTAAATGTAAGGATTTTTTTTGGGGGAGGTGGGCTAGGGCACTATAGACCCCTGTGGTGTGGCCTAAGCTTTCACTCTTAATGGCACTTTTTACTTACATTACTTTTACTTTTATACTTTAAGTAGTTCTGAAAGCAGTACTTTTAAACTTTTACTGGAGTAAAAAGCTTGAGCTGATACTTCAACTTCTACAGAAGTATTTTTAAACCATAGTATCTATACTTCTACCTGAGTACTGAATGTGATTACTTCTGACACCTTTGGTCTCTACTGAGAAACCACTGAAGGAAAGCGTGACTGGGGTTTGAGGGGTCTACCATGATTTTTTCTGCCTCCTTCCTCATCTTTGGTGAGTAAAGATCTTCGAAGCTGGAGGCCAAATCAGATGGAAGTGGAGAATGTGGTGGTGGAAAGGTCAGAAGCTATAACCTAAAGATAAAAATCCTGTAAAATGAATAACGTACAATAGAAGTAAGTGTGTATGTATGGGCTGCGCACAACAGTTTCTTGTTGGGTTGAATTGGATGTCTGCTAAGGTTTTGTCCAACCTCGCAACAATGACTATGAAAGAAAGGATTGTAGAATATAAAATTACTCATTTAAATAGTGTATCCATTTACTTTAGTTTCTCGTCATTCGGTTGGCATTAGTTGTTTATAAAAGACAGCTGTGTAGTAGGAGAAGTATATCCTGTGGTGTAAAGAGAGAAACGACAGGATTATCCCTCAGACAAAAGGATCTCCTCTGAATTTCTGATAAATTGAGTTAGGCTCGGAGCATTTTGTCACATCATCCCATTTATTCTTCAAAAGAACCTTGAGCGCCTCAAATAAACACTATTCTTATCCATTGATTGGTGCGTTTGTGTGTGTGTGTTTGTGTGTGTGTTTTCATACAGCGACGCTAAGTGCGGGAAAATTCAGTGCCAGGGGGGTGCCAACAGGCCCGTCATTGGTACCAATGCTGTTTCCATAGAAACCAACATCCCACTACACGAGGGCGGGCGTATCCTATGTAGGGGGACGCATGTGTACCTCGGTGATGACATGCCCGACCCAGGACTGGTACTGGCAGGTACCAAATGCGGCGAAGGCATGGTACGACAAACAGCACCGGGCTGTTCTCCAGTAACACGTAGCCATGGGACGTTCAGTTGGTGGAGTTGATGTTTGGAGTTGACACCTGATCAATAGCTCTTTCTCTCTCTCTCTCTCTCTTCCTTCTCCTGCCTTTCTCTCCACTGCAGATGTGTTTGAACAGGCAGTGTCACAATGTCAGTGTGTTCGGAGTGCACGAGTGTTCAGGGAAGTGCCATGGCAGAGGGGTAAGTAGAGTTAGCACATGTAGAGATGCCAGTCGTTACAGAAAGTTTAGTTTGGCAGATATTATCTTAATACTGATGCCATAGTGTCCTCCTCCCTAGTCTTACCATCCCTGTCATAACAGTACCTCACATCTCTACAACAAGAGGGAAATCATTCAGAATTTATATTGGGTCATTTGTCATGAAATATTCACTCAGTTTAAAGGGTTAGGGTTAGATTTAGGATTTGGGTTTAGGGTTAGGTTTAGGTTTAGGGTTAGGGTTTAGGTTTAGGTTTAGGATTAGGGTTAAGGTTTAGGGTTTAGGGTTTAGGGTTAGGTTTAGGGTTAAGGTTTAGGGTTAGGGTTTAGGGTTAGGGTTAGGGTTAGGGTTAGGGTTTGGGTCTAGGTTTAGGGTTAGGGTTTAGGGTTAAGGTTTAGGGTTTAGGGGTTAGGGTTAGGGTTAGGGTTAGGGTTATGGTTTAGGGTTAGGTTTAGATTCAGGGTTTAGGGTTTAGGGTTAGGGTTAGGTTTAGGGTTAAGGTTTAGGGTTTAGGGTTAGGGTTAAGGTTTAGGGTTAGGGTTTAGGGTTTAGGGTTAGGGTTTAGGGTTTAGGGTTTAGGGTTAGGGTTTAGGGTTAGGTTTAGATTCAGGGTTTAGGGTTTAGGGTTAGGGTTAGGTTTAGGGTTAAGGTTTAGGGTTTAGGGTTAAGGTTTAGGGTTTAGGGTTAGGGTTAAGGTTTAGGGTTAGGGTTTAGGGTTTAGGGTTAGGGTTTAGGGTTAGGGTTTAGGGTTAGGGTTAGGTTTAGGGTTAAGGTTTAGGGTTTAGGGTTAGGTTTAGGGTTAAGGTTTAGGGTTAGGGTTAGGTTTAGGGTTAAGGTTTAGGGTTTAGGGTTAGGGTTAAGGTTTAGGGTTAGGGTTTAGGGTTTAGGATTAGGGTTTAGGGTTAGGGTTTAGGGTTAGGGTTAGGGTTAGGGTTAGATTCAGGGTTTAGGGTTTAGGGTTAGGGTTAGGTTTAGGGTTAAGGTTTAGGGTTAGGGTTTAGGGTTTAGGGTTAGGGTAAGTAGTTTAACAGTTTTACTAGTTGTTTTTAAAATGGACTACAGATAAAGACCTTGCCAGTTGAAAAGAAGGAAGATTTTATTGACAAGTAAAACCAGTATAAGCTTTTAGATGTTTGCAGAACTACCTATAACAATCTCCAAGCCCTAATAATTAGATACAGATCTCGTTGGGCTTTTTGTAGACTGCGTAGTCTAAACTGTGTAAAGTATTTAGTGTTGGTTTCAGAAACTTTGAGTACTGCTATTATACATTTATATAGAAATTAATTTTGGACCCAGTATAAACTGTTAAACATATTTTACATACATTCTTGTGATATAAAATACCTAAAATAGTAATTATGTGTACTTGACTACTTCTATTACATAATACTACATTGTTATAGATATTTCTGGACTTTCTTCACGCTGCATTTTAAAACCAGGCAATCAATTTCAGGCACCTTAAAAAAAGCCGGTTAAAATGCTGCTAAGGGTATGGGGTATTAAAAAAAAGTGGGGTATTTAAATTAAATGTAATTAATTGTTACATATTTTAATTCAACCCAAAAGCATGTAGTTTTACATAAAATGTAAACCATACTTTACTTTTCTCCCTATCCTTCTACTCTACTATACTATACTCCACGGTAGTAATACATACATTTTTTAACATTTTTTTATTCTGTTCATTTGTGATATTCTAGTCATACACAGACATTTCATGACATATATATATAAATATATGATGTCTCTGGTAGCTTCTACCACCCCACCTAAAAACTTAAAACTGAAGAAAAATTGATAATCACATTCAAATTAAAATATTTTTTTGTTCTATATGTAAACAAAAGCATGGGAGCAAATGACAGTTAAAGCTCCAGGTAACCTAAATCTGTGTTTTTTGTTCTTCTGGGCCAAAATGTACACGTACAGAGTATATTTTATGAATACCTTCCCAAAGTCTAATAAATGTCTGCTTTATGTCACCATATTTCTCTCCTCTCCGTGTACACTAGGCAGTCCTCATCTTGAGTAACGCTGCT
This sequence comes from Megaleporinus macrocephalus, assembly GCA_021613375.1. Taxonomy (NCBI): domain Eukaryota; kingdom Metazoa; phylum Chordata; class Actinopteri; order Characiformes; family Anostomidae; genus Megaleporinus; species Megaleporinus macrocephalus. The sequence continues at coordinate 46,928,747 of CM038712.1, read as the reverse complement.
GTCAACATTTCCTAACCAGTCACAAGGCTCTTGCCACACTCACACTAAACAGCTTCAGAGTCTGAGAAACCCTGCACAACCAAAAGCTAGCAAGCTAGACCACCTGTCTGTAACTGTGTTGCCCGTTCATTTGTTTATCCACACTCCAGCATTACTCATTCAACTCTTCCTTCATTCCTTCGTTCGTCCTTCTTCCCGTCTGTCTTTTCCGTCTTGCTCGTGAGTGGTGGAACAGGCTACGAGTGTTGGATAGAAAGCTGTCAATCAAGCTGTTCAGTAGCCACGCCCACACCATACCAATAGGTCTGATCAGCAATATTTAAGTTGTATATTTTCCATTCAGGCTTTGTTGGATGTTTAATATTACACCCCAGTTTAGTATCACACAGAAAGTTTAAATATTTTACTCAACATTCAACATCAGCAGCATTACTGACTTCTTCAGTCAGAGTTACAGACTACTTCTAAAAGGCAAAGGTGTCAAAAGTATTTATTCATTACTCAGGTAGGAGTATATGTACTAGGGTTTAAAAATACTTGAAGTATCAACTCAAGCTTTTTACCTAAGCTTTAACCTAACCCTAACCCAGTAAAAGAATAAAAGTACTGCTTTTAAAACAACTTAAAGTATAAAAGTAAAAGTAATATAAGGAAAGTAAATTCCATTAGGCTGCACCACAGGGGTCTATAGTGCACTAGCCCACCTCCCCAAAAACCCCATTCTTCTAAAAGCCATAATGACTATAATGTTATATTAAAATGTTGATGTTGATAAATTTGGGATGCGCTAGGCTTCCTGTTTCAGCCTCATATACTCCCTTTGAACATGAATGTAGTTTAGTACAATGTAAATATATTAAAGTAGAAGTAAAAAGTCTTCTAAAAATAATTACTCCAGTAAAGTATTAATAACCAAAATCTATACTTAAGTAAGGTAACGAAGTATTTGTACTTCATTACATAACACCTCTGCTAAAAGGTCAAACACTGGCCCCAGATTGTCCCCAGTGAGCTTCATCCACCAATGCAAATTCTACTACATGGCTGTTTCTTTAAGAAACAAGTTGACAACAAATCTAGTTTATACAAGCCCCCTGAAACGTTGCAGTTCCTGTACCCACTCTAGCTTATTGCCATTCCGCTCATTGCAGTAAAGTGGCCCCCACACACACAGCAGCAGCAGCATTGTATAATCAATACCGATCAGAGCTGGACCTAATGTTATTGCTTCTTGGTTAGAGCACCACAGATAAGGCCAAGGGGTAATGCTGCACTCTCAATTATGCCTCATCTCCCTTAAGCACACCGCGCTCTAGTAAGTGCGCTGCTTCGATGACTTCCGGCAGCTGTTGTGCTGCTTTGCGATCGGTCTTCGTTGCCCCACCAAGGTTAAAGCACTTGTATTTAATAGCTTCATTTATGTTCTACTTAAAGCACCATTCATCATCTTTTGGCTCATGTGTATGCAGCGTTTGCCAGCAAAGCACAGAAACACGAAAACTAGCAGCACCGGCCAAGGCCCCCGCCGACACCGTCATTTACATTCCCACCCCACGTTCACCCCAGAGGGTGCGTTTTATTTAGCTGCTCCACTCCCTCAAAGCCGACACTCGCCTCGGATAAAGCGTCGAAACCAACGCCTTCGTAGGTATTCTCGTTTTTCTGTCTCTAGGCTGAGGAGCAGACAGACGAGGCAGCTTTACAGATTCCAGTTCCTTTCAGGAACTTTTGTTCTCTCTTCGTCTCGGGTTTGAACAAAAGGATTATTGTTGGCAGGTCCACGCTGAACTGGAGTGAAGTATTTGAAACATAGCCCAAGCTTACCCTGATTGCCCATCCCCTGTAACCCACTCAGTCTGACTGCTGTTACCTTAATCAATCAATTAATCAATCAACTTTTATTTTCACTCGGTAATACACTGAGGGTAACCCTCATTTTCAATGCAACCGAGCATTTACAACTTAAAGGGACTGAAAATAAATAAGAATTAGAATCAAGTATTTAATCAAGGAAGCTAAAATAAGAAACTTTATGAGTAAAACAATAAGAATTCAATGATAAAAAAATATTAGAAAAACAGGCAAACAATATTTAATGAATTAAAAAAGAAATAAATAATTCAAAATAAAAGGATAAGTGAACAAGCTAAAATATAAAACAATAAATTAAAGATATAATAATTAGACAAGATTAAAAGAAGATTAAAATGAGTAAAAAAAATAAATTAAAACAACAAAATTATGAAGAAAGTAAATGATGAAAACAAAATGTAAAACCAAGATTGGATAGATAAAAATAAATCAATAATAAATAAAATAAATAAATAAGGTAAAAAGCCAAAAATAAATAAAATACATAAAAGGGATAAAGGTAAAACAGAAACATTACATAAATAAAATGACAAAAGAAATAAAATAAATAAAAGGCAAAAGAAAAACTCATTTAAAACAGGTACAGGCTGTCTGAAGGTGGTCCAGACAGAGCAGGATTCCTCCTCAGAATGTGTGTGTATGTTTATTGCTGTGTGTTATTGTACATTTTGAGGACATACATCTAGGAAAATACAGTAAATTAATCCAATTAATGATTTATGGTTTGATTTTTATTTCAGAAATTTAAAAATTAAGAAATACACTAACCTGCAAAGCTGATTCTGTTATATTACTTAGTAATGTAATTACGTTCTTCCAAAGAAAAATGTTCTGATATTTGATAACATACACTTAAAGAACATATTATAAGATACGCCTGCAGTATATCTACAGTCACTGTTCATTACAGAGTTACAGACTGTAGTCCATCTGTTTCTCTGCACACTTTACTAGCCCACCTTTGCCCACCGTTTCTGGACCCCCACAGAGCAGCTATTATTTGGGTGGTGTATCATTCCCAGCACTGCAGTGACACTGACGTGGTGGTGGTGGTGTGTTAGTGTGTGTTGTGCTGATGTGAGTGGATCAGACACAGCAGTGCTGCTGAAGTATTTAAACACCCCAGTGTCACTGCTGGACTGACAGTAGTCCAAGAACATCAAATCAAGCCAACAGCGTCCCGTGACCACTGATGAAGGACTAGAGGATGACCTACACAAACTGTGCAGCAGCAGATGAGCTACTGACTTTACATACACATGGTGGACACAGTATTTATAAACTTCAGCAGCACTGCTGTGTCCGATCCACTCACACCAGCACACCACACTATAAAACATCACAACTATGTCAGCATCACTGCAGTGCTGAGAATGACCCACCTCCCTAATACTACCTGCTCTGTGGTGGTCCTGTGGAGGCCCTGACCACTGATAAACAGGATGAAGGAGGGAAAACAAGTTATTTATGAAGTATAAAGTGATCCTATATGGTATGTGGAGCAGATAAAGGGGCAGTAAGTGTAGACACAATGTAAGTGTACTTAATTAAATGCTCAGTGAGTATAATTTTGGGAATCATATACAGTATTTCCAGTTTTTCACAGTAATTATATCCGTAAATGAAGACTGGACTCGGTTTGGCTAAGTGCTGTAGGTTAGGTATGGCCTGCATGCCCTGAGTTTAATATATATTCATTATATATATATATATATATATATATATATATATATATATATATATATATATATATATATATATATATAATAAGTATATATATATATATATATATATATATATATATATATATATGCATGCCCTGAGTTTAATATATATTCATTATATATATATATATATATATATATATATATATATATATATATATATATATATATATATATATATATATATATATAATAAGTATATATATATATATATATATATATATATATATATATATATAAGTTGCTAGTGGGTGACTTCATGTCTGAGCCCACATGGTTAAAGCTACATACTAACTGGTGCAGCTGTTCATCACAGTGTGATTACAAGCTGACCACACTAGAAAAGAGTGATTTGTTCATAATCCATCCAGACTTGATCTGATTCTGGTCCCAATGATAAACCCAATTTAAGGTTGAGGTATTATACAGTATGTAGGAGTTGGGAATTTGGAGACCTTTCTAGGGTAAAGTGTAGGATTGCACACAATGTATAGAAAAACATTTGTAACGCTGGTTGTGCTTGAGGCCCTCACTAGCAGACGAGTCTGACTGTGTGAGTGTGTTGAAAGATTATTGGAAAAGAACTTGGTGAAGGATGTGTTTTCCAAAGATGTGAGTGAATCATCGACCTCTGTGATCATATTTTCATGAGTATAATGCTGTTTTCGCAGCTGAGACCTAAACATCAACTTGGACCTACTTTCAGAGCCTGTGACATTAATTCGTAAGGACGTATGACATGGTCTGAAAAAATCTGCCAAAACTCTCCCACTACTTCAGGGTATTCAGTGATGATTTCAGGCTTTACGTGGCGACTCATAGCTGCACACACCCACCAGTGCTTTTTCTTTCTCCACACTCAGTTGTGAGAAAACACATCACATTTTTTTCCCATGTTTTTTCTTCTCCTATAAAATCACTGTTAATCAGTGCTGGCATAACAAAACAGTTATGTCACTGTTAGCTTTTTATATTGTAATCAGTAAAAACCAGCAGTTTAGAAAACAGGTACAGAGAAAAAGGGAATCTGATGAAAAGGACTTCAGGCTCAAGCTTTGCTTCAGACCTACAGGTGTCAGTCCATCCTTCTGAAAGGGTGTGTATCTGACATAATGCTGTTACTGAAAAAAGAAAAACACCCCAGCGTTCACACCACAACATCACCAACTGTGTTTCAGAGTACATGGATTGTAAGAAGCAGAGAATACAACCATATATATATATATATAGCGAGAGAAAAGAGAGAGAGAGAGAGAGAGAGAGAGGGAGAGAGAGAAAGAAAGGAGTGAGAGAAGAGAGAGAAGAGATGAGAGAAGAGAGAGAGAGAGAGAAGAGAAAGAGAGAAGAGAGATATAAGAGAGAGAGGAAGAGAGGAGAAGAGAGAGGAGGGAGAGAGAGAAAGGAGTGACATAAGAGGAAGAGGAAAGAGAGAGGAGGAGAGAAGAGAGAAAGAGAGGAGGAGAGAAGAGAGAGAGAGGACAGAAGAGAGAGAGAGAGAAGAGATTGAGAGAAGAGAGAGAGAAAAGAGAAAGAGAGAGGAGTGTAGAGAGGAGAGAGTGAAGAGAGGGAGAGAGAGAGGAGAGAGGGGAGAAAAAGAGGAGAGAGAGCGAGAAAGAGAAGAGAGAGAGAGTGAGAGAGAGAGAGAGAGAGGAGAGAGAGAAAGGAGTGAGAGAAGAGAGATATAAGAGAGAGAGGAAGAGAGGAGAAAAGAGAAGAGAGAGGAGGTAGAGAGAGAAAGGAGTGACATAAGAGAGCAAGAGGAGAGAGAGAGGAGGAGAGAAGAGAGAGAGAGGAGGAGAGAAGAGAGAGAGAGGAGAGAAGAGAGAGGGAGAGAGAGAGAAAGAAAGGAGTGAGAGAAGAGAGAGAGAGAGAAGAGATGAGAGAAGAGAGAGAGAGAGAGAGAGAGGAGAGAGGGGAGAGAGAGGAGAGAGAGAGACAGGACAGAAGAGAGAGAGAGGAGAGAGAAAGGCGTGAGAAAAGAGAAAGGAGTGAGAGAAGAAAGAGGAAGAGAGAGAGAGAAGAGAAAGAGAGAAGAGAGTATAAAGAGAGAGGAGAGAAAGAGGGAGAGAAGAGAGAGAGGAGAAAGAGAGAAGAAAGTAGAGAGAAAGAGGGAGAGAAGAGAGAGAGGAGAATAGGGAAAGAGAAGAGAGAGAGAAAGAGAACATAATGAATAATGAATAGAGGCTGATCTTGGACTTGCACAGTACTGTATACATGGTTTAAGTGCTGAAAAAGTATAATAACAAGTGTGTGTGTGTATGTGTGTGTGTGTATGTGGGGTGGGTGTGTGTGTGTGTGTGTGTGTGTACGTCTGTAGTAGTGGGTGTGTGATGGCTGCATTAGGCCAAAGTAAAGGGTGTGCTCTGTGGCTCAGGGCAAGGAGTGTCCAGTCCACTGAGCTCCCTCTAATCCCCCCCCCACACACACACAGCTGATACCTATTAACTTCGGAATCCCGAGGCTCCTTCTGTATCCTGAGGCAGAGAGTGTGGCTGTTTTGAGATGGGCTCTCCTACATATGCTGAAACCATCAGACTGACCACTCCTAAAGCTCCTCAGCACAGCCGAAGGAACAGAGGAGGCTTTGAAAACACACATCAAACACACGTTCCAGTGAAAAATGCTGATTTGCATCTTTCTCTCACGCAGATGTTCGGAATTCTAAAATCTAGCTCAGTGCGTCTCCATGGGCGGCATGAGAAAAATAACAGCACTCGAGTTAAAGCCCACGAAAAGAACATTCTCTTGCTTAATCACTGGTTAACACAAGCACTTGTTGATGAGAGCAGAAAATGTGTGTCAGCATAGTCTCTGCAACTCTTATAGACTTAACAAAAATAAAAATAAAAACACTGAGACTCTGATTCCTAACCCACGTTTAACCCTTTGCTTCCTCCAGTAGCGGTAGTCTGGAGTATGACAGCATGGTTACTCCAAGACCTGTATATATTTATACGGCTGTATAGAGTTAATAGTTAATTAATTATTAATTATGTTTGTTATGACAACAATGATTGTCACTGTTTGCAGATATATATATATATTAGAGATGGAAGAATTGATCAGCTATGTATCGGTATCGGCCAATTTTTAATTAAAATATGTGATCAGTGATCGGCCAATATTTCTCCAATGTAGCCGATCCTGAGAGCCGATCTATGGCGTTCAAAAAGGAGCCTAATTTCTGTATTTCCAGCTAGAGTTTCATCCAGAAGGAGGAGCCCTCCGGGCAGCTCTCTGCAGTTCCTATCTGAACCACTAGGTGGAAATACATATCCTTACATTTTCCACAGACTGACTAAAGCAGCGGCCTCACGAGAAAAGCATGTGCTGATAGAAAACATGTCGTCCGTCTGGCAGTGTTTTACTGTACGTGACGCAGACTCATCCAGGACGTTTTTAAAATTAGTAAAATCAGTGTGTCTCGTTGGAGAACCAAGACAAAGATATTTAACTCTACTAATCTGATACGGCACTTCAGAGACACCACACAGCTGAATACAGTGAGTATCAGTAAACAGCAGAGCTAGAACACACAGCTAACACAAAACAAACAACCCAGAACACCATACAGACCAGATCTGACCGGTATGAACAGAACAGCAGCAACAATTCAGTATTCTACATTTAATGATTATAGATTTAGTTTAAAATAACAGAGTCTGTGTTTAATTATTGAATTATTTTAATTAGGTTTTTAATTAATTTTTTTGTTTTAAATTAAGGGTCTAAATGTAATGATTGCAGTATTGGTGATATTTGTTAGATTTACTTTGTTTATTTATTGTTAATTTTTTTAAAAGTTATTTTAAAAGTTATTATGCTGTTTCACATGAGCTGGTTAAAAATAATAATACTAAACTAGTTTAGACCATGTTTCATGCCTTGCTTGCGCTAATAACTACATGTAGCCCTGCCGTGGGATGTAGCCCCGCCCTTGATTGGTATTGGCTGAAACGCGATCAGAATCGGCCTCAAAAACGCTGACCGGTATATATATATCTTATTAGAAGAAGGTCAAAATTTTAGTCAATTTTTTTGGAGTTATTTTTAAATAACTTTAGTTTTTAAAACTAAAGTTTAAAAAAATATCAAAAGACACCATGATTTCCAAAAATAATTAAAAATGTTCGCACCACAGGACAATTTTCTCACTTAGGTTCAGTCTATTTTAAATTAGCTCAGACCCAGAGAAGGCGGCGGTGAGTCTTGATTCTGTTTATATCTGGTTTCTTTTTTGCATGGAAGAGTTTTAACAAAACTAACAGAGCAACAAAAAACAGTGTCTCTGAATGGACTGGAACTGTGTCTGTCTTAAATGCAGTGCCATCTGAAGACCACAAGGTCACAGCCATCCAATATTGGCATCAGACTCAAAATCAGGATCAGACTTTACTGGCCAAGTATACTCACACATACAAGGAGTTTGTTTCTGGTTACAGTAGCTCACAGTGCACGACAACTGACATTACAGAAATAACAAACACACCCAACCTAGTCGTCCTACACACACACACACACATACACACACACACACATACACACAGTGACACACAGTGTAAAGTGCTGAGTGCAGCAGTAAAGGACAGTGCATTATATTAAATTAAATAGATATAAATATGGAGAACCTCATGCCTTGAGTACCGAGATTACTCTGGATTCTTTGGGTCTTTTAATGATGTCACGTACTGTTGATGATGAAATCTCTAAGTTCTTTGCTATTTTATGTTGAGAAACATTTGCCCACATAGCGATGAACTCCTGTCCATCTTTACTACTGAATTTATGCCCAAACAGTTTCTCAGTTAGCCAGTTAAATGAATGTGTTCTACCAGTTCATTGATACCACCAAATACCTCCAAAGAACCACTGATATTTTTATGTGGCTTGTGATATATATTTGAAAAAATATCTTTCATAACTATTGAAATGCTCTAGCATAAGGAAAATAGCTATTTTCTGAGTGTTTAAATAGTAATCTCAATACTATATCATTAGAAATCTATAGGATTGAACATGTTCTAACCCCTATAGTATTCACATACACTGCACAGATGAGCTTAGGGCTATAACAATACACATATTTTGGGATTTTCTTTTAGAAAATGCAAAGAATCATCATAATTGAAATAACAAATGCTTACAATTTAATCTCTATGTTTAGGATAACATGCTTTTACATAAAAAGTCAAATATAACTGAATCGTATCAGTTTGTAAACCACTGTAGGAGTTTAACTTTTGAGCTGAAATGATCAGGAATCGATTATCAATGAAGAATCTTTCACATTGTCAGACGCTAATGCAGCGTTTATGCTCTGTGATAATGTGTAAGTGATAATAACGCAGACTGTTTTGTGTTTGCAGGTGTGTAACAATAAAAAGAACTGCCACTGTGAAGCTCACTGGGCTCCCCCATTGTGTGAAAGGGCAGGGTTTGGTGGGAGTGTCGACAGTGGACCAATGAGATTGGCAGGTACAGTAACGAGCAGCTGCTGTATCAGATCACAAGCCGAAACAGTCTGCACCAAGCAGAATGAAGCATTATTAACAAAGCTGAACTTTAAACCTTTACTGATTTATATGCTGCAGATTCAACTAATGCATGTTCATTTTGGCTTCTACTTTTCTCTACTTATCATACACTTTATTTCTGGCTTGTTAATCCTGGAAAAGCTAAAGTCATGCAAACATGCAGAAGAATTCAAATGATTGAATTTATAAATCTTTTTTTATTTCTTTGGTCTCTCAATCCCCCGTTTTCCACTGCAGAATAATAAAGCGTTAGAGAAAGTTATGTTTAAGGATCTTTTCTTTTATAAAGATAGTACAGACTACTTTAACTAGAAAATGAGTGGCATGGTAGCTTCTGCCAACAATAAGGAATTATTTGATAATCAGACCACCAGACTGTCCTGGGCTGTTTAAATCACCAAGCTGCTTATAACATTCAGTTCAGCCTGGAATGAACAATAGCCCATAATATGAAAAAGTTTTTCTCTTTATATCTTTTTTTTTTTACTGTTGATGGACAGCTGACTGGTTTTAACACACATGGGAATATGAGAGAATCTTTGATAACCATTTCTGCATAATGTTTTTTGACTAAAACGACAGTCCGGCCAACAATTTTCCCTTTTTCTCCAAGTACAGATAACCAGCCAAAATGAATTTGCTCTCCAAGTTAAGTTTTGTACTACAGCAGTGTGGCTAATATAGCTAATGAGCAGTGGAAGCTTTTAATCAACAGCTTACATCATGAAGACTACATGCCTAAATCATCACAAACGTAAAAAGACATTGTTCGAATAAGTTACATTAAATTTGTACTGATCAAGGAAACAGAATGCAGTTAAGGTCACACCGAAAGCAAGTAAACGTGATGGCTACAAAAGCCAATTAAGGTCAAGGATACATAAACGCAACGAAGAGATACGTATTCCTGTAGCAGTTAATTTTACTTAATGCCGAGTTCATTTACGTCAACCTTATCATTCTGAATTAGGTGATGAAAATAGTTAGGCAGTAGACTAGTAAGACTTGTCTGGCTGCCCAAACTGGCCAAATTGCATATTTTGTTGATATTTTAAAGGCAAAAGATATTTTTAAAAATGACATTGTTCTGTTACTGTGAATTATAACCAATAATAAAAAAATATAACCATTCCAATTGACTCCTAGCTGGCTAAGAAGTGTTCCTAGCTGGTTAAGAAATACTCCTAGCTATCTAAGAAGTGCTCCTAGCTATCTAAGAAATGCTCCTAGCTATCTAAGAAATGCTCCTAGCTGGCTAAGAAATGCTCCTAGCTGTCTAAGAAATGCTCCTAGCTATCTAAGAAATGCTCCTAGCTATCTAAGAAATGCTCCTAGCTGGCTAAGAAATGCTCCTAGCTGTCTAAGAAATGCTCCTATCTGGATAAGAAGTGCTCCTAGCTGTCTAAGAAATGCTCCTAGCTGGCTAAGAAATGCTCCTATCTGGCTAAGAAGTGCTCCTAGCTATATAAGAAATGCTCCTAGCTGTCTAAGAAATGCTCCTATCTGGCTAAGAAATGCTCCTAGCTGGCTAAGAAATGCTCCTATCTGGCTAAGAAATGCTCCTAGCTGTCTAAGAAATACTCCTAGCTGGCTAAGAAATGCTCCTATCTGGCTAAGAAATGCTCCTAGCTATCTAAGAAATACTAGCTATCTAAGAAATACTCCTAGCTGGCTAAGAAGTGCTCCTAGCTATCTAAGAAATACTCCTAGCTGGCTAAGAAATGCTCCTAGCTATCTAAGAAATACTCCTAGCTGGCTAAGAAGTGCTCCTAGCTGTCAAGAAATGCTCCTATCTGGCTAAGAAATGCTCCTAGCTGGCTAAGAAGTGCTTTAAGCTGGCTAAGAAGTGCTCCTAGATGGCTAAGAAATACTCCTAGATGGCTAAGAAGTGCTCCTAGCTGGCTAAGAAGTGCTCCTAGCTAGCTGAGAAGTGCTCCTAGCTGGCTAAGAAATGCTCCTAGATGGCTAAGAAGTGCTCCTAGCTGGCTAAGAAATGCTCCTAGATGGCTAAGAAATGCTCCTAGATGGCTAAGAAGTGCTCCTAGCTGGCTAAGAAATGCTCCTAGCTATCTAAGAAATACTCCTAGCTGGCTAAGAAATGCTCCTAGCTGTCAAGAAATGCTCCTTGCTGGCTAAGAAGTGCTCCTAGCTGGCTAAGAAGTGCTCCTAACTAGCTATGAAGTGCTCCTAGCTGGCTAAGAAGTGCTCCTAGCTGTCTAAGAAGTGCTTCTAGCTGGCAAAAAGTGCTCCTAGCTGGCTAAGAAATGCTCCTAGCTGGCTAAGAATTGCTCCTAGCTGGCTTAGAAGTGCTTCTAGCTGGCTTAGAAATGCTCCTAGCTATCTAAGAAATGCTCCTAGCTATCTAAGAAATGCTCCTAGCTGTCTAAGAAATGCTCCTAGCTATCTAAGAAGTGCTCCTAGCTGCCTAAGAAATGCTCCTAGCTATCTAAGAAGTGCTCCTAGCTGTCTAAGAAATGCTCCTAGCTGTCTAAGAAATTCTCATAGCTGTCTAAGAAGTGCTCCTAGCTAGCTAAGAAATGCTCCTAGCTGTCTAAGAAGTGCTCCTAGCTGGCTTAGAAGTGCTCCTAGCTGGCTTAGAAATGCTCCTAGCTATCTAAGAAGTGCTCCTAGCTATCTAAGAAGTGCTCCTAGCTATCTAAGAAATGCTCCTAGCTGTCTAAGAAGTGCTCCTAGCTATCTAAGAAATGCTCCTATCTGGCTAACCTTTGCACATGCTACAATTACTATTTTGTATTTTTTGTATGTGTAATAAATTCACAGTAGACTAAAATTTGTAGATAATTATACTTCATTATAAAGAAATTCATTATGAAGAAAACCTCCTGCGGAGGTTGTGTTTCATCAAAAATCAATAAAATATGTGATTTGGCCAGGGCTTCCAAACCTTTTGCAAAGCACTGTAAGCTTTTAATTCTCTTACTTTTGGTCTAAAATACCTGCTCCTCTGTGTGAGGGAGGCTATTATTCTTGCACATTTCCTCTCCGGATCTTCAATGGGCAGCCTGCTGTTTCATTTTTGGCCAGAGTGTAAGGCTGGCAAGCTTTAGGTCGATACAATGCAGAGTCACCATTCAGTTCTTGCCCAAGCCCCTGCAAATTCAAGAGGCTGGAGAATTCATGAACAAATCCCTGTCAATTGAACAGTCTAACCTTTGTGATAGTTTCTACAGCGGCTCTATGACCTTGTGGTGGGCTATTCATCTCCATTCTGATTCCACTTATTAGTTAGAAGGAGAGTACTCAAATCACAGAGCTGATTCTGAGTGATTGTGACTGAGCTTTGAACATGCTTTCATGGGCTGCTCTCTTTGTCTTCCCTCCCTCTGTGCCGTGCCGTATCTTAGATGTGCGTGTGTGTGTATTAATGTGCGTGTTGTCCTATGTGACGTCAGCTGACAGTCGGGCCGTGGCCATGGGCCTGGTGGTCACTGTGCTCTGCCTGCTGGCTGCTGGCCTTCTGGTGTGCCTGAAGAGGAAGACTCTGGTCCAGCTTCTCTTTGCCAACAAGAAGAGCACCATTCAGAAGCTCAGGTAAAGCTGAGTTCATATACAGGGCAAAATCAATGGACTATGTTGGAAATGTATATATTATGTTGGCAAAAAAATTGCATCAACCTGATAAGAAAGTGAAAAAAAAGTAAATTTTCAGTCAATTTTAATGTTTGGATGGTACATTTTAGAGCTGCACATTTAAGTCAAATGTCTGTGTAAACATATACACTATCGCTCAAAAGTTTGGGATCACAGTGAAAGGTTCTTGTTTTCAATGGACTGACGGGTCTCTAAAGAAAGTTGTTTCTTTCTGGTCATTGTGAGTCGGTCAGCAAGCCATCAACTGCTGATGCCTCAGATACTAAACTAACCTAGAATGTTGTTCCCTTTTATACTCACTTATAATCATCTGATACACTTACATTAATTGTGAAATGGACAATATTGTTTGTGAATTGCATGAAAATTGCATGAAATGAAATTCGAAAGTGATCCTAAACTTTTGAATGGTAGTGTATATATATATATATATATATATAATGTAGGAACCAGTGGCGATTGGGGGGATTAGAAACAAGTAGATCCCACACAAAAAAAAGCAGAAACTGTTAAAAACTTTTGGTTCGCTGTCCACGTGCTGTGTTTGTTGTTAGCAACGGGCTCTGGTTGTTAGGTGGTCTTTCACTGTGTTAGGGCTTGTGTTGAGATGCCTGTTCAGAAATATCCTGCAGTCAGCAGCTCCACTGACTGACTGAGTTTGCGCCAGCTTTAAACACAAGGTCAGTAATGAGAGCAGTGAAGAGCAACAATGACCATATATACTGAAATTAAACAGCTTTAGTATAATGTGTTGTTATGGTAACAGACTAGGAGGGTTTGGGTTAGTTAACGTTTATATTAACTTTAGTCAGAAAGCACTCTGAAACATAAAGTTACATTACTCTCTGACCACGCCCCCAAACTGCAGACTGCTACAACAGTACATACATAAACTAATAAAATATGATAAATAAAATAAATTAATTAATTAATAAATAAAAGGACTTCATTGTTAGAAGTGCTGTCAGTAGTGCAGTATGTAATGTTCCAGAGGGTGCTGTTTGGGACACAGCCTTACTGTCTAACATTAATGTTAGTCAGGAAACCTCAACATACATTATTTTGTTATTTCATTTTAGCATTATACCACCAAAGAAAATAATATAGATTTTAGTTATATATGTTAACCATCCAGACATTGTATGTATAATTTAAAAGTTTTCTGACAGCAGTACCATGTAATGTGGAGTATCTAGTTTAGTTTGTAAAGTGATCTTTAATTGGATTTATCTAATAATAAACAGACGTACAGATAATGTTGTATTTTGTTTATTTATTTGTAATTTACTGTAATTTACTGCAATTCCACAAATGTTGTTCTACGTCACTACACATACAGTGATTTACTACCTTACCTACAGTGGAATCATCAATATTTTAGGGCATAGGGTGGGCTTTGATTCATGTTAGCAAATGTGTCCCCCCCCAATGTCAAACCCGCTTCTACCCCTTGTGTATATATATATATATATATATATATATATATATATATATATATATAACTTTTAAAAGATCCATTCTTATTGTACCTTATTTTCATTTAAGAAGTTCCACAAAGGACTCTTAAGACATCAGACACGTCAGGTAGACGACACACCGTGTCCAAAATTTTCTAAACCATTGTTTTTATTGAATGTGCACGCAGCGCCGTTCATGCTCGCTGCCAGTCAGCGACTTCCAGCATTGCACACTGTCCCTAAGCTCAGCATCTCTCTATTACTGTATTAAATTAAACACAGCACCAGACTGCAAAACGCCACAGTAGGTAACACGTGTTCTGAACTCTACCCAGAGAAAAGCAGTGAAAGTTTTCAAGATAAATAAACAAATGTGTATTATCAGTTACATCAGATAATATTACTCAACCTAACTTATGATTTCACCTTTTATCTCAAAAGCATTTCTGAAAAACAAGTTACCCGACACAAACAATAAATATATCAAATAATGACAAATGTTTTGCATTATTAAATCAATAGCTTTTAGTGTATCAGTTGCTTTCTGTTGATCTTCCTACATGATATAAATAAGCTTATTGCTTTCTAATGCATAACACTTTTCATACAGTACAAGCTTTTAAATGGCTGAAGTTGTCTTTCTGTTTTCTATTAGTCTAAAAGAGTGCAGACATCTCATGGTTCTTCAATATGGTGGCATATAACATTGAAGAGAAGCTCATCTGTTTAACAGAGATCAAGTTTAAAGACTTTCATAAGTTAAAAATAAAGCCTCTACAAACCCAATTTTTGAAAAGTTGGGACAGTATATAAAAAATGCTGCGTAATAAATTCAGTTTGGCCTGCATTCATTTGGAAAGAATACAAAAACACAACATGTGATGTTCATTGTGTTCTGTAAATATAGACTAATTTCAAATCTGATGCCAGCAACATGTTCCAAAAACGTTGAGAAAGAAGCATGTTCAGTACTGCGCTAAGGCACCTTTCCTTTTAACACCTCTTATTAATTGCTTGGTGACTGAAGACATGAACTGATTCAGTTTTTAAGCTTATTTACTATGCAGCACATTTTTGGGGGGTCTGTTTGCGCAGTCATGCCGTTGTAACACATGCAGGATGTGACTGTCATGCTGATATAGGCTTTGGCGTCCCTGAAAAAGACGTCATCTAGAAGGCAACACATGCTGCTCCAAACTGTGTTTTGTGTTACAGGTGCCTTTAAAGGCAGCAGCATTTCTGTCTATAGTAAAGTCTTATTTTGGGTGTTTGTAAACTGCAGTAGCAGACTGTGTTTATTAACAATGATTTGTCTAACTGGTTCTGGGGCTTGTGGGACTGGTTTTTAATGCAGTGATAATTGATGCTGAATGCTGTGCGTGACGGATCATCATGTGGCAGAGCAGTACTATATAATGCTGACGTTCATTTTCAGGTTCAGGATTATTTTCTCATTCTACTCAACAATGGTTTTGAATTTTTTTTGGGAGCTGCACCTCACATGTCCTGTCTGGGCATGCGGTTGTGGTTTTCGGCCTTGCCCTTTACGCACAGAGATGTCTCTGTAGGTTGTGCACTGTGGAGGGTGAAATAACTACCCCTGTGGTGCGCCTTAAGCTTTTGTTCTTAATATTTTTTTTTTCTTTACATTACTTTTACTTTTATACTTTAAGTAGTTCTGAAAGCAGTACTTTTACACTTTTACTGGAGTAAAAAGCTTGAGCTGATACTTCAACTTCTACAGAAGTATTTTAAACCCTAGTATCTATACTTCTACCTGAGTAATGAATGTGAATACTTCTGTCACCGTTGGAAACATGTGTCTACATTTTTATTGATTTTTATTTTTCTGCTTCATTTAAACACAGTGGCTGTAATTTGCATTGTGTTACATTAAAAGTAAAGAATGTTTTTGGCCTCCCCTGTAAAGTTATGATTTTTGGAGTTTTCTTTGATCAGCACTGATTTTTTTGTCTTAGTAATGGTTTGTTTAAATACAGGTCTAAGTAGATTTACAAATCACTGTAGATTTATAAATCATCTGTTTCAACTTTGTTTAGATTTGGGTTTGTAAAAAAAGGCTATAATACAAAAATCTGTGTTTCTCATTTTACAAAAATAAGTAATTTAGGAAAACAAAAAGCAAAAACATTTAATAACAAAAGGTAACATCATAATCAGCTGACATTCAGTCATCTACTTACTCTGCAGTGTATGCAGTCACTACAGAGTGGTTTATGATACATGAGGATGTTCTGTGTTGTTGAATTTCTGCCGATGCCCATGATTTATTTAGAAAAACACTTTGTGACATAATGTACCACAATGACATTGCATCATCTTGTCTACTCCTGTTTGACAGGCATCGATGTTATGCTTACAGTCTCTCCCTTTCTTGTGTAGATCAGTGGGATGGAGTAGAGCCCCCAGTCCACCACAGCCTGTGTACAGAGGCTCTCCTCTCCACAAATCCCCTTCCAGAACTGCCAACTCTAGATTAGACAAGGTACGTGTGGTCACTTCATCCTACACACATTCTCACAAACAAACACATGCAGTGAAGCCAATCAAGCTCAGCAATAGAGTTCAGGCTCTGTAATTCAGTATGAATCTTTTGTTCTCTGTTCAAGCGACAGACGTTATGAACTCTCCCTGAGAAATGACTGTGCCCATCCAAACCAGTTCAGCTCAGGCTTATTGTCAGAAACAAGAGGCCGCCAAAGCGTATAATTGATTTGTCCTCCGAGTCTGTCCCTGAAAGAATTTAAAGGAAGGCTGTGTCATCTACAAAAGGCAGACTTTAATAGAGAAGCATCTCTCTTTCACTTAAGCACGAATTGTATGGAGGCACCATAATAGCAGCTCACAACTAATAGTTTGTGTTGTTTATCAAGACATTGGGTCTGTATCAAATCCTACTGAGGTCCTACATAGGCAGCATTTAACATCATAGTATGCGCTCCCGACATGTAGACTGTCCCAATTCTTACATACCTTAAACATGCTGTCTACTGAGAAACCTTATTTAGACCTGATTTTAAGGAAGCATCGAACGCTTCCTCAGCCGCTAAGACAATCCCATGATGCAACACAGGCTAATCTAGGAGCAGTGAAGTGGTTTAAAAATGTGAGTTATTTTGATTCTCTCTGGAGTTTTAATGTGTTTCCGGTCATATAATCACACAAAACAGTATTTTATTATCAACTCTGTAACGAGTCCTTCACCATTTACACTTTATACTCGAGACATTAGCATTTATGCTAGCGGATTTTAAGCCTCGGGCTATTGTTTTGGATGGTGGCCGGTAGCTTAGCAACCAGCTAAACCACAGGTGGCGTGCTGCAGTGGGCGGGAACAAGCCGTGACGCAGTCTCTCTCTAACTAGAGCGTCTCAGTAATCTGTTTTATGAGGAGAGATGAGGAGAGAACACTGATACTTAAACAGCTGCTACCTAGACAGCCTACTTACACACTCACTAGGATTTGAGACACACCCAGACCTTAGCGGCTGAGGAAGCATTCAATGCTTCCTTAAAATCAGGTCTAAATAAGGTTCCTCAGTAGACAGCATGTTTAAGGTATGTAAGAATTGGGACAGTCTATACTACTATGTAAAATGCTGCCTATGTAGGAGCTCACTAGGTTTTGAGACACACCCATAGTGTAGGTATGATCCTATGTGCTGAAATTGCATAAAAACAGATGTATGTGTATGTATGACAGAGAGAGAGAGAGAGAGAGAGAGAGAGAAAGAGAAAGTGCATCCAGATGCTGTTCAGCACTCCAGGCATGTGGAAGATTATTGATTGTGGCAGAGGCAGAAGGATCAGGGAGCAGAGTTCAGAGGAAGAGGGGTCACGCCTCTCATGGGTCATAGAAAAGCAGTGATGCTGTCTAGGCCAGAGTGACCTTTGCTCGTGATCTTTATCCTACAGTTCTCACAGGCCCTATCAGTCACAGACGAGAGAGAGAGAGTGGAAAGCACATGAAAATACAAAACTTTGTATTTAAAATTCATCACATTGTTGCATGTGCTCTGAGAAATGACACATACGTACTGAATATATAGCTCTTTTTTTACATTTCTCCACTTCTCTTTTCCTCATTCAGTGCCTCTCATTTTCACCTTTCCTCTTTTGATCCAAACTGTGATGTAATACCAAATTCAAATTCAAATCCTGTCGGCTGCCTGTCTAACATGCTATCTCATTTGACTACCATGCGGGGGAAGTGTTCTAGCATTCTTAGTGGTTTTGATATTTTGAATCAGCATCGGTACTTGTTAGTATTGCACAGTATAACACTACAAATCAAATCTAATCAAATTTATTTGTATAGCGCTTTTAACAACTGATGTCACAAAGCAGCTTTACATGAATTTAGTGATAAGAAAAGTTCAATAGAGCATCAATAAGCCTAAAAAAGAAAATAAGAACACAAAAAGAAATCATAGAAATCATAGAATAAACATATAAAACCCCCGGTGAGCAAGCTATAGACGACAGTGGCGAGGAGAAACTCCCTCAGAGCTGGAGGGAGAAACCTTGAGAGGAACCAAGACCCATCCTCCTCTGATCAAACTACTCAAACAGCACTGATATACTGACTGTACCACCTTGTACTTCTGTTCAGCTGCTCAGGTGTGCTTATATAATCATAATATGATATCACTAAGATGAATTATAGTACAGATGAAGAACAGTCAGAGTGATGATGATGAAGGTAGAAGGTTAGTAGAAACTAGTTAGAGTCCATGTTAATTTCAGTACAGTCTGTATTGAAGGTTAGCCAGCTAGTCTGAGGCTAGGTAGCTGGTACGATACAGGTAACAGCAAGGCCCGGCGTTCAGTCTGGTGGTAGGTACAAGCCCTAATCAGAAAAAATTTGAATGGTATGGAAAATGTAAAAAAGAAAAAAACAGTGCTTCTTACATTTACATTTAGATTGACTTTTATTTTATTGCAGACAGTTTCAACCCAAGATGCTTCATGCTTTGTCTGATTAACTGCATTTCATTTATTAATATTCATCCATTCCTGCATTTCAGGCCTGCAGCACATTCCAAGAGAAGCTGAGACGGGGGCAGTTTAGTGCTAGTAATGAGGTAAAAAAAAAAAAAATAAATAAATAAATAATAATGTGATTTCTAACAGGTGATGTCAACAGGTGTTTGTAATCATGATTTGATGGAAAAGAAGAAGTGTCCACCACAAAAGTCTTTGAGGAGCTGAGATGGGAAGAGGATCTGCAGTTTGTCCAAAAAAGCATGAAAACTTTATTAAACGTTTATAAACAATATTCCTTAAAGAAAGGTTGGAAAGGGATTCTTACAGTGCATAATATGCATTTATCGATTGAAGGAATCAAAAGGAATTTCAGTATGTAAGAAGCAAAAGCCTAAGCTGAACACCTGAGATCTCCAATCCCTTAGACGATCTTTCAACATTAGCTGATAAAACCACATGGGCAAGAGAATAGTTTGGCACTGCAATACAGAGATACATTCACAAATACCACAGAAGCCTTATGTTACTATATCCAGGAGTAGCATTGACTTCTCTGGGCTTGTAGGCATCTGCGATGGAGCGTCACACAATGGAAATGAAAGCGGTCCATTCAGACTGTTATCAGCAACAAGTCTAAAAGCCAACGTCGGTCATGGTTTGAGGTTGCCAACGGCAATTTACAGCTTTGTGAGGCAGCATTAATACAGAAAAGTATATTAATATCTTAGAGCAGGGGTCACTAATAGGTGGACTGCGGTCCAGATCCGGACTCAGACATTGCCCAATGCGGACCCAAACTGATAAACTGGAAGGATTTAATTCTGACAGTGTTTATTTTAAGCGGTGGAGCTTTTCTTGTCTTTACGGTATACGGGCGGCGCAGTAAACTCTCAGACAAATCGCATGCAAAGTAAATTCACCAGACGCGCTCCTCAGCCAATCAGATCTGTGCAGATTCGGGAGTGTGGCGCGCACACAGGCGAGAAACAGCAGAATAAAGCTAAAATTCTAATTAAATACCCCTGTCTTAGAGCAACATACGCTGCCTTCAAAAAACTCTTCTCATTCCACACTTCCACATGCATAGCTGTAGAAGAAGAGGGTCTGGATACTGGACTGACCTTCCTACAGTCCTGATCCATCCCCAATAAAGAACATAGGTGTATAAGAATGGATGCTTATTTAAAAAAGAAGTTGACCAGACAACACGACATATCCCAAATTAATTCTGTATGCAATAAATGAAGTAAATCTAAGAAACGCTGTATCCATTGTATTCATGTTCCAATTTTAGTAGTTTGTAGTTTTTTGTGGATATTTGTGGATATTTTTGGTTGTTCTAATATAAAAGACTTAATATAAAAGTTTTACTTGCCTGTGACAGACATCAGCATATATTTACCTGTAGCTGTTTGGCTGTGATTGAATGTACATTTGACATGCTTATGTAATTTGAACCGTGACTGTGTTTTGATTGGAATTTTTGGGTGTACCACTTCACCCAGTATTGTCTTAAACTGTGCAGTTGGTCTTATTTAATATTTTTCTCCAGATGTGTACTGAGAGACTCATTAAAATCTGCCTGCAGAGTAACTGGACTGCCTACATGTATCAGCATGTAGAAAGCCTGCTTTCTGTGTGCTACCATGTTTTCTAGCTCTTTCTAGCCATATTGAGACATTGGGTGTGTCTCAAACTCTAGAGAGTGTCTAAGTAGGCTGTCTAGGTAGCAGCTGTGTAAGTATCAGCGTTCTCTCCTCATCTCTCCTCATAAAACAGATTACTGAGACGCTCTAGTTAGAGAGAGACTGCGTCACGGCTTGTTCCCGCCACTGCAGCACGCCACCGGTGGTTTAGCTGGTTGCTAAGCTACTGGCCGGCATCCAAAACAATAGCCAGAGTCTTAAAAATAAAAAAAACTAGCATAAATGCTAATGTCTGGAGTATAAAAGTGTAAATGGTGAAGGACTCGTTACAGAGTTGATAATAAAATACTGTTTTGTGTGATTATATGACCAGAAACACATTAAAACTCCAGAGAGAATCAAAATAACTCACATTTTAAAACCACTTCACTGCTCGTAGATTAGCCTGTGTTGCATCATGGGATTGTCTTAGCGGCTGAGGAAGCGTTCGATGCTTCCTAAAAATCAGGTCTAAATAAGGTTCCTCAGTAGACAGCATGTTTAAGGTATGTAAGTATTGGGACAGTCTACATGTCGGGAGTGCATACTATGATGTAAAATGCTGCCTATGTAGGAGATCAGTAGGATTTGAGACAGACCCATCAAGTTGTTGAAATAGAAAACTTTTACAGTTGTTTTCTTTGCTATTGGTGTAATCTTTGTTTCTCCCCCCCTCTCTCTCTTTCTGTCTCTTTCTTTTTCTCTCTCCTTCTCTCTCCACAGCCATCTCATCTCAGCGTTGAGCCCCTTCTTCCTCCTCCGAACTTTCACTCTCACAGTTTGCGGCGGTTGCCCCAGTGCCCTGCTCAGTGCCAGCCCGTTCACATCAGCCACCCCATGCCAATCACGCTGGGTGTGGGCATGGCCACTGGCCTGCAGGCCCTGCCCCCAGTGCCGCCCCACAGGCCTCTGCCCACTCACACTCAGTCTCCAGTCAGAGCGGCCCCTTTCCTCACCCTTCCTCGCCAGCTACCCTACAGAGCCAACCAGGTACCCACTTTTGCGTCATGTACTAAAATAAAATATTTATCTTTTATTTTAGTTCAAGCCTGGAGGAGGGAAATCTCAGAAATAGGCACTCATACAGTGAGTCTACTACAGTATAGAGTCTGTCTATATTACAGCAATCACTCATGCACTTACGTACATTTGCATAATGACAGACTGAATGATATCCTTGTAATACAAAAGCTGCTCTTGAGGCAGTTAAGGGTGATTGTGGCACAGCAGTGCAACAGCGGAGGTCTCTAATTGACATGCTGTGTTGCAAAATATATGAGACGTTTTATAGGACATGCACAGTCAGATACTGAGAGTTTTCTGGGTGGAAGATGTTAACTAGGGTATGTTACACTTTTTTTTCTCAGTCTGCACAGCATATGATTTATTAATCATGGGGTGTGTCTCAAATCCTAGTGAGCTCCTACATAGGCAGCATTCTACATCATAGTATGCGCTCCCGACATGTAGACTGTCCCAATTGTTACATACCTTAAACATACTGTCTACTGAGGAACCTTATTTAGACCTGATTTTAAGGAAGCATCGAACGCTTCCTCAGCCGCTAAGAGAATCCCATGATGCAGCACTGGCTAATCTAGGAGCAGTGAAGTGGTTTTAAAATGTGAGTTATTTTGATTCTCTCTGGAGTTTTAATGTGTTTCTGGTCATATAATCACACAAAACGGTATTTTATTATCAACTCTGTAACGAGACCTTCACCATTTACACTTTATACTCGAGACATTAGCATTTATGCTAGCGGATTTTAAGCCTCGGGCTATTGTTTTGGATGCAAGCCGGTAGCTTAGCAACCAGCTAAACCACCGGTGGCGTGCGGCAGTGGGCGGGAACAAGCCGTGACGCAGTCTCACTCTAACTAGAGCGTCTCAGTAATCTGTTTTATGAGGAGAGATGAGGAGAGAACGCTGATACTTACACAGCTGCTACCTAGACAGCCTACTTAGACACTCACTAGGATTTGAGTCACACCCATTATTATTATTACTGCACTACTGATAACACAGAAGGCTGCTTTATGCAGATGAACCTCTTAACCAGTCACTTCATTTTAATCTATCATAGTTCAGAAATCAAGATATTCATCTAGTCAGTTATTTAGGTCAGAATAATGCAGGCTACTCTGCAGAAATCATTGTATTGAATTGGTTGACCAGTCCAAGGTGTACTGTCATCACAATGGTTGTGTCTTAAATCCTAGTGAGTGTGTAAGTAGGCTGTCTAGGTAGCAGCTGTGTAAGTAGCAGCGTTCTCTCCTCATCTCTCCTCATAAAACAGATTACTGAGACGCTCTAGTTAGAGAGAGACTGCGTCACGGCTTGTTCCCGCCCACTGCACCACACGACAGATGGTTTAGCTGGTTGCTAAGCTACCGGCCAGCATCCAAAACAATAGCCAGAGTCTTAAAAATCCGCTAGCATAAATGCTAATGGCTCGAGTATAAAACTGCTAAATGGTCAACAACTCGTTACAGAGTTGATAATAAAATACTGTTCTGTGTGATTATATGACCAGAAACACATTAAAACTCCAGAGAGAATCAAAATAACTAACATTTGAAGATGACTTTTCTGCAAGTAGTTTAATGCTTCCTTAAAATCAGGTCTAAGTAAGGTTTCTCAGTAGCAGCATGTTTAAGGTATGTAAGAATTGGGACAGTCTACATGTCAGGAGCGCATACTATGATGTAAAATGCTGCCTATGTAGGAGCTCACTAGGTTTTGAGACACACCCAATGTGTAGCTATAGAATTATTATATCAATATTTTGCCCATATTTTGAAGCCCTGCTAACTTTGATTAGATAAAACTGATTCATACGGACATGTTTTTGCAGGTCAGGCATAATTCAAGCAAGCAGTTTAATGTATTGTAAACACAAGCTCGTGTTGATGCTAGATGGTGTAGCATTATTTGCATTATCCCTTTAACTAAAGATGCATTTTTATGCAAAAGCGTAGGAAGGTTGCACAAGAACATCACTTCAGCGTGGTGCTGTGGAGTACTCTGCGAGCTTTCCAGGAGACATGTCTGCCTGTCACATGGTGGCAAAACAAGAATCCATTATTATCCTTGGAAAACAACATTTGTTATTTTAAATCAATGTGAATAGATACTGGAAAGACATTCTACCCCTCCAAAAAAATAAATAAATAAGTAATGTCACATTTTCAACATTCTGACAAGAACAACTGTTTGAAAGGATGGATAACTCTTGTGGTCCAACATTTTGGTCATGAGAATCACTAACAGTGAGAAAAGATACATTTGAGAAATACCTATTGCCTGCCCGTCCTGTGATTTATGCACATGCCTTTTAAGTTCAGCCTTGATCTCTCATTAAAGACGAGCCATCTCTGGGTTTGAAGTAGTTTTACCCACCGGCTGTGCTGCCCTGCTCCTCTCTCCAGGATGGACCCCTCACGGATTCTCAGAGCATGGTTCTTATTAAGGCTTAAATCAGCATGAGCGCTTCAGAGACGGAGACCGGGGCACAAGGGCTAAAAGAGACGTGTGTGCTTTGCAGGGAGCGGCACAGTGTCCGAAGGGCATTCAGTCAAACTCAAACGATCCAGCCGAGGCAGCAACCAATGTCCACCCCATGACGCCTCAGTATTTTTAAGCAAAATCAAACAAACAGTATGAGGTGCATGAATGCCAGTGCCGACGGCCAGGCTGAGAAGAAAACTACATTAAGGATTTAATATAATTTTGGCGTCTGCCAAACGCCGCAGGGACATTGTTTTCTATCAGCGAGAGGCACCCAGCAGGCTTTCAGCAATAGCAAAGATTTTTGAGTTTAGGGTTTGTTGGAGTATTGATTTAGAGGTGGCGGTCAGTCTATAACTGTGTTAATGTCAGGGCCAGGTTTGCATTGTGTACGTTGTATATTTTTATGCAAATCTCCACAGAGGTGTATCAATTTCATGTGCCATATCAACTTAATGTACTTAGTTGATTGAGCTGTGAGGCTTAGAAGAATAAGCCATTGTTTATTTGCCACATCTCTGTCTGACACATCCATAATGTCAACATTTTGCTGGTCCATATAGGAAAATACCAAAATGGAGTTGGTGGTGGTTTCATGCTTCTGGAGTGAATGAACTCATGCAAGTAAGGCAGATAGTTTGTTAACTGTAAGATAGGTGGACTATCAACCTATACAGCTACAAGAATTGACTTACATCATCACTTGAGGCAGCATCAGAGAACCTAAATCAACTCGAACACATGTCTTGAATAGATTATTAAATAGATTATCAAATACATAGTACATGTTTTTGCCATTCAGCAGTAACAGAATGAAAAGAAATAGCTACAGTCCTTGGCTGGGCTATTTGAGATCAGGGCAGTGTGGGTCAAAGATGAACAAATGTGGCACAGCGGGACAAATCAAGCACAAAACCTTCTTGCCATGATAATGTGACTGTATTTTAGCACTGCTTAGAGCTGGGTGATAAAACGATAACGATAATTATCGCGAGATAACTTTTCCTTAATAGAACTATAAGAAGTAGTTGATAGAAAGTTGATAGAATTAAGTTCTGTCCATGTTTTGAGAGACAACACGAACAGCCAATGAGAATGAGAACAGCGCCGCCCCAAACCAATCAGGTGGCTGAACTAGAGTAGGCATCACAGTTGAGCTGTGAGAATAAAATAAGAGAAAATAACAGAAAACGTTAAACTACTACTGAAAGAAACATGATACACGTGTTAATAATCTATAAGATAAGATAAACAGGTAAACAGGTGCTGTCCTGCTGCTGTGTTGATGAAGCTCTATGGGATGTTTGATCTTCAGGGTCTCGTGTATAGCAGTTGTACTGTTGTGATCATCTCCACTGTGCAGAGCTGACAGAGCACCACACTGTTGTGTTTCTGTGTGAAACACTCCCACAACGTTAGATGTACGTGAGAGATTGTTTGTAGCTGCAGCTTGCAGCTAATTGACGGAATGGATAAAGATAAATATATCTATTGTAGGAGTTCGAGTGAGAACACTGAGGCAAAGTTAACTTTATAACCAAAAATCCCGAGTAGGAAACTTTATTTTCTACTGAAATCAGAATCGATAAACCAACAACTCCCCATTAGAGCCGACAGAGTTCACTCACCACTATGAGTGAACATAAACAGAGTCCTTTTCTCAGACTGAACTTGAAGACCCAGCAACAGCCTGATTAACACAGTGTCTGTGTGTGAATACTGTTCATGCTAGTACTGCCCCATATATATATATATATATATATATAAATGTGTGTGTGTGTGTGTGTGTGTGTGTGTGTGTGTGTGTGTGTTTAATTTATTTGAAATATAGTTGTGTAATGTTCTACAGTACATTTGTCTATCTTCTGATAGAAGAAAAACAGAGGATAAAAACAAAATTTTAAAACTTTGATATTTCACTTCTCACTTAAAGTAAAAAGGCAGTAATGATTTAATTTATATCGTGATATATATATATATATATATGAAAAAAATTATTTTGATAAGATTTTTTTCCCATATCACCCAGCACTAGCGCTGTTGTATACTGTTGCCAATCAAGGCAGTTAGACACTGTTGTCTAGGGTCTAATTGATTCCTTTTGGTCCTGACTAAGACTAACTAAGACACACTGTCCATAAAAGCTGCAATTCAAAATGAGCGTCCACTATTTCTCCTCGTTGCCCAATGCACTTTCACTTCTGGATGAGCCCAGAAGTTAATAAAGACCAATGAGTTGACTAGCACTCCCATATGGTTTCAGAAGGAAATTCAGAGTCTACACCTGGCCAGCAACCTTTTCTAACACAGAGACACTGAGTGCACTTAATAATCAGTTCTGTTTTATTGAGGTTTATTGAAGTGGTCATGTAAGCAGCAGAATACCATTTCATACAATAGATTAGGGCCTATAAATCTAATTAAGGAATCAGAGAGCTAGATTTTGTGTACTGGATCTATGATTTCCTATTTCTCAGTCTGTGCATGTGTGAAAACAGACTGCAGTACTGAAAACAAGTCAGCAGCTTTGATTTTTTTTGTAGCTTCCAGTCCAACCATAATCACACCTGTTTCACATGATGATGCACACTGCAGGAAGTAGTTGATAGAAGTAATTTAGTCACAATACTGTAATACTGTCCAAGTTTCACGCTGCACTTTAGAAAATATCAATATTTGATTATTTATGACTATGGGTGGGGTGAGGGGTCTTTAACAATAGACTCAAATAGACCCAAAAAAAGCATTTTCATGACAACAACTAACTAGACAAAAGTAGGCAATAGTTCATGCAGGCAACATTGACGTATCAATGCATCACAAGCAACAATGACCAGGAGTAAGTTCAGATGTAATAACAGTGGAGTGGCACTCCTCCTCTTTAATAATAATATTTTTATTGCAAACAAAAATTAACATGACAATTGCATGACACTGTATTAAGCTATAATTACAGTGAATGTCAGTGTGTTTCCTATAAAACCAACCAAACAGTACTAAGATAATTTAAATTTGAGTTTTTCCCATAACTGTTCAGTTTTGCTTGTGAAATGTTGGTGATAAAAGCTAACCGGGCCTATTTTTGAGCGAATGGGATTTCTGTGCAAAGTAGCATGGCCAAATTATTGTCTGCGGTAAATGACTGCGTGCTGCCGAAGACAGAAATTAGGCTGAGAAATGCTGGATAATTCCTTTAAGCGGGTGATTTATTCTTTTCTCTGTTTTGTAAACGATTTTCTGCCGCACTAGAACAGTGCTACAACAGCGTTATTAAAATTATACCATGTACGCTACTGGGCCAATGTGGAATTCATGAGCCTGGGCTTTTAGTGATGAACTCATAGTTAGTATGAGTAAGTGCAGAAGCACTTACCTATGAAATCATGGGAGCACTCTGGTTGACTTGGTACCCTCGAGTGTCTGTGCTGCTTGACTGAGTCAACATTGACTGTGAAAGTCCTGAAACGAGTTCACGTCTTCAGGCACTGCAGCAAATTGGCCTCACAGCTCAACACAGTGTTAGGCACGCATGAATAAAAGCTCCCATAATACTGGGATGACATCACATTCTCTGGGGAAGAGTCTTGCTCAAGACGTGTTAATAAAAAAAATAAAAAAAAAGAGAAACACTTTCACATAGCGTCTGGTGCTGGAGACGCTTGGGGACACGGGCTCAGCGGGATCCGAGCACGACCTACTTCCCAAATTGTGGCAAGTTAATCGGCATTTGGAAATCAGTTTGTTCGGTAATGTTTTTTTCATAATGGACCCGTATCTAGCACTCAAAATGAGCTAATTTCTCTCTGTCTGTGTGTAAGTTGTCTGGGACCTCTTGTGAAACAAGTAGCAGATGTATGTCATTACTTCACCCTTGGAATAAATTGGCAACATATGACAACTTTTTCTTTCCGCACGTGCTCCTAGGCCGCTGGGCAGGGTGGCCACGACAGCTACAGCTGTACCAGCTTGATGACGGCGCTCTAGGCAAGCAGTGTCACAGTGGCTCCTGCAATTGACAGCAACATAGCACCATCTAGTGGATATATGTTTTGTTTACATTTACATACAGAAAGTGGACATAGTTATAATAGGTGGACCTAGACACCAGACCAGGGCAACTCCTTAAAGCCGGTTTCTTTCCTGCCAGGACACGTATTCTGCTGTAAGAGACCAAGTCAAGTTTATTTGTGTAGCACTTTTTACAACGATGTTGTCTCAAAGCAGCTTTACAGAAGTTTAGAAAACAGACAGTTACAACATACATCCCCCAGTGAGCAAGCCAGAGGCAACAGTGGCAAGAACACCTCCCTCAGACTGGAGGAACCAAACCTTGGGAGGAACCAAGACTCACAAGGGGAGAGCCATCCTCCTCTGATCAAACAGTGTTTACAGTTTAATAAACTAAACACCAAAGAAAAGAGTCTCGGTTTGAAATCTGGATAGGTGCACAGGTAGAGGCAGTCTCTGACTGAGGCAGTCTCTGACTGAGTCTTTATGTAAAGTGGGCGTGAGCTGAAACAGTTCCATCCTATCTCAATGCTGGTGCATCAGTGATGTAACTGAGGGTGTAGCAGTTGACACAGATGGACAGGAGAGCTGGCTGGTGATGGTGAGGAGGAGGCCCTGATGGTCAGTCCTCCAACAGCATTCAACAGACGGGAAGACAGTGATTATCTCAGGAAGAGGAAAGAGAGAAAGTTAGTTGGGCTCGGGAGTACAACAGTAGAGAATATGAATGTAAACAGCCACTACCATACCATAGCTGTAAAGTGGTGCACCTGGTCCTCAGTGTTGTTCAGATGGGTCCTAAAGCCTAAATCCAGTTTCCCAGCAGAACATTGCTCAGAGCCTCACATTCCATCCATCGGCTTGTCTTCTGTCTACAGTGTGTCCTAGCGTTATCATTTCTCCAGATTAATAGCACATACTTGGCCATCCATTTGACCAGAGGACCTTCTTCCAGTGCTTGAAAGTCCTGTTGCGGTGCTCATGCACCCATTGTAGATGCTTCCAACAGTGGACAAGGGTTAGCATGGCCTCTCTGAGCAGTCTGCAGGTGCGCAGCCCCATATAAGGCAGTGTGCAATGCACTATGTATTGTGATTTGTGCTACTGTAGCCACTCTGTTCATTCAAACCAGAAAGAACAGCCTTCATTGCCCTGACCCATCAAGTCTTGCCAATTCAGAGATGTTCCAAAGCAGTTGTTTGGCTGTAATCATACAGTCCTTCATCACTTAAGTCTTTTTGCCTGACCATTTCTCCAACATCCAACAGGTTGACAACAAGAACTGATTGTCCTCTTACCCTTTAATATATCCCAGACCTAGCACATACATTCGCTTTGCTTATGAGTAGTC
Source organism: Megaleporinus macrocephalus (assembly GCA_021613375.1). NCBI lineage: Eukaryota > Metazoa > Chordata > Actinopteri > Characiformes > Anostomidae > Megaleporinus > Megaleporinus macrocephalus. Next base: position 46,898,988 of record CM038712.1, on the reverse strand, counting down.
ATTAGGTGTGTCTCAAAATCTACTGAGCTCCTACATAGGCAGCATTTTACATCATAGTATGCGCTCCCGACATGTAGACTGTCCCAATTCTTACATACCTTAAACATACTGTCTACTGAGAAACCTTATTTAGACCTGATTTTAAAGAAGCATCGAACACTTCCTCAGCCGCTAAGACAATCCCATGATGCAACACAGGCTAATCTACGAGCAGTGAAGTGGTTTTAAAATGTGAGTTATTTTGATTCTCTCTGGAGTTTTAATGTGTTTCTGGTCATATAATCACACAAAACAGTATTTTATTATCAACTCTGTAACGAGTCCTTCACCATTTAGCAGTTTTATACTCAATACATTAGCATTTATGCTAGCAGATTTTTAAGCCTCTGGCTATTGTTTTGGGTCCCGGCTGCAGTCTCTCTCTAACTAGAGCGTCTCAGTAATCTGTTTTATGAGGAGAGATGAGGAGAGAACACTGATACTTACACAGCTGCTACCTAGACAGCCTACTTAGACACTCACTAGGATTTGAGACACACCCATCATGTTTCGGCTGATCACTGTGCAGCAAAGGCTAATTAAAATTCTTTGTCCTAAAACATTGTCAGATCACAGTCCAGGGGTTATGGTGCGAGTGCTGTAAATGTGAACTGTTCTCTGATTTTAATTAGTCATTTAAAGTTTTTGTGTTTTTATGCACAGGACCACGAGAAGCCCAGTCCTCCACAGAAGCCGCTGCCTGCAGACCCCCCGGTTAGAGGTTCCAGGCTAGGTCGCAGCACATCAGCAGTTGGAGTGCAGACACACAGTCCTGTGCGCTTACCTATTCCAATCCCAACTGTACCGCTACCCCCACCTGCTATACCACAACCAGCCAGGTCAGTACAAACGAAAACTTTCCTTTAAGTTGACTGTCTAACTCTAATGCCACTCACATTACCAACTGTGCTAAGGGGTGTGTCTCAAATCCTACTGAGCTCCTACATAGGCAGCATTTTACATCATAGTATGCACTCCTGACATGTAGACTGTCCCAATTCTTACATACCTTAAACATGCTGTCTACTGAGGAACCTTATTTAGACCTGATTTTAAGGAAGCATCAAACGCTTCATCAGCCGCTAAGACAATCCCATGATGCAACACAGGCTAATCTACGAGCAGTGAAGTGGTTTTTAAATGTGAGTTATTTTGATTTTCTCTGGAGTTTTAATGTGTTTCTGGTCATATAATCACACAAAACAGTATTTTATTATCAACTCTGTAACGAGTCCTTCACCATTTACACTTTTATACTCCAGACATTAGCATTTATGCTAGAGGATTTTTAAGCCTCGGGCTATTGTTTTGGATGGCGGCCGGTAGCTTAGCAACCAGCTAAACCACCGGTCAGGTGCTACAGTGGGCGGGAACAAGCCGTGATGCAGTCTCTCTCTAACTGGGGCATCTCAGTAATCTGTTTTATGAGGAGAGACGTAGACCTAGAAGAGACCTAGACAGTGCCTACTTAGACACTCACTAGGTTTTGAGACTGACCCAAGATTTCAAGATTACAACTAAACTTCCAAGTTTAACAAGTGTTTTTCGTCGATGTTCTTGTTTTTTGCTTTTCAGGCCCCCACCAAGACTACCGCCGTCTTTATATGAGCGCTGACATAGGTTCCCCATGAGATGAGGACAAATTCCACCAGCATATGAACACATTTATTTGCACTATGAAAACTCTATTGGACCCACTGGTCACCCCTGCGGAACTCCTTAGAGTGTCTCTGAATCTCAGAGAGAGGGAAACTGAGCCTCGGTGGTGTTGTGCCTCAGAAAAGGTGCTCAGTGTCCTCACTCAGGTACTGCAGAACTATTTAAGATGTATATTTATTGTCCGAAGAACACATGCACTGTGGTCAACACTTTTTTGTATGGTAGCATTCTTGTGAACTTTTTATTACCATGTTTGTGCTCTTTTTGTCAAAACTACCGACACTTGATTTCAGATCACAGCCGGAAATGCTTTTATCCATGCTCAGTTTTTTTTTCTCCTGATGTACTAGGAGAAATACCCAAAATGCAAGTGTGTGCGGTGAAAAATAGGACCGGGCTTGCTTAAAAATAAGCGGAACTGGATTGCAAACACCACAAGATTCATGTACAACATTAAAGCTAGTGCTGGGTATCGCCACTGATTTCCCGGATCGATTCCATCCCGATTCACAAGGTCCCAATTAAATTCGATTTCCGATTCGATTCAATTCAATTGAATATCGATTCATTTAGGGATATTTCAGTTACAATAATATGTTTTGTTTGAATATGAAATGAGATTTTCAGAGAACTAATGTGGTAAATTTAGTAATGATAGTAACCTACCATTACTAAAAACATTAGTGTTTATATGAAGAATTAACCCAAAACAGTTACATTACTTTTTTTTACTAAACACACTACAACAGTGTACATGTAATGTAAACCAACATTTGGCTGTGATGATCTCACACACTTCAACATAGCTCCAGTATCAGAAAAGATCTTTAAAAAAGGCCTTTGAATTGCCTTTTAAAGTGCAAATTACGATTGTTTTAACATGTTGTAAAGTAGTCATGAACATACTTCTGAACATTGAAAACAGTGAGGCCCATAAAACTAAAATCTATCTCACTTCTTGGAGATTATGATATGCTAATTTTAAAAGTTGATCTCGGGTTTATACAAATCGATATTGGATTATTCAAATGAAGATCAATTTTTTAAACACGCCCCTAATTAAAGCAGATTGAAGAAGTCTAGAAAAATGAAAATGATCATTTCAACAAATGTTACTGTAGTCCAGGTCATCTGTTGATTGTCTCCTTTGCATTAACCATCCATATACGTGAAAAACCCAGTCGTCATTAGTCCTATGTTGAGGAACCATGTGGGAAAAATGTTTACAGAAATTAAGTTCCACAAACTTGAAGTCCAACAAAGGATTACATTGTTCTTTTGCTCAAGCATGTTTGGAAAAGTCCTCATAGTTACAAAAGTGGAGCTGTGAAGCTGGCTCAAGTCCTAAATGAAACGTTTCTAGATTCTACAGCAAGAAGAAAACTTTGCAAGTTATAAAGATGACATCGTTTTTGCAATAGCTTTACAAACATAATGTTGGGGGCAAATCCTTATAGTAGATCAAGCTTGGCTCATTGGCTCAGTGGTTTAGCCACTGCTTTAGTATGCATTAATACTGTATTCCCTGTTAGCCATTCCTTTTAACTCTACCACCGGAAGTATTTGCAAAGTCATGTGAATACTTGCGGCAGCATGACACATAAAGACACGTTGAACATGCAATCGCTGTTGCGAGAAACACTGGGACTTCCATTGCCCAACACATGGCACTACTAGCCTGCAGAGTCACAGCTGCTTCTAGAACATACTGTAGCACGAAACGTTTTGTAGGTGCCATAAAATACATTTATTCAGCATTTCAAAATTTTATCTGATGTCCACATAGAAGGTATGTGACTAGTTTTTACACACCCATTTGTCCGCTATGTGTTAGGGGGGACCTCAAATTAACAGAGTGGACATCCTGAATGGTTACTTGGAGCTTGCTGTTTACCTAATCTAGCTACTTGCTTTCGATCTGAACACACCAAGTAAATTAAAGCTCACTTCAACCACCAAAGAGTGGATCACATCACAGAGCTGCTTATTACAGGTTTAATTGGGGTTGTAATGCTAATGAGGCTGGAACTGCCCCCTCTTAATCAAACTCAGTATCGGTGAAGGTTTGAGAAACTGTGGACTGAAATGTGTAGAGCAAACTAACATCTGGAATGAAACTTGTCCAGTAACTTGTTGGCTTCCTATTCAGGAGCACCTGCAGATGTTTAATTCCACCTTAAATGGTACCTTTAAATGGTATTCTAGTGCCTGTACAAACTGCAGCATTTAAGATGGAACAAAACCTCAAGAGTGTCAAGAAACTGTCAAGGAACACAATTTCAAGTTTGTTTAAAAATGAATATCAACCATGCCTGTAGACAGATCCTTGGGAAGGAAGTGCTGACAATAACTTCAGTACCTGGAAAAGGAGTCCACCATTGTCATTCCTGTTGTTGTTGCTTCACTGGGCTAAATAAAGAGCTGGTGTGTGGAAGGTTTGAGGGCGTAAATAGTAATGAATGAAGACTGTTATGTAACAATTTAGGATTTTAGCATTGACCTGTTTTACTGCCCTCTGTCGTAAATGCAGTTGTTTGTTATTGTTACATTTGAAGGAGGAACTACAGTGTTTGAGCTTCACGCTATGTCGGCTTTATGTCCTGAACTTTATGTCATTATTCAACTATGCCAATGTAAATACGATTCCATTCTGTGGCTCCTTTTCATACTCAGACATTGAACAGCCGAGGGATGACGTTAACTTGCTTCATATGACTGAATTATACAGCTAATGTCTGGTTCACACTACACCACTGTTTGAGTGATCAGGTTTTGGTGCCATTAACACTACATGACTGATTAAGCTGTAATCGCGAGTCTTTCAGTTGTTGTGGCTTTCACACTACATGACTGATTGGCAACACTGTTCTGCAGAGAGAGCTGGAGGTTAATATTTAATATTTTATTAATGAAAATGTACGTGTCGCCCACAGCCGCAGTGAGACGCGGTTCTCTCTCTATGTGATCCCATTGGCTGTAGCTAGACGCTGCTGTTGAGTCACAGTTGCCGACTGGGCTAGATATTAAACATGTTAGATATTTGCAGGCCGTCTTCGATTAGTTGGCGAGCACTCGGCGACGGCTCAGCAAACGTCTTTCAGCCGTCCACTCTATATGACTGATTGGCAACACGGGGTTACACTATTTTCATTCCAGGGAAATCGCCGACTCATGTGGTTCAGTCCAAAAACACAATTTTGTAACGAGAACACATGAGAACTAAAGGTATGTGAGAGCTAGAGTCCAAAACGGGCGTCAACAAACCAGCAGGCTGAGTTGTTACTGAGCTGATCTGCTAGAAAGAAGAAAACGTTATGAAGATAGATAAAGACACGGGGTCAGCAGAGAGAGCTGGAGGTTAATATTTAATATTTTATTAATGAAAACGTACGTGTCGCCCGCAGCTGCAGAGAGATTGCGTGAACGGTGACGTGGTTCTCTCTCTGCGTGATCCCATTGGCTGTAGCTAGACGCTGCTGTTGACTCACAGTCGCCGACTGGCCTAGATATTAAACATGCTAGATGTTTGCAAGATGTCTGTGATTAGTCGGCGAGCGTCTTTCAGCCGTTCACACTACACGACTGATTGGTGACCACGATTTTCACTCCAGGGAATTTGCAGACTCATCTGGCTTCGGTCCAAAAACCCATTTTTGTAACAAAACACACGAGAACTAAACGTATGTGAGAGCCAGCGATACCACGTAGAACATACACTATTTCCTGAACGGTGACGCGGTTCTCTTTGCGTGATCCCATTGGCTGTAGCTAGACGCTGCTGTTGACTCACAGTCGCCGACTGCCCTAGATATTAAACATGCTAGATATTTGCGATTAGTCGGCGAACACTTGGCAACCGCTCGGCGAGCGCCTTTCAGCAGTTCACACTACACGACTGAGCGAGCGCCGAGTGGTCGCAGAGCAGAGGTTTTTGTCGCCAATCTACGAAAAACGGTCGGTGACTGAAAAACCAGGCTTAAATCGTGTAGAGTGAACTAGACATTAGGGGAAAACGGCTCATATCACAGCTATTGTCTCGTTTCAGCAGTTGATGTCATTTTGTTGTCATTTTCTTTGGTGATTGTTTTGTAATTTTGTTTGTAGTTTTTTTTTACACGTCACCATTCTGTATGTATTACTGATATCCTCGTTACCGCCACTGTTTAAAAAAAAACATGACACCGGCTCACTTTGTTAGTGCTGTGTTAAAATGCTTTACTTTTCTGTTATTGTAACTTTCAAATGTTTTTTTTTCACATGCTTTAGTAAACAACACACTTGCATATTAATATTTGTTAATTTGAAAACACCTGTGCGTGTTTATTTTCATTTTAATGTTTTGTTTTTGTTTTCTTTGTATCGATGGCACTTTTCTCAGCCTCTTTTGATAGATGCCATAAAAGGAAGCCATCTTTGCCATCAAGATGATCAATCAAATTTTTGTTTCTCATTATGTCATTGCTTTTATATTACCGAGCAAATGTTATTCATTTCAGTCTCCTTTGCCAGTGAACCTGCAGGGTGACTGGGTACCTGGTATCATTGGAAAACTTCAGTATTCAAAGGCTTCTACAGAATAATAGAACATATGAATAAACAAGGCTTTACTTTGCATCATCGCCTACTGTTTGTGAATTCAGTAATGGAATATAATTCCAAAGATGAATCAATATTAGTGCTAACTGTTTGTTATTCTCTTGTCCATGCCAACCTTCCTGCCCTCCAACAAGTTGATGATATTCTGGAACAGAGATGAAAAAAATGGCTTCAAGATAAAACACAAAAGCATAAAAAAGAAGAACTTTCATTTCATTGCTGGTTTAAATTACCTGCCTTCCAAATGCTTTAGCCATTTCTGCTGCACCTGATCCAAACTAGAGTGGGATAAAAAAAAAAAAATAAACAACACCTTGTAAAACTAAGGAACGTATGAGGGAGCAGAAGGCTTAGAACTCATTTGTTCCAGAATTCAAAACACAATGCAAGTAAGAGATATTTTCTTAATAAACCTCATTCTTCACATGGTGGTCAGCACCACTGTCCAGCAAGAGCTCCACCAGCTCCTCATGGTTGTTTAGTACAGCTACCTGAATGACAGAACATTGCTTTAACAAATAGCTTCTACATATTCTCTATACTTCAAATCACATGACCTGAGAAGCTCTGCTTTCAGGTGACCGTACCATAAGTGGAGTCTTTCCGTCTTTGTCGCGGACGTTGACGTCAGCGCCGGCACGAATAAGGAGTGAGGCCACCGCAGCATTCCCGCTCAGCGCCGACACCCTCATAAGAGGAGTCCAGTGAGAGACAGTATCCCTCACGTCCAGCTACCACAAAACATACACAACAAATACCTTACTTACTGTTACAGCTTAGACTGGAGGTTCCCAACGCTGGCTGTGGAGTACCTGTGCCCACCTTTCCCAGTTCCCAACACACCTGATGCTGCAAAGAAGTCAATTAGCCAACCGTTTATGACTGTTGCTGGGTGTTTTAGAGTAGGGAAACACGAAATATGCAGGGCAAGGGGAAGTCCAGGACCAGCTGGGAACCTGTGGCTTAGACACTGTAAGAATACTTGGCTCAAGAAGGCATAACTTAAAGGTTTTTGGTTTAAAACGTTACAAAATTTACAAAAATTATCAACAGAATGTGACGGAATAATAGTCTTGATCTATGACTCCCTTCAATGTTTTTATTTTTTATATTTTATTTATGCCCTATTTAACTTTTCTTATCTCTAAATTCCTGTAAAGCTGATTTGTGATGACATCAGTTGTTAAAAGCGCTATACAAATAAATTTTACTTTGATGTTAAAGACTTCTGTTGATCCAATCGCAGAGTTAGCCCGACCTATACTCGCTCGTAATCCCACTTTGTACCACTTAATCAGGGCGACAGTAAGTTACTGCAGAGTCAGGTCGAATCAGTCCAACATAAAACTGCCCCGACAGCGTATACTAACCTCCTGTCAGTCATGTTGATGTTCCTGCTCCTGGTTAGATTATTTAATGGTTTGTAGTCAATAAAAAGGAGAGCAAATGCATTGATGACTGAAACTGTTGGTCTGCTCATGTCAAGAAACAATGTTTAGCAACAAAAGAAAGAAGTAATATAAATAGAAACAAAAGAAGAGTTAACATTGATATTGCTTTTCTCTGTGTAGGTAGCTTTTGGCAAGTAAAAGGAAGGATGAATTTGAATGCACACGTTTCTTCTAGACTGCATCATCTTACAAATTGCTCCTTTAATTGCTCCTTTAAATCAACTGAACAGACCAATAGTCTACGTACAACAGCACTGATGACCTGGGGCAATCATGCTGATGCACTTCTCTGTGCTTAAAGGGAACCCCGGCTGGTAACACATGTAAGCCTTAATATGGTGTAATGACTCCAAATTATTAAGACAAAAAAAGTAGCATTTATTAGATTGTCTATCAAATCTTCTGTAAAAAATTCTGTAAGGTCTTCATTGTTGTATCTACTGACGTGATCAGCGGGTAGTGACGGCAAATGGTTGCAGTAACCAGTCGTCGCGCTTGAGCACAGCTAGCTAGCTAAACATGCTACTGTTCAGTCTTTACAGTTTGAACTAGAACACAACATTTCTGACACCAGCGGTGACATCACACCCCACGTTAGTGTAAATGGTGAACAGAGAGGGTGGAGGAGAGAGTGGACACAGTGCTGGAGTTGTTGTGAAGCTGTGTGTTGGTGTTGACGGAGAAGGAGAGTGTCTGTTAAAGGAGCTCCGCTTTCTAGCAGGAAACATTCACGCTCAGTAAACAGCTAGATACACTGAACGGGAGTGTCTCTGAGCTTCACACTCCTTTATTAGTGAAGTAGTATGTTCACTACTAAGACTGTACTTTCACCTTCAGGGTCCGCAAACGAGGGAGAAGCAACTGACGCTAATGCTAAACGTTCTCAGGAGAGAATCCAGCGCATGTTCACGTTCACGGTTCTTCTCGTGGTTCTCCATAATCTGGAGCTTTTGGACTTCCTGTGTGGGGAAACTGTGGCACTGCATTGTGTTTTAGTCTACGCTTAAAACCAACAGCCTCCATCAAGTCTCTCTCCAGTGGTGGTCTACTGAACCACTCACACTCATCCAGACTGAAGTGAGGAGAGCAGAGCGGGGGTCTTTGGGTAGCTGTGTTGGTCCACACGCTGCTTCACTAACTATTCTCCTTGTTTATGTTTGTGAAGCTGTTTAGACTAATATCAGTCTTCACACTGCCTTTCACTGAAACTACATCAACAACACAATGTACATGTTTTTTTTAAGCTAGGTTAGTAACTAACATTCACTCCTTCACACCACAGTCCAGTTTAGCCCTGCACCATTTGACGTTATCTACCCAGCAGGCATTGCGTGTCAGAAATAATGGCTGCGTCCATATGATACATATTTAGAATAAAAGCGTTAATTTATAATTAAATCTGATACTTTTGTGATTTTTTTGCAAGGTCTCTTAACAATTTAAAGTCATTACACCATATTAAGGCTTACAAGTGTTACCAGCCAGGGTTCCCTTTAAGAACAGAAGATTGGATAAGTGGAAAAATAGTATACACTACTTGGGCACTTGTTGAACTTCCGAAAGTAAACAATCTTTAGTTACGTTCTGTAGTCTGAAATCTTCCGTAAACAGAAATCTGTATAATTCAGGCATTTAGAAATGGAAAACATTTCACAAATGCTAGAGTTTGTTATCTGCACTGTATTGTGGGTGTTTTTTTTACAGGTGTATGAATAGTTGTGCACGGACATCCAAAGAAATATTAGTTATTTATTTACTGTGCCCTCTTTAAATGTTGGATAAACGTATAGCTTTGGTAAAACACATTTTCTACTGACTTGCCATAACACCTGTGTATTTCTGAAACTTCAAGGTAATGGTTATCCATGGTACAGTGTAAATAAGTATTAAAAATTAACTAAAAGAGATCAAAAACACTGGAACATTTCTTTAAGATGCTGTACATAAGATAAAAAGAAGAAGAAAAAGCCTATCTGGTATTTTCTGACCTCACAGCCATCCTGGATCATATACGCTATCACAGAAAGGTGCCCTCCATCTGCAGCCCAGTGGAGAGGTGTACATCCACCCATATCCCGAGACTGCCATGTAGCCCCAACCTTACGCAGGTACTTCACAACGTCCATATGTCCAGCAAAGCAGGCCAACATTAGACTGAAACACACAAATATAATTCAAGACTTTTTAAAGATTGTTGATGATTCATAGACTGTGCATTATCTTTCATGTGTAACGTGGCATTCAGACCTTACAGAGACAGAAGTGTTCACAGTGAGGGTGACAGTAACCAGACATCTGAAGCATTTAATGCCTCTAAATGCTCCCTCACAGAGACCTTCTTAAGATTTAACAAATATTAACAAAGCACACTGTTTTATGATAAATGTTAAATTGTATGTTTTATGATAAATGTTTGTGCCCAAAGAAATCTTGATAACTCGATAACTTTACTGTAAAACTTTAAACCTTGAACAGACTAGTATAAATTTACTAAATAGTTAACTAATTTTTTTTACTAAATAAAAAATAGTTTTATGTTGTCACAACAAGTTTCTAGATGTTATGCTGCCTTAAGGTTACCATAAAAAAAAATCACATATAAAACTTCAAAAGATCCTTTCAGTTTCATTTTAGATAAATAAAATACAGAAGTCTAGAAGTTTTTACACAGCTACAGTTTCCCATGAAACAACATTTCACTGCTTGAATATGGATTTTTTTTTAATTGCCCTTCGATTCGATCATTCTAAATGCATTTCAGAACTCACCAGTCTTTGCCACTGCCATTCTTTATGTGAATATCTGCACCATGTTCCACCAATTTATGCACCAACCTACAGTCCAAAATATAAATGAGTGTGATGAATTCTGGGAATGTGTTTGCTTCTAACTCATGCAATACTTTTCTATCACAAGACAGCTTGATAAGTGGTTGACGAGTGGTTAAACAGATGTTTTTCATTTGACCTTATTCTATATCAACTTACTAGAAAACATTTTACTGAAAAAGAAACCTGATTACCTGCCAAAGCCTTTCTGTGCTGCTATCATGAGCGGTGTGAAGCCCATTTTATCACAGCCGTTTACATTCACTGTGCTGTTGGAGGTAAGGCATGTGGGTTAATGGTCTTAATGTATTTACATAATGGCTTAAATTCAACAGAATGGTTTTTTTTTTGACAATATCTACAATAACTATAGATCATAGCATTTCTTTTGTTTTATTTAGTTTTTCTGCTTTATACCACAGCTGCTTGTTTTAACCCCCATGTTTAAGTGCAGGGGTACATCTGCAGTGCAATATGAAAAAAAAACAAAAAAACAAAAAAAACCATATATATATATATATATATATAATGTCTGCTGGGTCTTACTGTTGGTCTAAGCAGGGATGATGCTTTTGCCCACTCACCCAGACTGGAGCACTCTGTTCAGCTCCTCTTCATCATTCCTGTTCACAGCCTGGTGGAGGTGTTTACCGCTCAGCGGCTCCCCTGAGGTGTGTTACAGTGACAGGTCAATTAACAGATATGTTTGGTTTCAGTTGGCAAATACAGAGTAACCATGGAAATGTCTTCAAGGCTGCATTGTGTGCTTGTTAGTGGTGACAGCAAGTCTCGAAGAGCATAATGTGGCTGGCAGATTAAAAACATCTATCAGCTTTATATCAGGTCACTTTGAAATCAAGATCAGCGTCCATCCCCGTTAGACTTCTCAGAGTAAGAATAGTATGAACTTATATATATATATATATATATATATATATATATATATATATATATATATATATATATATATATATATATGTTCTTACACCGTTAAATAAACAGGCTTTATTTAAAAAACGCAGAGCCACAGTTGTCTCTAGAGCAGGGGTATTTAATTAGAATTAGGTAAGGTCCAGTAAGTGGAGATTTCCTCAAGGCAAGGTGTGGACCGTCAAAATTTCGAACTTGTGTTATGATTTAGTGCCACATTCTGTATATTTAAGTTACCTAGTATGAGCATCGTATACCATCAGCTACTGAAACACCAACACATCACACATACCGTTCAGTATATTTCAGTATAGTTACTGTTTAAATACTGAACTGAAACAAGAGCTACATTAAAACAGAATGCTTTTTTAAAAAGATCATCTTAAAGTCTTTATTTATAGAGAAAGTAAATAAAACGTGTGTCTTCTTGTTAACTCAGCTTCACAGATTAACATGTTGGTTGTACAGAGCGGTATTCTCCAGAACTAGACGAGCAGGTCCATTCCAGAACCGTTCCTGTTAAACAGTCATGTTATGTTATTCTTTCTGACTCGCTTTAGTCTCCGGCTGCTGCTTCTCGCTTCGTACCTCTCCTGTGTGTGCGTCGCACGCCCCAATCTGCACAGATCTGATTGGCTGAGGAGCCTTCGCTTGTCTTACAGCGCACATGATTAGTCTCTAAGTTCACTGCGCCATAAAACCTGTATACCGTAAAGACGAGAAAAGCTCCGCCTCTTAAAATAAATACAGTCTAAATTAAATCATTCTCTATAGATTATCAGTTTGGGTCTGCATTGGACAACGTCTGAGTCCTGATCCGGACCGCGGCCCGCTTATTAGGGACCCCTGCTCTAGACCAATCTTTTCAGATTTCAAGACTAGGAAAACCTTATTCTGGTGAGGTATCTTGAAGTTTTGAAAGGTAAGTTGTTTGATATTTTTCTTTTTTGGTGGCCGGCTAATGCAAAAGGAAATTTAAGATTGCTTAAAAAAGCTGAATAACACATTAGACTGTATTAGGCTATAATAGCAGTCAGAATTTTTAGGGATTGACAATGGCTGTATGACATGTTCACAGGTGATCCGGCCACTAGAGCTAGTCTGATAACAATAATTATCAGACTCGCTCTAGTGGCTGGATCACCTGTCAGGTACCGAGTTTTTGTGAACTGGGAAAATCTGCTTTTAGCTACAGTGCACCAGCGAGCTGGAATTCTCTACAGGAAACTCTGAAGCTCAGCTCGCTGGGATCACTGAACCATTTTAAACTTTTAGTTTCTAGTCACCATCAGAAAACCTGTGATTGTTTTAAATGAGTATATCTTTCTATTAGGATTTTACTTTTATCTTATTTATTTTTATGTATTTTATGTTTATTTTGTTTTTTTTTATTATTATTATTTTTTTATCATGATTGTTTTAATGAGTAAATTTTTTATTAGTATTTTAACTTTTTATTATCTTGATGTATGTATTTTATGTTTATTTTATATTCTATTATATTCTTTTATTACATTTTTCTAAAAAAAATTAACATTATATTTTATGCATCTATATTAAATGTTTATCTAAAATTTGTATTTTATTTATTATTATTATTTTTGCTCATTTTGCTTTCAATCCCTTAAAATGTATATGCTCGGCTGCATTAAAAATTAGGGTCACCCCTCAATGTATTTTGGAGATTAAATAAAGGTTGATTGATTGATTGATTGATAGTGCAGGCAAGTTATTAAAGTGCGTAAACACAATAATAAAACACATAGGATGTATAATCATGAACCCTGTCAATCTGGTGAGGTTATATAATATCATATAAAATGGCAAATAACATCAAATTATAGTTTTAGGGTGGAATGCCCCACTACATTTGATGCACGGTAGGTTCATTTGCTTCCGCTGCACATGTCAGTGCTTGTCCTGCTGCTCTAACACATCTACTTCAAGGGCTGTTTGTTCACGGCTTGTTAATTAGCTGATTATACAGATCAGGTGTGAGAGAGGACTTACGAGAAGTGGAGATCGAGACAGCAGGGCTAAGGTAGCAATCCCCATTTGGTCTGGTGGTCCTCAGTCTGAATTTGTAAAGTGTGCTGGGCTCTAGTCCCTCAACGATATGATGGATGCTGTACCCACTGGGGCAAAATAACAAACATCAAACAGTGGCTAAAACACATGCCTATATAAAACATCAGAAAACACACCCAGACAGAACAGAGCAGAGCATGGAAACATCCGAAAACAACTGTATATAGTAAGAGCTCCTTTTCCTTTGTTGAAGGTAATTTCTAATTTGGCTTAATTGCTTCATGAATTACTGTAATGTTATTTTTTTTACTGGATAGTCAACCAGTAAAAAAAATAATTTATATCCAGAGATAAAAAGCAAGACAAGGAAAGAAAGGAGGAAAACAGCTGGTGACTTATACATACACACACAGCTTCAGCCTTTCGAGCTTGTCTGCACATCCTATACAAAAACACATTGATGTGATAGGTCTGTATGAATTGCCTAACCTTAACTCAAGTATAGCTCAACCAATAGCAAAGACTCACACATATATGGTGCTGTATGTATGTGTTTTGGGGTCCAGCTGCTCCACAGCAAAGCGAGTCCAGCTTTCAGTAGGGCCACTACGGTCTTTCTCGCCACCTCCCCAACTCAGTTCAATACTATGATGGGTGACCTTACCAGCCACGAGGGGTTCAGGGGACTTGCAGTCTCCTCTGACTGAAACAGCAAAAGAGCAGAATGAGACTATGAGTGGTAGCGAAGCTTCCAATACATTGCCTTTAAATAGGCCTAACAATGGTTATTCCTCTGCCAGTCCACAGCATCCATCCTAAAATAATACAAAAACATGAGATTTCTGTAGAAATAGGAACAAAAACATAAACTAAAGCAAAGATGTAGTTGTAAAGCTCTGTTAAAATCAGTCTCAACCTCTAAACCTGTTTTGAATACAGTGCATGAGTGCCACCATGTGGTCGGCTTTACCACTTACAACCACCAATAAAACTAGAGCACTTGAGCTAAACTTTGCCAGCTCCAATGCTTACTGACCTCCATCCTCAAACACACATACACATTCTTGTTTCTGTTAATTGTGGGGACGTCACATAGAAATCCAGTCACTTCCTTGAGACTTACCACTAGCCCTAACCTTTATTCTTACCTTTACCTAAACCTTAATCAGAACTACTAAGCCAAACCATACTCTGTGGATGAAAGGTCCCCACAACACAAGTATATGAACAAGCTTTGGTTCCCAAAATGTGGCATAAACTTAACCCGCACACACACTTTTGTTTTTCCCTGCTTAATTACACCTGATTCAGCTCAAGAATGCGTTAATAATTAGCCAATATAACCCAAGTATGTTAGAAAAGAAAAAACACATAACTATGTAGAGGGCTCTGTGATTGGAGTTAGAAAATAGGTGTTCAGTTGTACACTAAAACTACATTTAATAAATTAACATTAGTTTAAAACCTTAAGTGAAACATTTACAAAACATACACAAAGCTAAAATAATCTTATATGAAATCTAATAGAATAGATATTTCTAACATTTGTATATATTTGTGATAAATTGTACATTACTGATACGATTACTGTAAACTGACTTAGTAATTTAATGGAATACAGAGTGTGGCTGTGAGACAAAAAACTATATAATACACCACAGACAAGAGATTTATCTATTAATGATTAAGAGCATCACAAGAAAAAATATATTAACCAAAATGTCTCCTTTGTATGGAAGCCCATTTCCAACACTTACAAAATCAGAATTCTTCTTAATTCCAAAAACAAAGCTTTCCAAATAGTGAGAAATAATCTAAGATGAATTAAAATGGATTTCAAAATAACAAAAAAGGGACTTAAAATACTGCAAAATCAATCATCTCCCAAAATAATGACTTAGGTGCTCATAATAATGTTATAGCATTTCAAAATAAAAAGACAGCATTTCAAAATAATGACATAGCATCTCAAAATAAAAAGACAGCATTTCAAAATAATGTCATAGCATCTCAAAATAAAAATAAAGCATTTCAAAATAATGACATAGCATCTCAAAATAAAAATAAAGCATTTCAAAATAATGACATAGCATCTCAAAATAATGACTTAATGTCTCAAAATAATGGCTCGGCACCTAGTAATAATGACTTAGTACGTCAAAATAACGACTTAGCATAAAAAATAATGACTTAGTATTTAAATATAATGACAGCCTTATAGAATGTGATAGCATCTCAAAAAATGCCTCAGCATCTCTAAATAAATGTTCTTCCATACCTTTACCCAATGTCTCCCTCATGAACTTTGCATCTGTTGGTGAGACTAAGTTACTTTGATTCATAGTTTAAAACAATTACCATGTACACAAGAAAAAGTTTGGTCGCGTTGTTTCGCCGTAGCTTTGGTACACGTACGAAAACAACGCTAGCGGTACCAACCAAAACTTTATATAATAATAAACTCTACCTGGATTCATTGCTGCAGACCAGAAACGTTGACAGCAGAGACTGTAACGTTAATCTACGTTCCACATGCAGGACTGTGAGCTTCACTGCGCTGAAAGTCGAGTTTAAACCTCCAGCTTTGAGACTCTCGGATCTTCTATCTTCTACAGATGTTTGGGATTCACAGCGCACGCATGGCGGCTCTGTTTACCGCTGCTATGGTAACGGTCGCTGGGGTGAGGGGGTCGCGCGTGTTTGTAGGGAGAGCTGTTTGTTTACACGAGTTAATAAATCACAGTAATACTTTCCACAGTAATATTTTCAGGGTTTATTAGAGCAGAACAGGTTATAATCTCTCCCCGTCTCCGCGCTCGGCTGCTCGGCTCTATTATGATAGGATTAAGGGGCCACATGACCGGCCGAGGCTGAGAGCCCCGCCCCGCTGGTGGTCGCCTCAGTCCTGCAGGAGCGCCGAGAGACACAACTGTTGAGGCTCGAGCGCGTTTTACTCCTGTTTTTTTGTGCCGTAAAAAAAGATATAATATACATAAATTCATATTCATCCTCATGGAGGGGAGAATATCATAAGCGAGGAACTTCTACCTTTTTTTTTTTTTTTTTTTTTGTTTCTCTGCTGGACATACAGACAGCTCGCGCAGCCCTAATTATGGAGGAATTTGAAGATATGATTGCAAATCAGGATTTGGATTGTGATCTGGAGGTGAATCAGTTCGACGGGCTGCCCTTCTCCTCACGATACTACAAACTACTGAGGGAGAGAAAAGCTCTCCCAGTCTGGGGAGCCAAGTGTGAGTTCATGGACTCCATCGCCAACAACCAGCTTGTCATTGTCAGTGGCACAGCTAAAACCGGGCAAAGTACTCAGGTAGCTTCTTTTTCTTTCTTTCTTTCTTTCTTTCTTTCTATTCTGTTCATTTATTTGTTTTTACCATTCACCACTTCAGTTCATCTCTACTGAAACTACACATTTCTCTTTCTCATCTTGGACCTATTGTGGTATCTGTTGAATCCAGAGGTGTCAAGAAACAAGTAGTACAAATACTTCATTACCTTACTTAAGTAGACATTTTAGTTATTTATACTTTATTTTTCAGCTGATTTTTTACTTCTACTCCTTACATTTACACTCCATTATCAGTACTTTCTACTCCTTACATTTACACTCCATTATCAGTACTTTCTACTCCTTACATTTACACTCCATTATCAGTACTTTCTACTCCTTACATTTACACTCCATTATCAGTACTTTCTACTCCTTACATTTACACTTCATTATCAGTACTTTCTACTCCTTACATTTACACTCCATTATCAGTACTTTCTACTCCTTACATTTACACTCCATTATCAGTACTTTCTACTCCTTACATTTACACTCCATTATCAGTACTTTCTACTCCTTACATTTTAAACATAGTCTCGTTACTCTTATTTAATTTCAGCTTGTTTTCATTCATGTACATTTACATTCCAGTAAAGATTATTGATAACATGACTTTGAAGTTTGACTTCATTACAATACTTTTAGACGACTAGTCATCATATCTTCTGCTCCAGGAAACACATGTTAATGTTCAGTAGTAACAGATATGCTTCTTTAATATATTTACATTGTACTAAACTACATTCATGTTCAATGGGCGTATATGTGGCTGAAACAGGAAGCCTAGCGCATCCCAAATTTATCAACATTAACATTTTCATATAACATTATAGTCATTATGGCTTTTAGAAGAATTATTTTTTGGGGGGGAGGTGGGCTAGTGCACTATAGACCCCTGTGGTGCGGCCTAAGCTTTTGTCCTTAATAGCATTTTTTCCCTCATGACATGCATTTCCCTCATACATTACTTTTACTTTTATACTTTAAGTAGTTTAGAAGGCAGTACTTTTAAACTTTTACTGGAGTAAAAAGCTTGAGTTGATATTCAACTTCTACAGAAGTATTTTTAAACCCTAGTATCTATACTTCTACCTGAGTAATGAATGTGAATACTTTTGACATCTTTGGTTGAATTAATATATCATACCTTACATGTGATGTTACTTTCATACAATGCTGCCATGCACACTTGAAGATGGTTCCTTAAGTGTTCCTTAAATGGTTCATATATATATATATATATATATATATATATATATATATATATATATATATATATATATATATATATATATATATATATATATATGTAAACACTCCTAGAACACAAGGCATGATTTGGGGGTTCTTTGCCTCTTCAGGCTGATGGAGAATGTGTGATGTAGAGGGTTATTTATTTATTTATTTATTTTTAAAAGGTTATATAGCACCAAAAAGTGTTCTACTATTGTTACAATACCAGCCTGGTACATGTTGTGGGGCTATATAAGCCCCATAAGTTCAGTAAAGAACCATCTGGAGCACATATTCTCCATCAACCTGAAGAACGCTTTCAGAAAGTAAAGAACCCTTTAATGATGCCATTGACTCTTTGAGCATATTTGGTCCAATATAGAACCTTTTTTACTAAGGAACCCTTAAAGAAGCATCTTTTTAAAATATGTAAGCTGCTCATGTAGCTAAATTCTGAGTGAGCATTTTATTTATGATCTGAGTGTTGTTATGCACCACATGACTTCCTGTTAAGCAAATCTGACCATCCACTGCATCTGGACTAAAGAACGTCAGACATCAGCGTGAGAATCTTCTGCATTCTGTGTTCCCTTCCAGATCCCTCAGTGGTGTGCAGAGTTTTGCCTGTCCGTGCAGTACCAGAACGGCATGGTGGTCTGCACGCAGATCCACAGACAGAGCACGGTGGAGCTGGCCTTGCGCGTGGCCGACGAGATGGACGTGAACATCGGTCATGAGGTGGGGTATAGCGTCCCCCTTCAGACCTGCTGCTCCACGGAAACGGTGCTTAGGTACTTATTTTACTTCATGCTTTTGCTTCTGGGTCCTTCCTGGTTCACTCAGAGTGGTCAGTCCTCTGTCCAACAAAACACTTTTTCCCTCCTTTATTTCATAGTATCCCCCTCCCCCCTGCACACACGTCCTTTCACAGACGCCTGTCTCCAGAAGAAAGGCTAACAAAAGGCTTGGGGCCTAGTTTTGGGGTCCCCTCCAACAGCTGCCGTGCACCCACACAGCCCATATGCTCTTTAGAACAGCCATAAGTCAGCCCTGCAGACAAAGACCAGGGATGTGGTGATTTGAGCAGCTGAGAGGAATGGACTTAATGAAAACACTGACCTCAGTAATTACCTGAGTAAATTACCATCAGAGAAGAAGTGTCTGATTCCATTAAGCTCATACCGATGTTTAGGGTTTGGAGGGCCAGAATATGATACTTGGATCTTGTTCGCTCTAGCAGTGATTTTTTTACCATAATTTTTAACCTGTTTTGTCTTTTTCACAGTGAAGCTGATGTTCTGTCAAGCCTCGCTTCAAGAGTTAAGCATGAAGTGGAATAATAATATAATAATAATTTTAAAAAAGAATGTAAATGAGATAAACATGAAGTCACATCATTGGGACAGCATTTACCCTACAGTCTAGAGTTGATAAGGAGTTGTTAAGGATGGGTAATATAACAGTATTAATCATTATTGTGATCAATTATATTTAGTGTAATAAATTGCAGAATTAGCCTTGTTAAATTGGGTATAAGGCAATGTTGTATTTTTTGATAGTATTTTTTAGAGATGGAAGAATCGATCAGCTATGTATTGGTATTGGACAATTTTTAATCAAAATATGTGAAATGAGCCTAATATCTGTATTTTCAGCTAGCGGAGCCCTCCGTGAAACCCTCTCCAGCCAGCTCCCTGCAATTCCGTTCTGAACCACTAGGTGCAAATACATACATTTTCATTTTCGACAGACTGACTAAAGCAGCGGCCTCGCGAGAACAGTTTATAGCGTTCACGGCATGCGCTGACAGAGTCTGGCGGGGGAAAAAAAACAATACATTTAACACTACTAATCAGATACGGCACTTAAGAGTACACTGAATACAGTGAGTATCAGCAAACAGCAGAGCTAGCACGCGCAGCTAGCACAAAACAAATAACCCAGAACACCATACAGACCAGATCTGACCGGTACAAACAGAACAGCAGCAACAATTCAATATTCTACATTTAATGATTGCAGTTTTTCGTTTAAAATAACCAGAGTCTGCATTTAATGACTGCAGTTTTGACTACATTTATTTAATTAGCCTTTTTGTTTTAAATTAAGGGTCTTAATTTATTTAATTAAGTATTAGGGATATTTGTTTGACTTACTTTGTTTATTTACTGTTAATTTTGTTAAAAATATTATTCTGTTTCATATGAGCTGATCAAAAATGGTAGTAAACCAGTTTTGACCATGTTTCATGTCTTGCTTGCGCTAATAACTACATGTAGCCCTGCCGTGGCATATAGCCCCGCCCTCGGTCCTGATTTTGCTGTCCCTGGCTGATCGGTCCATCTCTAGTATGTGGTAGTATTTATGCCAGCGTTCGACCGATTTTAAAATTATTTTGTCGAAGCTGACAAATTTCCAGTTTCGGGTCTGAATGTGAGTGTCAGGAATAGGTACAGAGGAACAGGTGTGTATTGTGACATAATCAAAAAACAGTAATGTGGTATCTGGCACACCGATGAAAAATGTGGCATGTAAGAATATTTATATTTTTATACGGAGTTTAACATCTACAGCATGTTCCTTCTTATTAATAGGAGGACAGAGCGCTCTCTGACATGTGTAAACATTGCAATAAACAGTAGGTAATGCTGTGTCAGCTGTCAGAACAACAGAGCCATAGATCACATACATTATAATAACATCCACTTGTAAATTAACAGCACAAAGCATTGATCACAGCAGCAACAGTCGCAATTCAAACCACTTGAAAGTGAAAGTACAACTGCTCTTGACACATTGTTAACATATTTGTTACCTCAAGTTCTCTTTGAAGAATTAACAGCCCATACCTTTTCTCTTATTGGAACACAAAACCACCACCTGCATTACACATATTACACATCATTAACAGTTTCTTGACCCACCCCCTTGAAAACCAGTGAACTCATATGAGTTGTGATTGATCAGCATTAAACATGTAGTGTTTATAGTTTCCCAGCAAAAACACAGCAAGAATGTATGTCAGTATGATTGCCTAATCTGACATAGTGAACATTGTTAAAGGCAGGTAAAGTATCATGTAGTCATATAGTCTGGTATAACAAATCACTTTATGGGAGTAAGGAGTCATATGAAAGTTTTATTGAACACTACCCACGAAGAATAAACACACTTTACAAACTTAAAAAAGAAGTTTTCAAACAGCAAATCCCGAGGGGCAAAAAACAACCAGAGAAAAGGCAAAGGCATAATATACAGCTTAGAATCGCTCTGAGACTTTACCAAAACAAGACCCCGCAAAGAGGCCGACACTGAACAGAGTTTAAATACACCTTCATGGTGTCCTAACGAGAAACAGGTGAATACTAAGGTTAGTATTCTGGCGAGGGAGACCTCTGCTGGCGACACTTAGCATTATGGAATTGGCTTGTAACTCACTCACTCGCGTTTAGCAGGGAATACCACGGGGCATGAACTTTTGAGGCTTTATAAGAGCACTGCTTCTTATCAGTGACACTCTGTCCTTGTTTAAAACTGTTGATTTGTTAAAATGGACAGAACAAATAACTTTTTTCCAAATCTTAATAAAATGTCTGTTGTTCTATTTACAAAATCACAATGTTGGTATTAATTCAAAGTTTAGAATTCACACTTTTTTGCAAGTCTATGCTTAGAGCTGAAATGTTTACTCTGTATTAATTGTGGTGATGATACCTGGCAGGTACTGCACTGATGATGTGTTACTTCGTGAAATGATGTCGGATCCTCTGCTAGAGCAATACGGTGTGGTGGTGATTGATCAGGCTCAGGAGCGCACCGTCAGTACGGACCTCCTTCTCGGCCTGCTCAAAGACGTTCTCCTTGCTCGGCCTGAACTCCGCCTGGTCATCATCACTGCCCCGCACTCCTCCGACAAGCTGCTGCACCACTATGGAAACGTGCCACTGATCCAGCTGGAAGCAGCGCGACCATCTGAGGTGTTGTATGGCACTGAAAGAGGAGGTGTGAAGGATTACCTGTGTTCCACACTTCGACTGGCTATGGAGATCCACCAGACCCAAGATCAAGGAGACATCGTTGCCTTTCTGGCTACTGAGCAAGTAAGCAAGTGTTTTTAAAACACCAGTTAACAGACCATAGGCATATTGTTACATTTTTTAGTTGATTGAGCGAGTAAAAGAGTGCTTTCAAGATTCCTATGAAGTTCAGAAACTTCTTTATCTTCTTAATACTAAAAACACAACTCAGATATTCTTTATGGACCACAATGGGAAGATGGTGGAAAATGTAAAAGCTAACAATTCAGCTATTTTCTTATAAGAAAGTCAGGAAACCAAGATTGCAAAAGCAGAGATAGCACTGTTTCCTGCTAAGTGAGCTATGAGGTGAACTTAGCAACAATGGCAATTACAACATTAGTTTGTACTTTTTCGACATTGGCCAGTGAGAAAAACACACCATGCTCTTCAGCATTCGACTAATTGGATAGCTCTGTTAGCTTATTAGCTCATCTGCAAAAGCAGCCTACGCTACTTGTCCGACACGAAAAACCTTCTGTTGTCCTTAAGTATTTTGAATAAAATAAATATATAGTGTTAGCTTCCTAACACCAGCACTGTCATCTAAATAGTAAACTCCATATGAAATATAGCTGGTGTATTCCTTTATTCCTTTATTAATACCCTAAAACAGGAGTTTCCAACCTTCTGCTCCTTGCAGCCCATGCAACTGACCACAAAAGCTTAAATAAATGGAACTGGCCCGATGCAGATATAATACAATAATCAGTGTAGCAGAGTTTCACTTGCCTGTGTAATAACAAAATGTAATAAACAGCAAGAAATCCTAGAACCTTCTGTTTGTTGCTATGAAGTCCCTGCAAAAAAAAAAAAAACAACACAGTACACAACCAGTATGCATTCTATTCTGGTGTATGTGGGTATAGTGCTGGACTGGCACTTGTTTAGCTGGCCACCCTGCATGGACTTGTTGGTTGAACAGCATACCAGCTTGCAAAACACAAAGGGTCTGACTCAAATCCTAGTGAGTGTGTAAGTAGGCTGTCTAGGTAGCAGCTGTGTAAGTAGCAGCGTTCTCTCCTCATCTCTCCTCATAAAACAGATTACTGAGACACTCTAGTTAGAGAGAGACTGCGTCACGGCTTGTTCCCGCCCACTGCAGCACGCCACCGGTGGTTTAGCTGGTTGCTAAGATACCGGCCGGCATCCAAAACAATAGCCTGAGGCTTAGAAATCTGCTAGCATAAATACTAATGGCTCGAGTATAAAACTGCTAAATGGTGAACGACTCATTACAGAGTTGGAAATAAAAGCCTTTTTTTGTGTGGTTGTACGATGGAAAACACATTAAAACACCAGAGAAACTCGGAATAACTTACATTTAAAGATAACTTTTCCGCTAGTAGCACCGCTTTTGTCCAAAAAGTTCTGCCTGCGCTGCATCATGGGATTGTCTTAGCGGCTGAGGAAGTGTTCGATTCTTCCTTAAAATCAGGTCTAAATAAGGTTAATAAGACAGCATGTTTAAGGTATGTAAGAATTGGGACAGTCTACATGTCAGGAGCGCATACTATGACTTAAAATGCTGCCTATGTAGGAGCTCAGTAGGTTTTGAGACACACCCTACATATTCTGGTTTTGCAGGTGATCAGCCATGATGGTCTGTGCTGGTTTTTCTTGCAGCGTTTTCAAAAAAACTTTGTCTTGCTCTCAACATAGAAACATAAATAGCTAGCAATGTTGTTTAAATATACATTAAGCTTGACCTAAATAGTTAGGTATTTATATATTTGATTATATATAATAATCACAGCAGTATTTGTCATATTTAAAATGGTTTAGTTAATTATGTAAAACTAGGTTTTTACTGGCTGCCAACAGATTAAAAACTATTGCTACAATGAAACACAGATGAATTAAAGCAACCACAGTGAATTTTACATTTACAGCATGAGCAAATGCTCTCTTATCCATAGTAACATTTGTAACAATGTTAGACATACTGTTACAGAGGTAAGCAAATGTGTTTTATAAAGTTCAGAGTGTAAGTTTAAAGAAGTTCATAGTGTAAGTTTCAAGAATGTCTGGATAATTTGATTTGTATTACATTTCAACTCAATAGAAGGGTCTATATCTAGACTCAAAGCCATAAAAGATTTAGTTCTTTTAAAGTGTATTTGTGGAATTAAAGTTTTATAGTCCAGAGTTCTTTTCTAGTTTCTATGGACTCATGCAAAGCGCTGCAGGTTACTGGCTGTACCTAAATGTCACTGACCTACCTTTTGAGAATGTGGCATAGTAGTGCGAATGGTCCTGTTTCCATGGGAATTGGAACAAATTTCCCATTTCTCATTTTCTTTGTATTCCTTTTTCCTAAGGAGATTGAATGTGCTCATGCCATCTTGCGGAGGGAAGGGGCCAGTCTGCCTTCATCATTAGGTGAGCTGGTGCCAGTGTCTCTGTGTCCAGAGCAAGGAGACAGCCTACCTACGCTCGCCGAAGAGGACATCAGGTGCAGGAGGGTCTTTCTAACCTGCGGTCCTACTGAAGGCTTGTTCTGGGCCCTGCATAGCATTCGATTCATCATCGATGCTGGAGTACAAAAGCGATACGTACGTAGTAATGGTTTTTGTTTTGGTAGTGAATGAATACATTAAGGTTTACTGTTTACCGGTGAGACTGACGTGGTGGTGGCGTGTTTTTGTTTGTGTTTGTTACACGCATACAAGTGGATCAGGCAGCCCTGCTGAGAACAATCCACCACCCAAATAATACATGCTGTGTGGTGGTCCTGTGCAGGTCCATTCACGAAAACAAAATATGTAGAGAAACAGATGGTCTGTAATTGTGGAATTAAAACTAAAGACAAAAAGATGAAAAAGAGTGTAGAAACAAGGAAGTGTACATAATTGGTAGATGTATATTCTATGTTTTAATTGTATCTGTTATTATAATAACATCCACAATGAATGTTCTGTTTGTAGCAAAGTTACTGTATAACTGTGGAAAATATTAGCAGGAGTAATTGCGATAATTGCGATCAGGTGTCATTGCTGCCAAAAAGACCAAAGGGTCTGAATTTGTTTTTGTTATTTATTTAATTTTTCTGGACCATGAATACAGCAGCTGTCATATATATATATATATATATATATATATATATATATATATATATATATATATATATATATATATATATATATATATATATAAGTGTATCAGATTATTTGTAAAGAATAAAAATGTTTGTATTAAAGCCTATTTTTGTATAGAAGCTTATTTTGCATATAGTCTATTATCAGCAATTCTCAGTCCTCTGTCTAAATCTCCTGGTACGACCACCAATCCAAGTTAAGGATGTTATTGGACTAATTGGTTGTTAGGACACTCTTGCTCAATTGTGAAGCACAGCTGAAAAACATTCTACTAATAAGTGAGTATAAAAGGGAACAACATTCTAGGTTAGTTTAGTATCTGAAGATCAGCAGTTGATGGCTTGCTGACCGACTCAAAATGACCAGAAAGAAACAACTTTCTTTAGAGACCCGTCAGTCCATTGTTGTGTTAAGGAAGAAGATACTCCATTAAAACAAGAACATTTCACTGTGATCCCAAACTTTTGAGCGATAGTGTATATATATATATATATATATATATATATATATATATATATATATATATATATATATATATATATATATATATATATCCTTCATGTTATTGTATTTTTGTTGTAAAGAGATGTGTAATAATACTAACAAGCCTATACCAAATATATAAATAAAAAAGGTAATAATAACAATAAGGTGACATATGACTTGTTATATCTGACAGGTATACAATCCTCGAATCAGAGCCAACTCTATCGTCATTCGTCCGATCAGCAAGAGCCAAGCAGAGAGCCGCAAACAGCTGGTTGAACCTACAGGTAGGGGCTGAGTTCTTACAGTTCATATCGGACTAGGGGAGTGACAGTCCTTTTATCTTCACTAGCAGATCTGTAACCAAGTTTGTGTTGTCTGTAGGGAAGTGTTTTTGCTTGTATCCGGGGGCCACACCCCTTCCTGCTGAAAGTGTTCCTCACATCCTGGAGTCTGACATCACCTCCACCGTGCTGTTCCTCAAGAGGATGGAGATCGCTGGACTCGGCCACTGTGACTTCATTGATAGGCCAGGTGAACACACATATGCACACATTCCGGGTTTAAGGTTTGGAATAATATTTATATCTGATAGTGTAAAAGTGGGATACAGCAATCTAGTCCCAAACAGGGTCCCTATAAACTGTGGCCAATAATACTGACACTTAGATATACAGATATACTTAAAAACTAGTGGTGTCTTATACAACATATACAATATACTTATATAAAGCTGTTAGTAATACATTTATCTGAATGCACTTTTTATTACATACATACATTTTTGCAGCATTTGTGATCAGTCATCAAACATTCCAAATGAAATTTAAAGTGCAGCTTAGTACAAAAGTTTAGTTTAGAATTTACATGATAGTTTAGAGCAGAGGTCACTCTGTCCAATGTGGACCCAAACTGATAAACTATTGAGAAGGATTTAATTTTGATAGTGTTATACGGGCTTTACGCCGCAGTAACCTTACAGAGCAATCACGTGACTTGTAAGATCACCAAAGATGCTCCTCAGCCAATCAGATCTGAGCAGATTCAGGAGTTCGGCGTGCACACAGGCGAGGTATGAAGCAAGAAGCAGCAGTCAGAGAATAAAGCGAGTCAGAGAAAGGCTAATTCAGACGGTTCATTCCACAATGAACATTATTAGGAATAAACAGCGTCTCAGGCTCACTAACGAGATCCTTCATATGTGTATGAGAACGACCCTGACACCATTTCAGCCCAGATTTAAACACAACCAAGAACTCACTCCTCTCACTAATCAAGAGAAAGTGTGAGAGAGGAATACGAGAGGCCATAAACTGTTAAGATGTGAAATTGAGCTAACGAGAAGACTGCACACTTTATTTACGTTTTCTATAAATAAGCACTTTATGATGCACTTTTTTTCAAAAGCATTGTTTTTTAAGTAGCCGTTGTTTCGAGGAGGAAAACATTTATTTTAAGTTCTATAAATAACTAATTCAGTTCATCATTCAAAACAACAAATATTGTTTATATATATATTGAACAGTATTTGTAATTTGTCTTTCAATTGTTGATGATATAAAATGCTGATAGAGGCTGCTAGGCTACGTCAGTGTACAGGATACGACACTGATATTATTGAAATTGTGACCATCCAGACCTTGGCCTGAGGAAATTTCCTCTAAATGGACCTTACTGAACTCTAATTAAATACCTCTAGTTTAGGGTAG
This sequence comes from Megaleporinus macrocephalus, assembly GCA_021613375.1. Taxonomy (NCBI): domain Eukaryota; kingdom Metazoa; phylum Chordata; class Actinopteri; order Characiformes; family Anostomidae; genus Megaleporinus; species Megaleporinus macrocephalus. The sequence continues at coordinate 46,871,503 of CM038712.1, read as the reverse complement.
TGGATTATAATGGATTATACCATTTATTCCTTAAATATCCATCTCAAATATCGAAATAGGTGAAATTATGTTTGTGCACACTGTACATAGACAGAACAGATACTGCCTTGCCTGAGAAACCAGCCAAAATATACTTGTAACTTAAAAATTCTCGATCTGGAGATATTACTTCATCCTCATAGACTTTTGTCCTGTCAGGTCATCAAAGAACACAATCAGACATTGCTGTTTTTCTTTCTTTAATACATCTCGTAAGTTAAATATTCATATAAACACCATCAAAAATGTGTGAAAGAGACTTTCTAGATGTTAAACTGGTGAATGAAGTAAAACTAAGTTTATATGTTTCTGTAAAGAAATGTAAATCAGATAAATTGTTGTTGTTCTGAGTTTTGTTAAGTAAAAATAATTAGCAGTGTCACATTTAACAACACAAAAAGTCTAAAAACTGGCAATAATTTTTTATTCAGCATTCCACAGACTGCATTGCATAGAAAAAAACATGCAGTTGGTTCAGTGTTGTTCAAGCAATGATAATATCATGCATACAGTGTGTTTAGAAAAGATAATATAATGTAACACTGTATATTACAATAACAATAAATATAATCTTGGAATCAAACTATTTATTTAGTATGTTAAATATTTGAGGACTGATAATATTAAACAATAAATTAAATAATGTAATTATGAGTTATTGGCTTATGAATGACCTCAAAAATGTACTATAGGTACGTATAAAATAGACTTTTTTTCTAGCTTTCAAAGCTTTCTTACCAGTTATTTGAAATCTGTGAAGTTGCACATAGTAAAATTATTCTATGCATTCTGATCAAATTGAAAATTGATTATTTTGTACATTCATCTGCAACTAATTTTATTTTATATTGTATAAGCAAGAAATGCCATTAAACATTTATAATAATATAAAATTTAGAACATTTTAACATAGCCTGTGATAAAACCCTGTGTTGGAAACAACTACACTCTTAGCACACTTCTCAGGATGTTTCTGTTCTCCACCAGAACCAATATTCACATACCAGTCTACCTGAAGAAGAACTACTTTCAGCCTGTCAGCATGTCAGGCATTAGTCAGGAGAGTACTGCACACGGGTCACATGGTATTTACTCACTAAACACTCATGCAGCTCTTGTCTATCAGGCCTCAGCAGGACTAAGCTGTTCCCTTCCCTCGGCATGCGCTGGCCAGGGTCAGCCAGGTTCCTCTTGGCCTGCAGATCTGCCACAGATGGCCTCCGTGCCTTGCTCTGGCCGCATTAGTGGGCGGCGAACCGTGCTTTAGCTGAGCCGACAGGACTCTAACTGGGCTCTTTGTTCCAGAGACGACTTGCTTCTGGCTGTCCGTGGCTCCAGAAACCATCCACTAGGGTACCAGAGCAAAGCACATCATTAGCAGAAGCAGGGACAGGGCAGTGCCTGTTCAAAAGGACATGCAGTAATGATGGACTGGAGGAAGTACAGGAGATGCTATTGTTATAATGACACAGTTTTTGAAAGCTGCAGTTAGTAAGGTGTAATGCCTGTAGAGGGAAGTGTTCCTCTCTTGAATAGGGAAAACACATGTTTTTGGACGTGGTGTATGTTTTGGTCTTAACAAGCATGCCTTCCAGCACATATTCCCCAGGTTGGGTTGTAATAAATCACTTGTGGGGGACTGTGTGCCAGATTATGGGATAACATTTGCAATATCATGTTTTTATTGAACAGTTTTCTATCCCACTTACAGATCCTGAAGGTCTTATGCAGGCTTTAGAAGAACTGGACTACCTAGCAGCTCTGGATGATGATGGAAATCTTTCAGAGATTGGGATAATAATGTCTGAATTTCCTCTGGAGCCTCAGATGGCTAAGACTCTGCTGGCATCCTGCGAGTTTGACTGTGTAAATGAGCTGCTGACCATTGTTGCCATGTTGACAGGTAACTACAGCCATTCTAATAGCCAGAAATTGCCTCTGTTGTCTATATCCAACACTACGGCCCATTGACTGTCTGTTGTGCTATTCTGAGAGTTTGCTGTTTTGACAAAGCCATAATGGAGAATATCCAGCACACTTCTACAATACACCACAATAAGTAGTGTACAAATATGAACACTAGCAGACACTGAATGTTCAGTATGCACTGTGATTCAAGATTCAAGAGTTTTATTGTCATGTGTACAGCAGAACAGACAGTTACACTGTACAATGAAATTCTTACTTTGCTGCTCCTCCATTCACCAATAGATAAGATAACAAATAAAAGAAATAAAAAAAATATATATACAAAATATACAAGGTATAACAATATAAGTTGAAGTAGATAAAAATATTTTTATAGTTAAAGAATAAAAAATAAAAGTTATGTGTGCTTTTATGTGCAAGTATGAAGAGCAGCAGCCATAAAGTGCAAGTTGCAAGTAACGAATGTAAACAATAATGTTTTGTGCGAGTAGTGAATGTAAACCGTATTCTGACAGTACAGTGAATGTAAACAGTATTCTGACAGTACAGTGAATGTAAACAGTATTCTGACAGTACAGTGAGTGTAAGGTGCAGTTTAAATCAGACCAGTTAAAACCAGTTCAGAAAGGAGAGGTTGGAGAGGTAGTGCGTGAGGTGTTCACAAGCCTGATGGCCTGTGAGTAGAAACTGTTTGTCAGTCTTGTGGTCCTGGACTTCACACTCCTGTAACGTCTGCCTGAAGGTAAACGTGTGAAGAGTGTGTGCTGGGGGTGTGTACTGTCCCTGATTATGTTGTGGGCCCTCCTGGTGACCCTGGTGTGGTAGATGTTCTGTAGTGAGGGGAAGGCTGCTCCTGAGATGGACTGTGCAGTTTTGATCACACGCTGGAGAGCCTTTCTGTCCTGAGCAGTAGAGTTTCCATACCAGACGATGATGGAGCTGGTAAGAACACTCTCAATCATACTCCTGTAGAAGGTGCTGAGAATTTTGGTTGGCATACCAAATTTTCTCAGCCTTCTCAGAAAGTACAGTCGCTGCTGGGACTTCCTGATGATATTCTTTTGAATATCTGTGCTTTCTGTGACTGCTGGTGCAAACACATGTAATGTTACTTAACTAAATATTTTGTATAGACACATTTTTGCAATGTATTGTAAAGACATTTTAGCCTTTATAATAACATTTTCATTTATATAAACTCAAGTTCATGCCACTACTAAAGATCCTTCTGCACATGCTATGTGGTAGTACATAGGTGGGAAACAGAACATATGTCCAGGGCCTGAAATTTATTTTTCAAAATGGGGGCGAATTCCCCCTTAAATGTGTCACATAGGGGGGATTTCTACAATTTTGGGTGGGGGCGGAGTACTACAGGTCTCTTGGTCCTTCAAATAAACAGAATCAAAACATTCCAACTGCTCTATGTGAGGGCCAACCTGGGGTAAGCCTTGTTATAACTTTAAGAACTTAAAAAACTTAATTAACTTAAATAACTTTTTCACCTGCTGCACAGATCTTCCACACGTGCACTTGCAGCTTGGTGCATTTCTGCTTCACCTTTCTCATTAAGGTAGCTTCCATAACTTGATGTTTCAGTTTTCTTTCTGGTTTTTGAAAGAAGTACACTCCATCTCTTTCATGAATGACCAAATTACCAGATTACCAAATTTTTGAATTAGCCAGTTTGTTTTATGCAATAAAGTAAGCAGGTTTGAGAAGCTCATAGCATAGCATTTTTAGCCGAATCAGCCTCACGCTTTCTTTTCAGTGCTGCCGTATGAGAAACACTAGCCGCATGGAGACTTTAAGCCGACGTTTTGTAGCATCGGCTGGTAAAAGGCGCAGCACCGTACATTTCCAAATCAAGCAGCTCCTTTCACCGTTATTAAGTCCTTAGCCAGTTAGCCTGAAACTTATCTTTGGACTGCTGCTTTGGTTTGGTACCGCCACCTGTGAATCCTGAGGATTAGCTTTGTTAACGTCACAGGCGCTACTGCTAGTCCGTTCTGCTTCCGGTGCTATTTTTTAAGCAGGTTTAATTTCAGATGATGGAGATTTGCATTTTAGCCAGCGCTCCATTTTTGTGTGTCTCAAGTTCTTATCAGTGACTGTGTTGGTTCTGAAAGCTGACTGGGAGAAATGCCTCTAAAGCAGAAGGTTCTCATAGCCCTGTAGACAGAGGAAGAGTGAGCGTGCCGAGTGCTGCGTCCAGTACAGTCCGTCCAACCATCCGCCTCACAATCCAAACCGAGCTAATGGTTTGCTGAACATTTTCACTGTAGTTGTGTTCGGGAGTTTCCTGCATTATTAAGGCTAAAATTCAGGATGCAAAGAAATAGTGCGCAATTCCGGCAATCCCGCACTGAAATTCAGGCCCTGTATGTCTCTGTGATATCTATACTGCAGACTTATATTATTAAGTCATATACTTTGCAAAGCACAAGTTATTATTGTGAAAAGTGATTGTGATTTACTCCTCTGTTTCTTTGTTAGCTCCAAACTGTTTCTTGGCCCCTCCTGTGGAGTTCAAACAGGAGGCTTTGGAGCGTCATCAAAGCTTCCATCATGCTGAGGGTGACCACTTCACCCTCATCAATGTTTACAACGCCTACAAGCATAACCAGTACACTTCATGTAAGTAAAAAAAGTAATAAAATATTTGACGAACTTGGCAAAACCATGAAAAACAGCAATACAGTCAATGCTGAACATGCAGAATTGTTCAAAACATTGTCAAGAAGCATTGGGCTCTAAGATCATGTGGTGACATAGAGGCTAACAATCTCTGGGCTCAATCAAGCATTAACATCATCATCACAGAAACAAAATCATTTACAGTGACCATTTTATGCAGTTTTAGCTTCCAGTATGTTCACCTTGTGCCTGAAATCATTTGCCACCTTATACACTGGTTAATGGAAACAGACCACCATCAACCACATATGGGTGTGTCTCAAAACCTACTGAGCTCCTACATAGGCAGCATTTTACTACATAGTATGCGCTCCCGACATGTAGACTGTCCCAATTCTTACATACCTTAAACATACTGTCTACTGAGGAACCTTATTTAGACCTGATTTTAAGGAAGAATCGAACGCTTCCTCAGCCGCTAAGGCAATCCCATGATGCAATGCAGGCAAATTTATGAGCAGTGAAGTCGTTTTAAAAGCACATACTATGACACCCCATGTGTTTCTTGTCATATAATCACACAGAACAGTATTTTATTATCAACTTTGTAACGAGTTGTTGACTATTTTACCATTTTATACTCAAGCCATTAGCATTTATGCTAGCGGATTTTTAAGCCTCGGGCTATTGTTTTGGATGTCGGCTGGTAGCTTAGCAACCAGCTAAACCACCGGGTGCTAAAGTGGGAGGAAACAAGCCGTGACGCAGTCTCTCTCTAACTAGAGCGTCTCAGTAATCTGTTTTATGAGGAGAGATGAGGAGAGAACGCTGATACTTACACAGCTGCTACCTAGACAGCCTACTTAGACACTCACTAGGGTTTGAGACACACCCATTATATGGGTGGTGGACCATTGCCAGCACAGAAGTGACTCTAACATGGCAATTTTATTAAACACATCAACGTTGCTGAGTGGTCCATTTGCATCTATGAATGGGGTTGAAGGTGGTTGATAACCTGTGAAGCAACAGATGAGATCCAGTCAGAATTGTACACCTACATATAATACACTAGCATGTTTCAGTGTTTTAATACACTGTCTTGCTGTTTTCCAAAAAATGATTTTAATGTTTGAAATGATTTTAGAACTTTTAGAAGTTTTAACTGGCCATTTTCCTCCTCAGATTCCAGCATAGAGCGCTGGTGCAACGATCATTTCCTCAGTCTGACTGCTCTACAAACAGCGGACGCGGTTCGAGCTGAGCTTATTGAGATCCTGAAGCGGATAGAGCTACCAGTGTCCTCACCAGCTTTTGGCTCCAAAACTAATACGCTGAACATCAAACGTTCACTGCTGGCTGGCTTCTTCATGCAGGTATAGCCATCAAGCTTAAATTAGACTTTTCTGTCTGAGTTTAAAATGATCACAGGTTGCTTTGATGAATTGCTGAGCGGAGAGTCAGCATCAGTGCTGCTTCAGCAATGCAAGGCAGTTTATTTAAGGCTGGAAAGAGTTCTGCGGTTACTGGGGACAAAGATAACGTTAAAAACTTAAGAGATCCTAGATCAGAATAAATCAAAATAAATCTCCCAGCCAAATAGGTGAACTTCAACAAAGCCTCATGTTTGGGTTGGATGCTGAGGTTTTACTTCCTGGTGAACCAGTGCAGTTTCTTGTCAAAGTAGCATATGGGGGTTTTGAACTGCCATAATGCAAACCAGTACCACTGAGCAAGTGTGAGTTCCCAGCTTAAGATCTCAACAGAACTTAAATGTTTTCATGTAGCATGTAATCCATGTACCTCAAATAATTTTATCCTGCATTCTATCGATACAAAAGATCATATTCTTATATTGTGTAAATGCGATACGAAACTAGGTTAGCATAGTGTTGCAGAAAAGCAATTGCAATAACCAAACAACAAGAACAAGAAAACAAAAGAAGGCTACGCAGGCCTAGGCTAACTAAAGATAAAGGCCGAGCAATAGGGCTGTATATTGGCAAGAACCTGGTGATACACTGCGATACTGCAAGCAAAGTGATTTTATTGAGATTTTTCAAATCCTATTATAACACACCACTATATAAACAGGTTTGCCAATTCTTACAATAGCATTGCGCCCTTGTGCTGCTTGTTAATGTTGGAGTGGAGCTGAAAATGGATTACAACACTGCCATCTAGTGGTCAGATGTTTAAATACAACACACAATGATTTACTGTCTGCCAGGATACTGTGATACTGTGTTTTTGAGAATCGATACAGTATCACTAAACATAATATCCCAATATTCGATATTTTCGATATTTTCTTACCAAGCAACTGAAAACATCACTTAGAAGAAGACAGACAAAAGGCAAAGCACTGGTAATGCTAATGCTAATGCACAGAACAATGTCAATGATGAAGGTAAGAATGCTGATGCCAGTGCTAATACACAAATTCAAACAGAATCAAACAAACCGTGACTACAAACAATGAAATAAGTGCAGAACTAAGCCAGACTACAGAGACAGGTGACAGGACAAGCAGGTGGGCAGGTGCAAGGCTTTGCAGTGAAAGTTTAAGAGAGTAGGATTAAACAGATTTTATTAATGAGAGGGACAACAAGCCACAGGATACCAGTATTCAGATGAGCTGGAGTGTTGGGTTCACATGGCTGGGGACAAACCCATGATAGGAAATAGTTCCCTCAGCATCCTGAATCATGGCAGAATAATTTAATTGGATGAAATTTGATGCGCTGAACTTTTTTTTAATGTCATAATCAAATCATTGATTAAGATTTTAACCCCAAACAACTCTCATGTCTTAATCAAATTATAAACGTGTATGAAATTATATTTGTTGTTGTTTAGATATACAGGACTTTGATTTGATGTTATTTGTGTCATGCCACGTAATGATGTCTGAGCATTGTGTCTATGTAAAATATGTGCTTTACGTGTACCTGTCTGTTATCACAGGTGGCCCGAGACATTGATGGGACGGGGAATTACTTCATGATTACCCACAAACATGTGGCTCAGATTCACCCACTTTCTGGCTATGGAGCCGAGCCCCCCAAGCAGAAACTTCCAGAGTGGGTTCTTTACCACGAACACACGCTGTCTGAGAACAACTGCATCAGGACAGTCACAGAGATTTCAGCATATGAGTAAGTCCACCTTCTGAGGCTTTATGCTTGGTGTATTTAGAGGAGCAACCATTAACGAAATACTCACACTCTTTTTTAAGCTCGTCTTTAACTACCAGTCAGTTAACCCTTAATATTTTCCAGCATTTCTAAAATAGGCAGAAAACTTGTTAACTCAGAACACACTTATAAAAGTATGCTTTAGCACCTGCGTATTAGCTTCTCTAATGAATAGAAAGGGAATTAAGGAAAACACATCAAAATGGTTGGCTGTGGTAATCGATTATGCGGCAGATACAGATGAGTTGAAACACACTGGTCTTTAATAATGCAATAATCTTTCTTTTATCTGTTTGGGTGTGCTAATGTGAGTATTATGTGTGCTGTAGAATCTTAAATGTTTCTCGCATCCAGTTTGATTTTTGACAGTCTGAACAGCAAAACACACATGCAATCTGATGTTTGGAAAACGAACCTAAAATTTGTAATTGGTTTAAAATGCGGTTGCAGTCTTATTCTAACAGATGCATCTCAGTCCTCTGGCTGCAACTGAGGAGCATCAAAGATTTATGTTGATGCCAGAGAATTTCTAACAACAGTCTATGAACTGCGACTTGACAGTTGAGTTGTTTGTAGAGCAAGATGTTGCACCTTCATCACTCCTATGTTCATGCACAAAACCTGTGTCGCCAGTGTAGCTTAATAGTTGCTGACGTGTACATTAAAGGGAACACCAGCTGGTAACACTTGTAAGCCTTTATATGGTGTAATGACAGTAAATTGTTAAGTTGCAAATTTATTTATTTATTTATTTATAAATTAATGTTTTTATTCTAAATATTTAACATATGGACACCGCCATTATTTCTGATTTGCAATGCCTGCTGGGTAGATGACGTCAAATGGTGCAGGGCTAAACTGGACTGTGGTGTGAAGGAGTGGATGTTAGTTACTAACCTAGCTTAAAAAAAAACATTGTTGATGTTGTTTCAGTGAAAGGCAGTGTGAAGACTGATATTAGTCTAAACAGCTTCACAAACATAAACAAGGAGAATAGTTAGTGAAGCAGCGTGTGGACCAACACAGCTACCCAAAGACCCCCGCTCTGCTCTCCTCACTTCAGTCTGGATGAGTTTGAGTGGTTCAGTAGACCACCACTGGTGAGAGACTTGACGGAGGCTGTTGGTTTTAAGTGCAGACTAAAACACGATGCAGTGCCACAGTTTCCCCACACAGGAAGTCCAGAAGCTCCAGATTATGGAGAACCGCGAGAAGAACCGTGAACATGAACATGCGCTGGATTCTCTCCTGAGAACGTTTAGCGTTAGCGTCAGCTGCTTCTCCTCGTTTGTGGATCCTGAAGGTGAAAGTCCAGTCTTAGTAGTGAACATACTACTTCACTAATAAAGGAGTGTGAAGCTCAGAGACACTCCCGTTCAGTGTATCTAGCTGTTTACTGAGCGTGAATGTTTCCTGCTAGAAAGCGGAGCTCCTTTAACAGACACTCTCCTTCTCCGTCAACACCAACACACAGTTTCACAACAACTCCAGCACTGTGTCACTCTCTCCTCCACCCTCTCTGTTCACCATTTACACTAACGTGGTGTGTGATGTCACCGCTGATGTCAGAAATGTTGTGTTCTAGCTCAAACTGTAAAGACTGAACAGTAGCATGTTTAGCTAGCTAGCTGTGCTCAAGCGCGACGGCCGGTTACTGCAACCATTTGACGTCACTACCCGCTGATCACGTCAGTAGATACAACAATGGAGACCAACGTGCAGCGGATTTTACAGAAAATCTAATAAATCTGATACTTTTTGTGATTTTTTTTATGTGTCTTAATAATTTAGAGTCATTACACCATATTAAGGCTTACATGTTACCAGCCGGGGTTCCCTTTAACACTGTAAACCATGCTGATAGGTTAGTGATGTCTAGACATACAAATCCGATCTGGCCACAGTGCAAAAACATCTGATTTGAGAAACGTTCTTCGTGGATCTCAACATTACGTGAAGGTTATTTAAACACTCAATTACGAAAGGATATATTGAACGTTTTTTTGGTAACCAAAAGTGGTTCTTCTGTTGCTCAATGAATCTGTTTTACCTTTAAAACTTGCCCACAACAATCAATTCCAATCAATCCGACTGCTTGTTTTAGATCTATTTGTTCTATATGCCACCTCCTTTTTAGCCATATCATCCATGTGGCTGTCTGCAATTGAATTAGTATTCCACTTCATCATGAAACTTACTCTAACATCATGTGGGATTTGGAGGGTTAATGGTTGTTCTGCACTGGAGAGCCAAACGGAATCCATTAAGCGAGCAGTCTGTGCCATCTGCAGCAGCTTACCGGGCAATGCGGTTTGATACGGGACAAATATGTAACATCCTGCCACAGCACTGTTAGAGGAAAAGAAGCTTAGGCTTGTGAATATCACCCGCTTACACAGAGGCAGCTGGTCTAATGTGTGGAACTAATGTTTGGAGAGAGAGGGGATCCCCTGTGTTGTTAGAAAAGTGGGTCAGAAAGGTCTGAGATATAATATTCTGGAGCATCTGTATTGTAAAACGTGCTGTCTCTCAGTGTTTTAGTGCTGCTCTTTGTAGAGATTTGGGTGTAAGTGCTGTCTATTGCACACATTGGCAGTCAAAGCAATGGTCATATGTACACTGATGTTTAGCAAGTGCAGATACATTGCTTTCCACTGTGTGGCGCTTAGCTTAAGAAATGTATGATGCATTGAAGTGCTATCATTATTATGAAACAGTCAAATGCAGTGCCCACCAGACTCTGTTTAAACAGGTGTGGCATGCAGAAAAATCCCAAATGAAAAATAAAAGATCATCAAGTTGCTCGGTCTTTTACTAGAAAAGCAATACATGTAGGTTTACAGGAATGAAATGTGGGCTTTTAAAGGTGGACATCTTTTTCATATCGCCACCACAGTGATCAGTAAAATCTAGTATAGTCTGTGAGTGGTGAACAATACTTAGTCTTTCAATAAAACCTTAAAAAAGAGATTGAAATACTGAATTCATGTCAGAATTAAATACAAATTACCCTGAAAAGAAATCTGCTTTCAGCTGGACTACATTTGATTGCTTAGATCGTTCCAAAACAAAAGGCAATAGAATGATTATATTTCAGTCCAAGCAGTGTGGGAATTGTGCCACAATGGAATAAGTCAAGTCAGGTCAAGTTTATTTATGTAGCGCTTTTTACAACGATGTTGTCTCAAAGCAGCTTTACAGAAGTTTAGAAAACAGACAGTTACAACATATATCCTCCAGTGAGCAAGCCAGAGGCAACAGTGGCAAGAACACCTCCCTCAGACTGGAGGAAGAAACCTTGGGAGAAACCAAGACTCACAAGGGGAGACCCATCCTCCTCTGATCAAACAGTATTTAAAGTTTAATAAACTAAACACCAAAGAAAAGAGTCTCTGTTTGAAATCTGGATAGCAAAGCTTTAGAAGCTGCACAGGTAGAGGCAGTCTCTGACTGAGGCCGTCTCTGACTGAGGCCGTCTCTGACTGAGGCAGTCTCTGACTGAGGCCGTCTCTGACTGAGGCCGTCTCTGACTGAGGCCGTCTCTGACTGAGGCCGTCTCTGACTGAGTCTTTATGTAAAGTGGGCGTGAGCTGAAACAGTCCCGTCCTATCTCAGTGCTGGTGAATCTGGATGGTACAGTGATGTAACTGAGGGTGTAGCAGTAGACACAGATGGACAGGAGAGCTCGCTGGTGATGGGTGAGGAGGAGACCTTGATGTATATGATTACTCTCCAATTACAGTCCTCTACAAAGAAGACCCGCTCGCCTTCATTTACCCAAAATAATTCCCCAAAGAACCGTCTACTGAATGGGAACCAAAGGAACTAAAAAGTGATTCCAATCGTTCTAGACTGCTCATCTATGCTAGATCTGTTTGTTACACGTGATTTACCTCCTCTTTAGTTATGACATCCATGTGGTTGTGTGCAGTTAAATTAGTATTCCACTTTTTTCCCCATCACACTCACTCAGGCATCATTCAATGAATTTAGGACGCGGTCCACAGGGCTTTTAATGTTTTGGAGAATGAGTTACAACATGATAACATTAAGGGGCCAGGTCAGGCTCACAGGCTGCTTAATTACAAACTGGGTTATGAACATTTACTGTGTTGTCAGATTTTTAAAGTTTCCTAAGAGTAGCTAAACAGAGCCCAACAAAGAGACCCACATATTATACTCTGTTATTTACTTAATGAGGAACATTATCTAATATTACATCTCTGCAAGAGTATGTGTACCTTTGCTTTCAGTTTCTGGTGTGACCCACTTGTGCAATAACTGTTGATCAAAACTGTGTAAAACTGTTGATCAGTCCTGCACATTGACTTGGAGGAATTATGGCCCATTAACCCAGAACAGCTTTAACTCTGGGATTTTGGTGGATTTTCTCACATCAGTTGTTCACTTCACGTGTTTTCACAACATTTCTCTTGGATTAAGGTCAGACTTTTGACTGGGTCATTCCAAAACACTAACTTCATTCTTTATTAACCTTTCTCTCCTGGGTGGATTGACCTGGGATAGTTGTTGTCTGGATACATGACCCAGGTTCTCTTGAGATTCACCTCACAGACAGATGTATTGACCTTCTTATTTAGAATGTGTTGGTATAATTCACAATTCATTCTTCCAAGCTTCCAAGCTGGTGCAGAATAGGCCCAAACCATGTTTTAAAGATTCTTCTGGTGGAGTTAGGGCTGGGCGATAAAACAATAACGATAGCGAAATAACGTTTCCTCGATAAAACTATAAGACGTAGTCGATAGAATTAAGTTCCGTCCATGTTTTGAGAGACAACATGAATAGCCAATGAGAATGAGAATAGCGTCGCCCCAAAGCAATCAAGTGGTTGAACTACAGTGTAGGCGCAGCAGCAGCTTAACCTACGAGCTAGTAATCTGGTTAATGCAGGCGTCACACTCGAGCAGTGAGAACAAAATAAGAGAAAATGACGACAGAAAACGTTAATGTGAGCAACACCATTCCTGAAGAACACGCCTCAACAGACTCAGTTCAAAGCTGAAACACAAGGAAAACACATGGCCATCCTAGACTTCATGTATTAAAGGGTACCTTAAACGCATGTGATGTATAAATGGTTAAAGACTAAGAGTCTACGCTCTGACTCGACTTTTAGAGGCACAAATGACTCGTAGTCTATGCGCCTCACAGACAAGAACTTGGACAGTTTGTAGACTGTATATTTTGGCAGAGAGTCGTTTAAGAAGCAGCTATGTGTGTTTAAAGCTTCTGCAGTATCGAAAAGTCTTACGTTCTACACTGGACGATTAAGAAACGGTTAACAATGCAGCTTTTCAGGTGACCTTACTGAAAGAAACATGATACACGTGTTAATAATCTATAAATAATCTATAAGATAAGATAAACAGGTAAACAGGTGCTGTCCTGCTGCTGTGTTGATGAAGCTCTATGGGATGTTTGATCTTCAAGGTCTCGTGTATAGCAGTTGTACTGTTGTGATCATCTCCACTGTGCAGAGCTGACAGAGCACCACACTGTTGTGTTTCTGTGTGAAACACTCCCACAACGTTAGATGAACGTGAGTGATTGTTTGTAGCTGTAGCTCACGCTCCAGATAAATCCATATTTTCAGTAGGAGCGGCCATCTTTGTGATGCATGTTATGCTAATCGACCTAATTTCATAAGCCAAAGATATATATATATATATATATATATATATATATATATATATATATATATATATATATATATATATATATATATTGGATTTTTTTAAATTTAGAACTAGAATTAGCCAGATGTGTTTGCACACAGCGGAATTTGACCTCCGCATTTAACCTATCCTATGCACTATGCAGTGAAACAACCACATACACACACTAGTGAACATACACACTAGGGGGCAGTGAGCACACATGCCCGGAGCGGTGGGCAGCCCTATCCATGGCGCCCAGGGAGCAGTATCTAATATATATATTAGATAATTTAAATTAATTATACACATTATATATATAATGTGTATAATTTATTTGAAATACAATTGTGTAATGTTCCATAGTACATTGGTCTATGGAACCAATGTAATTGAACAAAAGTTTGATATCTTTACATCTCACTTAAAGTAAAAAGGAAATAGTAATTTGATTTGTATCGTGTTATATATATCGATATCGACAAAAATATTTTTTTTTAAAAATTGTGATAATAATAATTTTTCCCAATTATTTTCCCATATCGCCCAGCCCTACGTGGAATGCAGTGTTTTCCTTTTTCCAAACATAGTGCTTCAAAAAAAGTTCAATTTTGGTCTCCTCCCTTCACAAAACATATTTCCAGTAGTCTTCTGGCTTGTGCATGTGTTCGTAATCAAACTGCAGACGGACAGTAATGTTCTTTTTGGAGAGAAATGACCTTTACCTTGCAACTCTGCCATTCACACCTCTGTTGTACAGTGTTCTCCTGACAGTAGACTAGATGATGAGCTGGGATATGAACTGTTCGTGTGTATTTACAAGTTCACCTACTGTTTCCTGTGCCAGTGATCATTTCCACAGTGCTGTTAAACTTCACATGGCATACTTTCCAAACGTTTTTTGTTTCCCACACATTCTTGGACCACTAACTTGGAATTCTTTTCACCACACATTTCTCAATGTAGCATCTTAGCTGGTTTTGAATGCTCTCCAGGAACTTGTGTGGCATTGTGTTATAGAATGTCCCTCATTTTTGGTGCTTTTCTCCCTTTACTTGAGCAGACAGTATAAACTAAATAAAGATCTTATAAAGATTTGATAAAGATCATTGTATCATATATGTGCATGTGTGCATCTTTTTTTTTCTACTGCCAGTGTACAATGGTTCTCCTTGCACCAGCAGCACATCTGCCCTACGTTTTAGGGTTTTCTAGCCCCAGCACACTAATTCACACACTGCACCCAGGGCACACTCACAATTCAGAACCACTGTTTAGTCCATGTTTCAGTAATAAGATTTGGGCCGTTGTGAAAAACTATTAAGAACACTTCTAAGGTAATTGTGTCTCCAAAGCATATACGGCTTTTGCAGTTTTAATGAGTCCATTAAAAATATATTCTGTGTTCTTTCATCATGAACAGGTTCATCCAGATGGCTCCTCAGTATTTCTTCTACAACCTGCCCCCTAGTGAGAGCAAGGAGGTACTTCAGCACATCATAGAACACGGCTCAGCTACTCCATGCAAGGGCAAGAGAAAGCCCCAGGCCCTGAGCAACAGCACCAGCGAAGAGCAGCCCTACGAACGTTGCGTCATACAGTGACCACAGAAAGACTGTCATGTCATGCAGTAACGTTTACATGCCAGCCTGTAACCATGGAAATGTAGAGGAGTCTCTGCTAAAAGATTTCCAACACGGCTTAGTTATTGCTAAACGTTGCAGACCGGCATTGGGCTGTATGATTGTAAGTCCTATTTATTGACCTCTAGAAGCAGCATCAGTAAGATGCACTGCTGTGGGATTGAAGAACAGGGAAGATATATTTGAATACTGCTACGCAGTGACCACAGTAGTACTGGACAACCGTGGCAAATAGATTTACTTCCCTTCATTCATTCTGAAACTGTAGCTACTAGCTAGCCTCTGAGTATCATATGTAAAAAGCACTAGAGTTTTTATAGATTACATGAAAAACTAAGAATAGTATTAGTTGCAGGGTCTTATTTCCAGGGTTTCTTGTTGTAAAAATAGATTTAAATAATATATGTGTATCGTGCTCTGTCAGCTGACCTGTTTACATATTTATTTGTAAGCTAATGCTCTGCTAATATGTTTTTGATATTAACTTGCACCTTGGAAATAAACCAGCTCATGCTCATGTGTAGTTTAAAGCAGTGTTACTTTCATAATCACTTAGGTCTGTGGAGTGCATTTGGAATCACTGGTCCAGAGTTTACGGTTTGCTGTAATTGAAGGAGATTCAATCCAGATCACATAAAATAAACAGAGAAAAGAATATAATCAATGTGACCAATCAAAACAGTTCCTAAGGCCTAGAAATCCTCTCCTGCAGTGTCCTGCATGGATTATTAGCTTAAAACAAAGAAGCTGTATTGCTGGTGAAGAAAATGACTCCAGATTGACTCCAAGACTAAGAATGTGTGCCCATTCCCACCATATGGAGCTGATTTCTCCTTCTCTCTGTATACTGGCGTTTTGACTTAGTATCTCAAAATACATCTCAAGACATTTGAGGCATTAAGACCAAGTCGAGGTGATACATTTCAGAAAAGAAATTATTATTCATTCATAAGTCATTATTTTAAGCTAAAATAAGTCAAAAATAAAAAATTATTTCAACGTAGCAAATCACAGCTTTGACGAATGTTATTTTGAGATATTTAAAAAAATTGACATATTGCTACAGTGAACAGAAAGCAGAGAAGAACACTGGACCATGTTTTCTTCTTCGATACCTGGCAGGAATAGGCTTCCATATAGGCATGTACATAGAGGAAAACATTGGGTGTGTCTCAAATCCTAGTGAGTGTGTAAGTAGGCTGTCTAGGTAGGCAGCTGTGTAAGTAGCAGCGTTCTCTCCTCATCTCTCCTCATAAAACAGATTACTGAGACGCTCTAGTTAGAGAGAGACTGCGTCACGGCTTGTTCCCGCCCACTGCAGCACGCCACCGGTGGTTTATCTGGTTGCTAAGCTACCGGACGGCATCCAAAACAATAGCCCGAGGCTTAAAAATCCACTAGCATAAATGCTAATGTCTGGAGTATAAAAGTGTAAATGGTGAAGGACTCGTTACAGAGTTGATAATAAAATACTGTTTTGTGTGATTATATGACCAGAAACACATTAAAACTCCAGAGAGAATCAAAATAACTTACATTTTAAAACCACTTCACTGCTCGTAGATTAGCCTGTGTTGCATCATGGGATTGTCTTAGCGGCTGAGGAAGCGTTCGATGCTTCTTTAAAATCAGGTCTAAATAAGGTTTCTCAGTAGCAGCATGTTTAAGGTATGTAAGAATTGGGACAGTCTACATGTCAGGAGCGCATACTATGATGTAAAATGCTGCCTATGTAGGAGATCAGTAGGATTTGAGACACACCCGTAGAGTATTAACTCAAGTATGGAATATACTACAGTGCAGATCTAGCACAGCAGCCCCAAACCATGCTAATACCACCACCACTATGTTTCATAGATGGTGGAATGCAGTGTTTTCATTTCTCTAAACATATAACTTCTCATTTAAACTAGAAAGCTCCATTTTTGGTCTCCACGAAACAGATTTCAAGTAGTCTTCTGGCTTGTCCTTGTGATCCTTATCAAACTACGGACTGACAGCAGTGTTCTCTTTCAGAGAGCAGCAGCTTTACCTCACAACCCTGCCATTCATACCAGATGAGTGGACTCGAGTCTCGTGACTTGGACTGGAGTCCAACTCGAGTCACTAAACTGATGACTTGTGACTTGACGTGACAACATCACTAAAGACTTGCGACTTGACTTTACATTTACTGACTTGGACTTGGAATCAGACTTGAGCTTTTAGACTCGAAAAGACTCGCCACCCTATTTTTATATAATAAATAAGGAAAACTGGATGTTTAAAACAAGCACGCTATGTCTACGTGAACCCCTACTCAGCCTGCGCAGTGTCTTTTTCTCTTCCTCCTCTTTTTTTCTATCTCACTCTCTCCCTCCGTCGGTGTGTGCGTGCGTCGTCTGGCTGTTAATACTAGTTCAAATTGGCTAATATTCGTTAATCTAAGTATAAAATCACCCATGATGCTGTATTCTTGAGCTTTACCTCAAACTTAGTTCCCCCTGATATCAGTGTTTTGTTCAGATGTGAAGAAAAGAAACTCTGGTGAGTTGGGGTGATATTAAGAAGTGAGATAAGGTGGATTAAAGTGTAAATACATACAAAAAAACGTTATTTTGAGATATTTTTAAAAAAATTTAAATATTGCTACAGCGAACAGAAAGCAGAGAAGAACACTGGACCTTCTTCTTCGATACCTGGCAGGGAGAGGCTTTCATATAGGCCTGTATAGCTGTCAATGGAAGAAACTTTTCAAGTCACAGCAGAGAAAAACAAAGGGTGTGTCTCAAATCCTAGTGAGTGTGTAAGTAGGCTGTCTAGGTAGCAGCTGTGTAAGTAGCAGCGTTCTCTCCTCATCTCTCCTCATAAAACAGATTACTGAGACGCTCTAGTTAGAGAGAGACTGCGTCACGGCTTGTTCCCATTCGCCCTGATATCAGTGTTTTGTTCAAGTGTGAAGAGAAGAAACTCTGGTGAGTTGGGGTGATTTAAAGAAGTGAGATGAGGTGGATTAAAGTGTAAATACATATGTGTGAGGTGCCTAAAGCGTTTATGAGTCGAATAAAAGTTTGTGGAATAAAAAACAACCAGAGTATAATGGGTATATATGATGATTAAGAGAGTCACGCAGCTATTAGCTGGTGTGTTAGCATGCCTGTGAGCATACCCTTACAGAAATAAGTATACTTAAAGTTTATTTTATTAAGTATACTTTATGTAGTTACTATACTAATGTCATTGTACTAATAGTACACTTGTTTATATACTATTTTAATACTTCTTGGGACTAAATTGGCCCACTTTCTAGTTTTTAAAAATATACTTTTAAGTACACTTTAAGTGTAAGAGTAGTAAACCAACTATACAACTAGTTTATATCTTTTGTACAGCAACTACACTAAAAGTAAATTTAAGGGTTTACTGTTAGTTTACTAGCTTGTACGTTTTCTTTAAATGAATTTAACATAATACTTATAATTTACTGCTTATATTATTGTTGTACTTTAAAGTATATGACTAGGTTCAAGAGTTTTTTTTCTACTTAAAATAGAACTTAACAACGTTTACTTACTCACCAGTGGACACACGTAAAATAAACAAGACACACTCAGATTAAGAAACATATTTGTATCTTTATAAATCTTTATAAATCAAATTTTAAATAAATATTGTACTGGATGTGTTTTTGTGCAGAGCAAGAATACTTACTTCTACTATCTCAATCAAAAGATTAAGTAAAGGCGTAAATATACTTAGTCTGTTCTATACTTGTCAGTATAACCCAGCATACTTAAGTATAACTGTATTTAGTATATCACTGAAAAGTACATAAAAAGTAAACTGAAAGCATAATCACTTCCTTTTAGTTTAAAAGAAGTAACTAATGGTGCACTTGAATAAACTTCTTTTTTGTAAGGGGAAACACTGTGGAGCAGGCAAACTGGTGTCACGTCTGCCCTATGTCTTGTCTATCTGTCTTTGTTTACATTTCCTCGTCTGTTCCATGTGCTTGTGTTTACGTTCCCGGTCATGTGGGACTGCTTGTTTTATCATGTGCTCCATGTCTCCGCCCTCTGTCTCCGCCCCTCACCTGATCAGTGTTGTCTCCCTCTTGTTAGCCTCAGGTGTTGGTCATTAGTTCCTGTTTATATTCCCTGGTCTGTGTGTTGGTCTTGCTGTGTGTTGTGTATGTAAGAACTTTGCTACCTGTTGTGTTATTTAAGTTCGTCTCGTCTTTGCTTTCGTTTGTATCAGTCAGCAAGTCAGTGTTTATAGTTTTCTGGTTAGTATTTATCTTTTGTTTATTTTGTTAATAAACATATTCTGGCTTATGCACTTGCATCCTGCCTCCTCGTCTCTCCAACGTGACAAATGGAAGGATTATCTTCAGGTTATGGACAGAAAGATTTAAAAAAATAAACCACCTCCAGTCCTTCATCTGCTTGCAGAGTGTAAACTCTCCTGATTCAGCTCTAGATGTTATTAGCTGTTCATGCGATTCAGGTACTGGGACCACATATAACTGTACTGCAGGTGGGCGTCAGAAGGGATATACCTGATATAAGAAAGAGTTACTGCTTATGCAGAGTATTAAAAACACCAAGGCAGGCTTCCATTTCTGAACGCTGACAGTTTGCGTTGCTTTCCGTTCTGAAGAGAAAGCCTTGATGTAATATATCTGAGAATTTGAAGAGGTTCATCTGTAAAGATATGCCTTTCCACAGAAGCCATCCTGAACAGGGCGAGAAGCATCATCAAGGACCCTTCTCACCATAACCACAAACTTTTTACCCTCCTTCCATCCGGCAGGCGTTACAGGAGCCTTCGCTCCCGCACCAACAAACTCAGGAGGAGCTTCTTCCCTGAGGCTGTGACCCTGCTGAACTCTACACCCTCACTTTAGCCTCACTCACTGCACTGCACTGTCCTATTACTTCTGCACTACTCATTTTTGCACATCTATCTTTTGTAATTTCATACCTGTACAGTTCTATTCATATTCACAATTCTGTTCATATTACACTATTTATATCTGTAGTTACTTACTGTATATATGTATAGTAATTTATATTCTATTTTATATACCACCCCCTTATCTTACATTCTGTTTACACCTACATTCTATATATTTATTATATACCACCACATGTACAATAATCTCAAATTGTTAGTCATTTCTGTTTCTTTATGTAAATAATAGTATTTTGCACTTCTTGGATGCTAACTGCATTTCATTGGCTAGTACCTGTACTCTGCACAATGACAAAGTTTAATCTAATCTTTGTTTATCTTTTATTTAGTTTGTTAATAAACATTTATACCGGCTTATGCACTTGCATCCTGAATCCTCGTCTCTCCAACGTGACAAATGGAAAGATTATCTTCAGGTTAAGAACAGAAAGATTTTAATTGACTGATCTACTTCACATGAGGGGGAACGCACGGCTGGTCAGGGCTGTGATTGTTTTTCTTGATTTTTTTTATTTTTTTTCTGTGAGTGGGCTGCGTGTGTGTGAAAGCTGTGCTGGTGTTGTTGTTGTGTAACTCATACAACTCACCACCACGCGTCCAGATGGTCTCTCTCTCTCTCTCTCTCTCTCTCTCTCTCTCTCTCTCTCTCTCTCTCTCTCTCTCTCTCTCTCTCACTCTCTCTCTCTCACTCACTCACTCACTCACTCACTGCTGGCTGGATACATAGATGCTGTTCTGCTGAGAGTGGAATGCAAGAAAAGCAACACATGGTTTTATAATGTGTCAATCCTGAGCAGCTCTCTCTTTCTCTCCTCTCTCTCTCTCTTTCTCTCTCTCTCTCTCGCTCGCTCTCTTTTTCTCCTCTCTCTCTTCTCTCACTCTCTCACTCACACACACACACATTCCGAGTTCCTTTGGTTACAGTTTCATTATTTCTCAGAGAGCCCGTGGACAGTCCTCGTTGTCTGAACGTTTGGTTCTGGAACTCATCTGGAGATACTTCATCTTTTTGACAGTTCAGCTGGTTTCAGCACGACTCCTGTAAAGTAGAAGAAGATGATGTTTTCCTCAGGACTCCCCTCAGACCTGACGGCGGACCCTACACCGCTGCGTCCGTGCTGAAGTCAGTGGAGCGCTGAGCTCCTCCAGAATGGGCAGCGCTGTCTGCAGAGCAAAGAAAGTAGCACCTGCGCTCGCGACGGACGACCGCAGAAACCTGGAGGGAGGTCGCTTCTTCAACTCGCCGAACGCTCCGGCTGAAGATCTGAGAAGATCCCGGCATGTCTGTCCCGACCAGGAATCGGACGTTGCATGCGACGAGGAAGAGCTCGAGCAGGACGTGGAGAAGATCCTGGGCGTGTGTGGAAGCGCAGATGGTGTTCTGAGCAAAAGACTCTTTCAGAAGGACTTCTTCAGCTCCAGAACATGCGGACTGTGCTACAGCAAACACGGTCAGCATGAGAGCGACAGCATCAGCAGCAACAGCAGACTGACTCAGACTGAAGGTGTGAGGAGGGATGACGACTGTCCTGTGAGTAAGCCAGCCTTTCTTTCTTTTTCAAGTATGTAAACTCAACTATGTGACTAAAGGATATAAAAATAAATAGAAAATGAAATGGCTTACATTAAAGGAGCAATCTGTAAAATGACGAGTTTCAGTCTCTGAAAAACAGGGGCCACTATATGAGTAGAAAATGTACAGTCCTCTTCTCTCTTCAGTTCTTACCAATCTGGAAGAAATTTACTTGCAAATTCAGCAAGAAGAACTTCATCCCTTTACTTACCAAGAGCATCTCCAGTAATGCAAAGCAATGGCAATGTTAACTCTGGTTTTGCTTCTATTTATCCATTTCTGTTGTCACCTCTTGAGGTATAAAGTGGTATAACAAGACAGGACAGGCCATGGCTTGCTGGCTAGCATAGTAACTTAAGTAGATGTCTCTGCAACATGACACAGATGTCTTTGACTTGTCATAAAAATCTTGCATACTGCTCCTTTAAAATGTGAAAGAATGAAACCAAAAAAAAAGAGGTCCTGTTTTAATAACTGTGGATGATGTTCCTTAAAGTGGAACACCTGTCTGCCTTATTCTTTATCCTTTATTTCTTTAACATTGAAAAATATTTATTTACCATTTCAGGTCGCTAATGCTTTTAATTAGTGATTGACCGTTCAGCGTTTTTGAGGCCGATTCCGATCACCAATCACCTTTCAGCGCAATGGGCCGATAGCCGATACCGATCGAGGGCGGGGCTATATGCCACATCAGGGCTACATGTACTTTTTCGCGCAAATCAGTCATGAAACAGGGTCTAAACTGGTTTATTACTATTTTTAACGAGCTCATATGAAACAGTATAATATTATAACTAAATTAGAAGTTGGTCTATGTGGGAGTAAACCGCTTGATAAGCTCCAGAAGAGCCACATCTGAAAAGTATCTCTACTAGGAACAGCAGAGCGTGGATCCAGGTGGACATTAAGCAGCAGAATGAACGTCTTCTACAGCCGAGAAGATCTGCTTATCTAGAACTATAAACTCAATCACTCTGGCTGTGGTTCTTTAGCTCTCTGGCTGTTTCTGCTGCTGTTCTGTTCGTACCGGTCAGATCTGGTCTGTATGGTGTTCTGGGTTATTAGTTTGTGTTAGCTGTGTGTTCTAGCTCTGCTGTTTACTGATACTCACTGTGTTCAGCTGTGTGGTGTCTCTGAAGTGTGTATCAGATTAGTGTGTTAAATGTCTTTGTCTTGGTTTCCGTAAGAGACGCTGATGTTACTAATTTTACTGATGTTATAAACTGTCCTGGATGAGTCTGAGTCACATACGGTAACAAACTGCCAGACGGACGATGTTTTCTTTCCGCACATGCGGTCAACACCGTAACCAGTTCACGCGACACCGCTGCTTTAGTCAGTCTGTGGAAAATGAAACAGTATGTGTTTCCACCTAGTGGTTCAGATAGGAATTGCAGGGAGCTGGCCGGAGGGCTACTCTTCCTGGATGAAACGCTAGCTGGAAAAACAGAAATTAGGCTCATATGTTTAACATCATCGATTGACCAATTTGGAGAAATATGGGCCAATCGATCCCATATTTTGATTAAAAATCGGCCGATACAGATAGATGGCCGATCGATCCTTCCATCTCTAATTTTTATGGCTGTTTACTATTTTTTCTTTGTATTAATGGTTAGTTGCCACAGCGATTCCAAATGACTGAATGATGTATTCACGTCATGCATGCTGGGTGCTGTTATGAGAGAACACAAAATGGAAACCCAAAAACAATCAAATAAGGGACGAAGATATATAAAACCAGAATGCCGCTTAAATATAGGCCACTATTAACCACCTCCAGTCCTTTATCTGCTTGCAGAGTGTAAATTCTCCTGAGTCAGCTCCAGACGTTATTAGCTGTTTATGTGGTTCAGGTACTGGAACCACATATAACTGTACTGCAGGTGGGCGTCAGAAGGGATATACCGGATAAAAGAATTAATAACTACTGAAGGTGTTCATGCTTATGCAGAGTATTAAAAACACACAAGCAGGCTTCCATTCCTGAACGCTGACCGTTTGCTCTGCTTTCCGTTCTGAAGAGAAAGCCTTGATGTAATAAGCCTGAGAATTTGAAGAGGTTCATTTGTAAAGATATGCCTTTCCACAGAAGCCAGTGACAGGAGGTCCAGTGAGAGCAGATCCATTGTGCACAAAGGCAGTCTGGTAAGTAGCCTTCATTCTATCAATTATTGATCAGTGAAGCTACACCACCAACAATAGGCTGGCCTTTGGCTAACGAAGCCTCAGGTGTAGGATGACCAAAGCATGCTTGAGTTATCTAGCATCCAGTGCTCTTCAGGAGAGAACGATTGTACAGGCTGCTTCGCTACTGCTTCTCATTACATCAACCTTCACATGACTAAAAAAACCTGATATTTCTTTCTTTCTAGCGTTCCTGGGTTTTGTGAGCAGCCAGCGTTTGCCTTGCCTGTCTTCTATGATGCCTCTGAAGAAGACTTGATGAATGTGATAGAGAGAGAGTTCGGTTAACTTGCGTCAATGTGGTTTATCTGGATGCAGTTCTGTCAACAAAGCAGAATTTTAAATCTTTTTTTATAGCAAACATCCAAAACCATGTGAATGGAGGAATTTTTATTTTTTTAAAAATATTGTCTGGAGAAAAAATGAACGAGGTTCTCATGACTTCGCAGATGTTTGCCAAATGTTTTGACTTCTGTTTATATTTTAAAATAAATAGCAATAAATTCAGTATCCATATATTGAACTGTATGGAGGATGAATGTAATTCAGTGGGTTCATTCTGACTTCAATTCACTGCTCAGTGCTATACTTCTGAACCGCCTTCACCGCAGAAGAAAAGATCCAGCATTTCCAGGAGTTTGGTCATTAGAAGAAGGGAAAAATGTACGTATCTGGAATGTATGTTTAGGTTCCATTTCCTGGCCACAGCTTCTCTGCAGCCCTCCACCCAGCAGGACTGGAATGTACATGAGCAGAGTTTGGATTTAGTGGCTGGATGGAGGCCCTTCAGCACACTGATGTTGGCTCACTGGATTGTAATGGTCTCCACCCAGTGGTGAGGACAGGGAAATACAGCTTTGTGGTCAAATACTTTTGTTTGGGTTTGGCAATGAAGGCGGTTGCAGTCAGCAGTGCGGCCTCAGTTCAGAAGTATAATCACTGTCTTCCAAGAATTTTGCTTTTAATGTATCTCGCATGGTATGCAGCACAGCAGTTTTGAGCTTCTCTCGTTTTCTTCCTGATTTAGCAGGTCTAGCGGGGTTCTTAATATAAAACGACGACTTCTAGAGTCCACTAGGAGTTGGAAACTCCTGAAAAGCTCTCAGTTTTGGCTAAAGTCATATAGTTTTCCCAAGAAATCTTGCTGTGCACAATAGTAGAGTGGGTTAAGAATAAATCCCACATCTTTTCAAATGTCAACAAGTATAATTTCGCTCAGAAAAATATTAATCAGTGAAAAATAAACAAAATCATGCAGCACATGTTGCCAACAAGCGTGACACGTTCTAATGGATTATTTTAACAGTGTTTTTGAAGGAATCCAGTGGTCACAACATTAACAGCACAGTATCGTCAGTGTCCAATGTAAAACATGTACCTCATTTGAACATGTCAATGGTTGTTTACATTGTGTGAAAATTTCATGGTGAATGGACCAATAGAAGTGCTCCAATATAGCTTGGAAAAAAGTCTGGTTCAATTGACTTACATTGAAACTAAAGTAGGTTTTTGTTCTCTCCTGTAAAGTTGCAATTTTGGAGATAATTGTTATTCATTAGACAGAGACAATATACTGTAAGCCAGAACCTCATCATGCAACCAACATTAACTGTCTCTGAGACTTTAGGAAACATATTTGTAGCCATTTCCTATGAAGTAGCTTGTTGTAGATGTCTTTAATTCTGGCTTGGTGAGGCTACAGGTTTTTAATTAGGTTTTTTATTTGGTTTCAGTTGAACAGTTGATTTTTTTGCTTCTGTTCTTGAACTAAAACACAAAACCACTCCAACCTACCACTAGCCCACTGCCTTAAATGCTTTGGACCCAGGGTTCCTGTCAAAGCCATTATGGATGATTCTGAGCCTGCAAAAGTTTCAACAATCTAAATAACTATTTACTTCTCTACACTTCTATTTACTGAATTACAACCAGTGTCAATGTTGGCGCCGATGCCGCCACTTACACATAGTATTGTATGGGCGGCGTGGATACCGAGACCATGACTGATGAGTGATACCACAAAGCAATGTCAGATGTTCCAAAGTGTCCATGTGTGTCGGTTTTTCATGCTTTTAAACTCCTGTACAGCTGCTTTGTGACAAAAAGCAAAAAGCGTTACACAAATAAACTTGACAGAACTTGACATCGGTGCATGGTTGGCGATGGCAATTTTGCCACCATGATGTCACAACATTGTCAGATAACACAACAATCACAACTTTCTGAAGGATTACATTTCAACATTGGGACAGTGTTGTAGAAAACAGTAGAAAACTCCCTGCAATGTTATCACAATGTAACTGTATTTGCAGGGAGACCCTGATCACGAGAGGAAAGTGGGCCACTGTTGGTCCACTGATAGCAAATCTTGGCAGTTTGTCCTCTAACAATATGATTGAAATATATCTTACATATCTATTTATTTATTTATTTATTTTTATATCTTTTTTTCTTTTGTTATACATTGTGTAGCCGTTTATTAAATAATTTGCATTTATTGCAGTGTCAGCAACTTCATTTTCAAGTCATTTTATAGTAGACCTGGTCTTTTTTTGTATTTTTTGACCTCTCAGTTGTTTTTTTTACTGTATTTTGTAAAATTAAAGTCTGTTTATTAAATAATTTGCATTTATCACAGTGTCAGCAACTTCATTTTCAAGTCATTTTATAATAGACCTGGTCTTTTTTTGTATTTTTTGACCTCTCAGTTGTTTTTTACTGTATTTTGTAAAACTAATGTCTGTTTGAGGAGATTGAAAACAAGTCAGACAATTATCGGAGTGGTCCAGCAGCGACATGTTCAGTGGGGTGCCAACCTTATCAACAAAGCAGACTGTGCTTACTTTTTCTGGGGAATCCGAGTAACTGCCATTCAGACAAGCTGAGTATGTATCATTTGTGATTTTACCCAGATAAAATATTTTAAACTGTATTTGTATGCATTGGTATTGAATAAATATTAGGTCTTAGTAATGGAGTTAGTATTAGCCTATACTCCTTGGGGTAGGAACCGGGGGGATATCAGATCAATATCAGAAACAGGTAGATTTAACCCACCCAAAAATTAAACCACAGAAAAAACAGAAACTCTTTAAAAACACTTCACTTCTTTCACTGTGTTAAGGCTTGTGTTAAGATGCCTGTTCAGAAATAACCTGCAGTCAGCAGCTTCACTGACCCGAACTTGCCTCGCTGGAGCTTCGGGTAGCTCAGGCCAGCTTTACATGCGAGCTCAGTGATGAGAGCAGTGAATATCAGTGATGCCCATATGTACTGCAATAAAACAGCTTTAGTATAATGTGTTGTTATGGTAACAGACTAGGCGGGTTTGGGTTAGCTAACGTTTATATTAACTTTAGTCAGAAATCACTCTGAACCGTAAAGTTACATTACTCTCTGGCCACGCCCCCAAACTGCAGACTGCTAAACAAAACAAAATATAATAAATAAAATAAATAAATAAATGAATTAATTAATAAATAAAAGGACTCCATTGTTAGAAGTGCTGTCAGTAGTGCAGTATGTAATGTTCCAGAGGGTGCTGTTTGGGACACAGCCTTACTGTCTAACATTAATGTTAGTCTAGTCCAGTCAGGAAACCTCAACATACATTTATTATCATTTCATTTCAGCAACATGCCACCAAAGAAAATATATATTTTTTAGTTATATGTGTATATAATGTAGACACTGCATGTATAATTTAAAAGTTTTCTAACAGCAGTATCATGTAATGTGGAGTATCTAGTTTAGTTTGTAAAGTGATCTTTAATTTGATTTATCTAATAATAATCAGACGTACAGATAATGTTATATTTTGTTTATTTATTTGTAATTTACTGTAATTACACAAATGTTGTTCTACGTCACTATACATACAGTGATTTACTACCTTACCTACAGTGGACTCAGCTTATGGGTAATATTTAGGGGATAGGGTGGGCTTTAATTCATATTAGCAAATAATTATTTTTGTTAAATAGCCCCGTTAACACCACGTTTAAGTACACAGCCTGTTGGTTGCGTTTTGATTTTTGTCCACAGCGTGTCGCTGTTCCGTGTCTAATCCTGATTGTGTAAACCCGCGCAGAGAAGGCGGAGGGGGCGGGAACCGTTTAGCAACGCTGATTGGTCGCGCCTTCCACTGGGCTGGTCATCCTCGCACTTTGATTGGTTCACGAATACATCGTTACTGGGCGTGTCATGTCCTCCCCTCCCTTCTTTCTTCCCCCAGCAGTTATTCGTACTGCTCGCACAGCAGCACTGAGATCTGGAACCTTCTTGATTTAAACTTATTTCTTCAACAAAAACTTATATTCTGAGTTTTATGATGTCTCTGTTTATCTGCCAGTGTTTCTGAAGAGTGCAGCCTTTGTGAACATAGATGTGGAGACCTGTACCCAGTCCACACGAACAGCACATAAAAACATTTTATAGACTCTCTGAATATGTAAACACTATAAAACTATAAAACACTATAAAACCATTTACTATGTAGGTCTAGTGTTGGTGTTTCTATGGCGTATGAGGTGGAGAGGGTGAACACCTTCAAATTCCTTGGCATCCACATCAGTGAGGATCTCAGCTGGTCCCACAACACTCAGATCATCAGGAAGTCCCAGCAGCGACTGTACTTTCTGGGAAGGCTGAGAACATTTGTTATGCCGGCCAGCACCTTCTACAGGAGTGTGATTGAGAGTTTTCTTACCAGCTCCATCATCGTCTGGTATGGAAACTCTACTGCTCAGGACAGAAAGGCTCTCCAGCGTGTGATCAAAACTGCACAGTCCATCTCAGGAGCAGCCTTCCCCTCACTGCAGAACATCTACCACACCAGGGTCACCAGGAGGGCCCACAACATAATCAGGCACAGTACACACCCCCAGCACACACTCTTCACACTTTTACCTTCAGGCAGACGTTACAGGAGTGTGAAGTCCAGGACCACAGGACACAGGCCATCAGGCTTGTGAACACCTCACGCACTTCCTCTCTAACCTCTCCTCTCTGAACTGGTTTAAACTGGTCTGGTTTTAACTGCACCTCACATACTGTTTACATTCACTGTACTGCTGTTTACATACAATACTGTTCACACTCACTGTACTGCTGTTTACATACAATACTGTTCACACTCACTGTACTGCTGTTTACCTACAATACTGTTTACCTACAATACTGTTTACCTACAATACTGTTCACACTCACTGTACTGCTGTTTACCTACAATACTGTTTACACTCACTGTACTGCTGTTTACATACAATACTGTTTACACTCACTGTACTGCTGTTTACATACAATACTGTTTACATACAATACTGTTCACACTCACTGTACTGCTGTTTACATACAATACTGTTCACACTCACTGTACTGCTGTTTACATACAATACTGTTTACATACAATACTGTTCACACTCACTGTACTGCTGTTTACATACAATACTGTTTACATACAATACTGTTCACACTCACTGTACTGCTGTTTACATACAACACTGTTTACACTCACTGTACTGCTGTTTACATACAATACTGTTTACACTCACTGTACTGCTGTTTACAAACAATACTGTTTATATTCACTACTCACTTTTTTTATTACTTCTTTTTTTGTTATCTTTATCTATTGGTGAATGGTAACAGCAAAGTAAGAATTTCACTGTACAGTGTAACTGTCTGTTCTGCTGTACACATGACAATAAAACTCTTGAATCTTGTATAGAGCAGGGAACGTATGTTAGTCTGTAGGGCTCACTATTCTTTTATGATACGTCCTCCCAAACAGATCCAGTATAAACAAAGCTGCTACACAACATGTCTTCTGTCCTGAGCCCTGTGGGCTGTGACTGATGTCAGCTGGCGGTCTCGTCTGGATTAGTGCTGAATGTGAGAACACAGATCCAGAGCCCAGTACCCCACAAAGCACACAGGAAACACTCCAGAGCTGCGTCAGCAAAAAAAAACTGGACAGGAAACAGCGTGACTACAAGAACGCCTGCGGGCCACAGATCGACTGCTCAGAGCCTTGTCATCACTGTTAACATCTTTTTTAACACCGCGCTTCCTCTGGTTGACCTGAAATATCGGAAATACTGGTTAATTTAAGAGGTCGCTCCCACACAACCATCTGATCTAATGAAAAACCACAAGAGCAGACTGTTCATTCTTCATTCGTTTACTAAAAATGAGTATTAAATAAGAGAAAAAATGACAATATGATTATCACAGTGTATATAATTATTCATAAGTTGATGCTTTTGTATCAGAATTTCCTGTATTTATGCAGTAAAGTATAGTATAATTATATTTGAAAGAAAATACAAGTAAATATATACAGAACACAGATTAAGACAAACATAGTACAAAGACTTTGGCAAGAAAAAAAATAATAAAATAATAAGAGTGCATAAATCATTGTAACAAGTGAGTAAACAAAACATTGCATTCTTTGCAGTGTATACAAAACTAGCAGTAGAAGGGAAGAGAAGAAAAGGAAGAGTGTCCAGTGCATGTTTACGTTTTTTTGTCCATGAGATAATTAGCAGCCTTGTCCTCCAACAGAGTCCCTGTATAATATAAGCTCAGCTCCGGATAGATTCAGTTCGAGACTGGTAGGAGCATGCTGATTGGCAGAGCTGAGCCGGCGGGCACAGCCTTGGCTGTAGTTATCTTGTTGAGGTTTCGTACCTCCGTCTGCCAGGAGGGGACCTTCTTGGTGGTCATGTGGCGACGAGCATGCTTAGTAAGGTGGTCGCTGCGCATGAACCTTCGGTCACAAACGGGGCAGACAAACTTTTTTTCGCCGGTGTGTGTCCTCCGGTGGCGGGAGAGCTCGTCAGAGCGGGCAAATTTTTTCTCGCAGCCTTCCCAGTTGCAGCTGAAGGGCTTCTCACCTGCAGGAAGGACGACAAAACATCTTTAGCAAAGTGCAAAGCTTCCAGTATTTGGTCTTCATCTACAATCTGCGAGTGATAAAGGTCTAACTCAAGCCTATCTTACCTGTGTGTGTTCTGAGATGTGCCTTGAGGTGTGAGCTTTTGAAGTAGGTCTTCCTGCAGCCGGGGAAGTTACACACGTAGTTGCGTCTGCGGGAGAAGTCCATTTGTGTGGCACTGCTGTGCCCTGACGGCACGTAGACGGGTGCAGGGGCAAGAGGCAGCAGCTTGGTGTTTCCCAGAGTAACAACTGTCTGCTGAGGACACTGAGATGTCTGAGTCACTGAAGGCTGGGGCATCACCAGCATCACGGTGCCCTGGGCCACTGGTGAACCCATAAAGAGCGGCTGGGGCAGGATGGACTTGACCCCGGGACTGGGCCTCGGAGCCGGACTCTGGATGAAAGCTGCTGAGATGACTCCTGGTTGAGACACTGGAAACATCTGGCAAATGATGGGTGGACTGGATGTGGGAGGTGGCGAACAGGGAGATGACTTGGAGGGGGCTTTCTCATTGGAACTGCTGTTGAGACATGTGACTGATGCAGTGCTGTCTGTGTGGGCTCGGCAGGGCGAAGCAGCTGGGGATGGAACCTCTGGCTCTGGTGGGTGTTGTGGTTGCTGTGTCTGTGTAGGGGCTGGATTCTGATTGGGGACAGATTGTGGAATGTTCTGGTAGAGGGAGCTGTCGGCTGTGTGGCGAATGACGCTGGTCGCCATTGCTCTGCAGGGTGGGGAGGATGGCTTCTCAGTAGCAGGAACCTGAAGGGCTGTCTCAGTGATGGAGGCCACTGTGGGTCGCTGGAGTCTGGAGGTGAAAACACTGGGGCACCGTCGGGTCAAGGGGGAGTTTGGCACTGGAAGCGTAGTGGAGGTCTCAGCGAAATTGGGGCTGTGTGGTGGGGTCATGCACTGTGCAAGAAAGAAGAAGCAAGATCTTAACCAAACATAGTCACAATATGACGAAGACACGGCAGCAGCAGCATGCACTAAAACATTACATCACGTCCTGCAATCTGCCCCACCTAGCTGACAATAAAACTTATCTCCGCTGTAATGTACTTTGTTTATCTTGGGGTGTCAGTACTGCGTGGGTGAGCTCAGTAATTGAAACTCAGGCTGAAGTTCACCCGTGAGATGAGGCTTATCTATAGTATGCCACCTGTTCGGGCCACCATAAAACCAACCCAAAGAGTTCAGCAAACAAATCAGACCCTGGAAAAGCCCATGCTCTGCACTCTTCAACACGTGCGGCCACCTGTCTTTCAGCGAGCGTTCACACATTAAGACTTTCAAGATGTTTACGGTTGGCTTCTGATGTTTTCCTAAGCATGCCTGCATCTGTGCGGTTCCCTTACCAGTGAAGAGAGTGAGACAAAGTCCCTGGGGGTCTCTGGAAGTTCAGGTTGCATGAGGGAGTCACAGGAATCGGATGCTGGGGTGAGAGGACGAGGTTTGAAGGCACTGGGTCTTGGGGACACCTGACACCAAGAGCTCATGCAGACAAGGGCTTCGGCCGCCTCCAGGTCATTGTACTCCGGCATGCTGCATGAGGACTGCTCACTGTCATGCCTTCTCCTTTCCAGATATGCCTCATGGACCTCCATCTGAGCTCCCTGAGAAACACGAGAGCACTCGGTTAGCCTTGAAACAAAGCTTTTAAGAGCTAAATAAATGAGACTCTGTTGGAGACTGCCTGCTTGCAGCCTGTAGTGTGAGCGAATGAGCGGCTTTGAGGATACACCCTGCTTTGCATGGCCTTCTATCATACGCTTGTCTCCTCCCTTCACCAAATAAAGCGCAAACAACATGCTTGCCAGCTAGCCATGTGAAACAGTCGTGAACAAAAAATCCCCGTTGCGCTTTGTATCTCAGGAAGCCAACTTATTCCTGATGCCAGGAACAGTTATGATTCACACCAAGCCCCTCCCCAGCTGATCACTACTACAGACAAATTCAAGAATTGAACACTTGTTTACAGAACATAGTTAGTCCACAGTAAGTCCAGTACAGACTGTTCTGTGTTGTTTATTATATAGACTACGTTTTATACACTTTATCACTCTAAAAGTTACAAATAACACTAAACAAACGCGTTATAAAAACAAGCATCATTAGATTTAGCCTAAAGACAGAAAATAAAATGCTGAATCTCACTCGGTCCCTTTGTTCTAGTCCACAACAAACAACGAAAGCAGAAAACCAGAGTAATAACATCATATATCAGTTCTTACCGCAGACAATTCCTCCATATTCGTAAACTGTCGCGTTGACATGTGGTGAAAAAAGTATATATATCGATATAATCCTCAGGTCAAGCCGAGGAATAACAGAACAAAGGGGCGAGGACGCTCGTTCAGTGACGACTGAGACCGGAATTCAAATTCTCTTTTTGCCAGTAAGGTCCTGCCTCAGCTGAGTAAAACAAGTCCGGAGAAAAAAAAAAAGAAAAACAAAATTCACAACAGAGTGGCGGGTGGCAACATGCTACCAATCAGAAGCGACGGTGTGCGGCAGCTCGACCAATCGCGTGGCAGGCGACGCGTGATCAGTGCGTGACTGCGGCACTATTGGCTGTGGCGGGGTGCGTGGCTGTGGGTGGGCGTGTGAGGGAGTCAGCGGTGTCGGAGTAAACCCGGTGAACCAAGCGCGAGGAAACTGGGCCAAAGGTCGTGGTCTTGAGCCTCGAGGTGCCGGGTGAATAATAAGGTGGCCTCGTCTGGTCAGCTGTAAACGAGGAAAGTGCCGTTTTACACACTAAAACACACGCCGGCCTCCGTTTCCTCCGAGAGAGAAATGAGCGTTTTATAACCGGCACCGTAAGCCGGGGACGGCAGCGCTTCAGACTCTTTAGAACATGAAGTGAACCCGGTAACGGCGTGGATGACAACATATACTAAAACACTGTTATGCTGTAGTCCCCCCTAAATGTTATTCAGCCCCTCTTTACAAATACATGTGCATCACTACATTACATAATCTATAGCTTCTTCTCATTAACACTGTCGCTGCCTTTGCTGTGATATTTATTATATTATGAAAAGTGGAACCCCAGGCTCGTCCAATCATATTAGACCCTGTAAGTTGTACGCCAATCATTTCAGACCTGGGGGTGAGGGTCTTTGGTTTAATTAACTTTGCAACATAACCTGAAGACACTAAAGACAGAATTTTGGCTAAAAGTTCACCAAAATAAAACTGAGATTATTAAAATTTTATAATATACGGAGTGTTAACCAGAGTTAGTAAAGTAAACATACTCGCTTATGATATGAATTTATGGTAAATGTTGGTTAGTATAGCTGTTTATCAGATTTTTACATTGTTGCTTGTTAGCTAGCTAACTGTGGCTTTATGTGAAGTAAAGACAAACGCTAACGTTGGTCAGCTAACTGTTAAACCAACCAGTTTAACCATAAGGTGTGTCCGAAATCGCCTACTAGTCAGTAGGTACTAGATTAGAGTCAGTACGTACTGCTTGAGTGTCAGACTAGTAGTTAATTTCAGTAGGAGAGTTTTAGTACCACATAAGCTCAGACGTACTACGTCCACCATATTACCAGCGTCCTGTGACACAAGACGTCAGACCACCACCGTAAAAGTCCTGCTATTCATTTTAAAGCTCGTTTACTGACAGATTTAGATCTTTTAGTGACTCTGATCTGTGTTTTTATCTGATTATGTATCAGACGGTGTGGAGCTGTAGATCAGAGAAGATGAAACAGGAGGAATGTAATCATTGTTTATCTCAGCAGTAGCGCTAACTTCTGTAGCGGCAGTTCAGTAGCCGTAGCTACGTACACACAGCCGACGTTCAGCTTTACACCGTTTATTTACTCCACTTTGAATTCATCCGCGGCTCCAGGTGTATCATGGGATAGCGCAGTGTGCTATGTTCGCCTACACAAAAATGGCTGCTGATTCAGGAGGTCATCCGGATACCGTTCACCTACTACTCACTACCTACTGAGTATTCAGACATACTAGCCACGCTCGCCTACTGATTTACCTACTGAGTATTCAGACATACTAGCCGCGCTCGCCTACTGATTTACTACTGAGTATTCAGATATACTAGCCGCGCTCGCCTACTGATTTCACTACTGAGTATTCAGACATACTAGCCGCGCTCGCCTACTGATTTCACTACTGAGTATTCAGATATACTAGCCGCGCTCGCTACTGATTTCACTACTGAGTAGTAGACAAGTAGGCGATTTCGGACACACCTATAGTCTGTTTATTTAGCGGCCGTCTTTGTAACAACAAGAGGGTCTTTCCTCACAACAAAATATCCACCACACGTTTTGTTTTCATTTTATTTTATTTATTTATTTACTTTTGTTTGGCTTTTTTCATCGACAGTTGCTGTTTTCTCCATGTCAGAGTGTGAACAAGCCAGAGATATTTCTCTTCAGCATTCAGAAACACTGAGACCAGTAGTGTTGACAGGAAGTTAATGTCAATGAAAGAGTCATATTAGTGTTAATCTTAACCGTTTAGTATTCCTCAATTGTGCTGCCGATGGGAATGAAGAGACAGCTCTATTGAAGGGCAATAAGATGAGAAGATTTGTACCTGTTCAAACAAAAAAAGATTTGATCATTATTTCTTGTATAATTCTTATAAATCTGATCATTTTATTACTAAACACAGGTGGAGAGCGAGAGAAAGAAGCTGAAGGTGAACGGCAGGCTGAAGGAGCAGATCTGATGTTAGCTGAGGTGAGTAATCCAAAAGAAAGCAAGGTACAGTTGTTTAATTCTAAATTTAACTGAACTGGGAAAATATATTTGTTGTTATGTAACTCTTTACCATGCTTATTAAACACACAAAGCAAAACCCCCCTCTTTCTGGTGACACCAACTCAAACTGAACTGAGAAAATTACATTGCTTGACTTCAGTACCTTTGCCTGATCTGTGTTGGCTGTAAGTGGATGGACATGTTGCCAGGCTGGCGTGGGATTTGTTTACAGACTGGTGGTCATATGATGCAGAAGAGCCCACTCCAAACTTTCTTCAAATTTCAAAACATGCTAATGATCACACAATGTCATTACACCGGCCTATAGCCTATTTCTAACAGCAGTGCAGTCTTCACCCTACACATTCAAACACTTCAGCCCTGATATGTAACAATATCAACCAATCAGAAAGATGGATACACAACCACAACCATAAATAACACAACAACATCTTCACTATAAATCATATGTCCACTCAGCATAGGCACCTTTTACCAAAGAGGATGATGAAACAAAGTCTGGGCAGTGACTGGCCTGCTCCTTAGCCCGTCACAGAGAGCTTGGCAACTGTCGTCAAGTTCATCATGTGACAGAATAATTTAGTACATTTTGTCGCTCTTGCTCAAGAGCCTAGTCCACCTACATAGATGTCCTGACCCTGCTTGGACGTAACATTTATAGTTTGCTTGACTGTTCTTGTGTTTATATGCACAAGTTTATTCAATAGCTTTCATAGTTTTTAAATCATGTTAGCTCTGTGTAGACGACTTATTGTTTTAAGTTGTTCCTCAGTTTAAATGAACAGTGAACCGTGAACACCAGCCCTATCCCCCAGGTTTTATACATATTGCCACCTTAACAATCACAGTTAAGGCACACCTGCAAAAAACATCTTTCTTAAGTAAACAGCCTTAATGTGCTTCATGTTTTTGGTTTTCTCTACGGTGGCAAACCCCTGGTCTACTGTTGCAGTCTTTACAAACAACACATTAAGGGTGTGTCTCAAATCCTACTGAGCTCCTACATAGGCAGCGTTTTATGTCATAGTATGCGCTCCCGACATGTAGACTGTCCCAATTCTTACATACCTTAAACATGCTGTCTACTGAGGAACCTTATTTAGACCTGATTTTAAAGAAGCATCGAACGCTTCCTCAGCCGCTACGACAATCCCATGATGCAACGCAGGCAGAACTTTTTCCCAACATGGTGGACAAAAGCGGAGCTACTAGCGGAGAAGTCATCTTCAAATGTAAGTTATTTGATTCTCTCTGGAGTTTTAATGTGTTTCCTGTCGTAAAACCAAACAAAACAGTATTTTATTATCAACTCTGTAACGAGTCGTTCACCATTTTGCAGTTTTATATTTGAGCTATTAGCATTTATGCTAGCGAATTTTTAAGCCTCGGGCTATTGTTTTGGATGCTGGCCAGTAGCTTAGCAACCAGATAAACCACCTGTGGCGTGCTGCAGTGGGCGGGAACAAGCCGTGACGCAGTCTCTCTCTAACTAGAGCGTCTCAGTAATCTGTTTTATGAGGAGAGATGAGGAGAGAACGCTGCTACTTACACAGCTGCTACCTAGACAGCCTACTTAGACACTCACTAGGGATACCTGTGCAAATAAAAAGAGCAATAAAGCATCAAATTAAGCATGATTCACAACAGTTGGTCTTGCATCCACCAGTTATTGCACATATGGAGAAGCCTCTTAGATGTTTTGACAAACATCTGATTTTCGTCCCCGTCATCACAAATCTGTCTCCATCACCATTCTTCACTATTAAACTTTATCTATAAGCCAACTTTTCCACCTCGACCACTCATGAAAATCTTTTTCTACAGTTTTTGGGCTTTTTTATTTCTGATATTGCCATCAAAATTGCATATCATCGCTGTCCAATGAAAAACATGGATCTTTATTATTGTCGATTTTGAGTTTTCTACATCATTTGAACATGCCAGTGGTCGTTTACATTGTGTAAAATTTTTTATGATGAATGGACCAATATAAAGGCTCCAAAATAGCTTGGAAAATTCTGGTTCCATTGACTTCCATTAAAAGTAAAGTATGTTTTTGTTCTCTCCTCTAAAGTTGCAATTCTAGAGATAGTTGTTTTTCGTTGGACAGCGACGATATGAAAAACTCACAATTTCAACAGTCTCAGAGCCTCTCCCCATGTCCTGTGGCATGACTGCAACACGTTTGCAGAAGTCTTTCAGAATGGCTACAGCACAATATAGCGTGTTGAATTTCACATCACAGCTATGATCAAAAAGATACTGGTTCGTCAAGAAACCATGCCAGAGGTCCTCTTTTCCTATTAATTATAGTAAGTATAGAACAGAATAATGATGACAGAATTAGCATTAACTGCATAAGAAGGTAACAAAATCCATCAGCGGTTTTCAGCTGTCAGCGCACAAGTTCAAACCGAAACAGCTCCTTTAGTGGAACATGATCCAATACACACAAATGATGGAATACATTGTATTATCCAGGTATGAAGCACATCATCGCTTGTGTGTGCAAGCATATTCAGAGACACATTGACAAGTTTATCCTCAGTGAGCCCAGTGACCTCTCAAAATTTTAAACCACCATGATTCTAGGAATCCCACGTTGAGCTTGTGGACTCTTATCTTTATTTGTATTTATGGCTCCTAAATTGATCTACAGTCTCAGTTTAAGCTCAAACTACAGAGACCGTTACCCTTGCATTTACCTGTTGGCAATTACTCTGAATGCTTGGCAACAACACATTTTATGGCCCTAAAAGGACAAGGCCATATCGTTTATTGTAGACTATGGGTCTATAACGAGTACCTAATCTGATATCACATTATATACAGGGCTCTGCTCGGGCTGCATGCATTAAAGGGAGATGTAAGTGTTTTTATGGTACAGGGGTTTAAAATTAGCTCTCAGTTTTGTTGGTTGCTCCAACCACTATTACTCAGAAAGTTTATATTTTATAGGATTTTCATAGGTAAAGCTTTGATTTGGTTTTCAATATTGTGTTTTTGTTCTACTTTATTTGCGTATTATTTATTTTAATAAAAATACAGTTTATTTTAAAAAAAAAGATTGCAGTGTATAATGTTCTTATGCAAAGTGTGATGCAACTGATCTACTTGGCAAAGAAGATGTGGATAATATAATCCTTCAAGTGAATACTCTTTTATTGAACACTGTAGGAGAGAGAATTGCTGCTCAGGACTGGCTGACACAGCCAGGTGGTAGGCAGGTTACTTCCGACCACGCATCTCCTCCCATTGGTAGTCTCTAATATTGTCCCACAACACCACATTCAGCCAAAAGCCACAAATATTTACAAGTCAAGTCACTCTTACTGCACTTTGAGTCCCAGTGGCCTCACAAAATCCAGGCGGAATCTGAACAGAGTCCCTGGGGCGCACTGTGGATGTGTAAAAAGTTTCATTTGGCTGAAGGTATTCAAACATTTGCTCTTTTAAAATTTCTATACATGTTGTAAAATATTAATTTTATTAGCGGTTGAAATTACAGCTTATATAAAGGGTCAAATCCTGGATGCCCTAAGCTGTTTTTAGATCCCAATACTTAGCCTAACCTTCACTACAGACTCTATATAAATGAACATGGACTCTCACTAGTTTCCACTAACCTTCTACCTTCATTAACTGTGATCATTAGTCTGACTGTTCTTCATCTGTCTTATAATTCATCTTAG
This sequence comes from Megaleporinus macrocephalus, assembly GCA_021613375.1. Classification (NCBI taxonomy): domain Eukaryota; kingdom Metazoa; phylum Chordata; class Actinopteri; order Characiformes; family Anostomidae; genus Megaleporinus; species Megaleporinus macrocephalus. Next base: position 46,832,266 of record CM038712.1, on the reverse strand, counting down.
TTATATCATATTATGATTATATAAGCCCATCTGAGCAGCTAAACAGAAGTACAAGGTGGTACAGTCAGTATATCAGTACTGTTTGAATAGTTTGATCAGAGGAGGATGGGTCTTGGTTCCTCCCAAGGTTTCTTCCTCCAGCTCTGAGAGAGTTTCTCTTCGCCACTGTCGCCTATGGCTTGCTCACCGGGGGGTTTTCTATGTTTGTTCTATGATTTCTATGATTGTTGTTATTTTCTTCTTAAACTTATTTATGCTCTATTGAACTTTTCATATCACTACATTTCTGTAAAACTGCTTTGTGACAACATCAGCTGTTAAAAGTGCTATACAAATAAATTTGATTTGATTTGATGATAAATTGTATATTATTCCCACTGACCTTATAGGCTAATTCTCTCTAAGCTACATGGGTACACATGTTGAATGGTCTCCCAAGCTTAGAGCTAACCACAAACTCTAACCACCTATACATATTGATATTTTGACCCATTACATGTTGATGTTTTAGCTTTCATTTGTAATAGTTTGATTTTAAGGTAACGTTTTTGCGATTTCTACCCAATTCGAATGAACAGCTGCAGCCAAACTGTTTGTTACACCTGTGGTGGAGGTGGTCCCTGGGCCAGGCGTGCTGGAGATTTGAACAGTATAGGTATTATTTTGCTTAAACACACCTTGACTAGCACCTAGGCCCAATTATTAAATGAATCAAATGTGTCTGAGCAGGAAGAACCACCAAACTTTGAAAGACTCCTGTGGAACAAATCGAGTTGCCCAACCCAGGCCTGTATAAAATTGGTAACAACAAATCCCAAGTAACCTAATCATCTTGTTTGGGGCTTCATCTGTTTTCTAGACAAGTCTAAATCAGCCTGCTTAGGAGGTGTGTGGTGGCCGTGGGGAGGCCGATCCCCTTCCTGAGTCACATATCTCCAGCATGCAGAGCTGAGTGGTGTAGTGCCAGTGTGAGAATGCTTGCAGGGACATAGCTATGGGACGCCTGCGAGGGGGACGCCGTGGTGGTGATATAATTGGGACAAGTGGGTAAGGAAACTGGAGGAAAGGTTACGCTATGCACAGCCCCTCTTCTACTCCAGGGGGGCTATCGGAATGAAAGGAAAGATCTATTCCCGATATGGCTATATATAGGCCCTGCTTGTGACTCTCTTGGAGCAGTGGCCTGAATTACCTGAATTACCTTTCCCCCGAACTCGTCCACTTTGACAGCATAGTTTGAGACGTCGCTGACCTTTCCCTAACCTGTGCCCAACGTTGAGTTTTGAGGGGGCTTGACCTTAGCATTAGCAGCTGCCCAGTAGCAGCAGAAAGGCTCAGGCTGGGGTCAGCCTTGGCAGCATACGTGCAGCAGGCCTGATGACAGGTTGATAGACTGATACACTAGTGCCTTCCCTCGTGGATACGTATGTAGGTGAAAGGGCACTGCTGTGTGTGTACTGTCAGAGGCTGAACATGCTGCCAGTCTTGTTCTCCTAGATGAGCTGCACGTAGTCCTTCTCTGAAAGCTGCTTCGCTTGAATACACAACCAAGCTAAATTTGTTCCGTTCGTTGAAAGGAAAACAATCAGCTCGAGTTATTCTAACTTCATTTCTGTGGTGTTTATTGGGTACAGAGCGCACACAGAAGGGAGTAACTACCTATAAACCATTTGAGTAAACTGAAAAGCCAGGTTTTATGGGGAGGCGCTGTGTACATGAAAAAGATCTTTACAAGCGTTTCAGTGAGCAATATTCAGCACTCACATCAGATATATTTATCTTTCATTTGTGTCTGAAACAAAGAGGATCAACAAGCGAATAAGCCATTAAGTTGACTCAACATTTTACAGTATATTGTAAAATTACATATGCATAATAACCTACCTTAAGTAGTAATTTTGGTTATTTATACTTTACTGGAGTAATTATTTTTCAGATGACTCCTTACATTTAAAACATAGTCTCGTTACTCCTATTTCATTTAATTTCAGCTTGTTTTCATTCATGTACATTTACATTCCAGTAAAGATTATTGATAACATGTCTTTGAAGTTTGATTTTTTGCACCATTATAATATGTATGGGCAACTAGTCATCATATCTTATATCTATCCTATATATTTGCATTGTACTGAAGTGCATACGTTTTTAATGGGCATATATGTGGCTGAAAAGGAAACCTAGAGCCTAGAGAGTTTTCAACATTAACATTTTAATATAACATTATAGTCATTATGGCTTTTAGAAGAATGGGGTTTTTGGGGAGGTGGCCTAGTGCACTATAGGTCTCTGTGGTGCGGCCTTTGTCCTTAATGGCATTTTTTTCCCTTACATTACTTTTACTTTTATATTTTAAGTAGTTTTAAAACCAGTACTTTTACTGGAGTGAAAAGCTTGAGTTGATACTTCAACTTCTACAGAAGTATTCTTTAACCCTAGTGCCTATACTTCTATCTGAGTAATGAATGTAAATACTTTAGACACCTTTTTATGTAACTATAATAATTATACAATAATTCTAAATATAGTTGTTCAACACAATTTTGCCATTGTCTTTACATTTTGCAGTAATTGTATTGATGGTGTGACAATAAAATATATGAATCAAGTCAAATCAGTACATTAGGCTATTTTTATTCCAGGCCCTTTTTACATGGAAGACACTGTAAATCCTTGTACATTGAACCAGCACTGACATGTCACGGCACTTAATACCCTAATTTCTCTTGTTTTTTTTCACACTCTACCTCGCCTACTGAAGTCAAGAGCTGTTGGTCATAAAAATCAGCTGCTGTTTTATGAGCGTTCACAAGGACGTATGATAACATCAGGCCGTTGTGTAAAATGCTACTATTTGCATTAGGATAATAATTACTAACTCACAAGAGTAAAGGGTGGCGTCCAGGTGAACCGACCCTTCACTAGTGTAGTTAAATATGTGCTCACAGCATGGCAGCAAAATTAGGTTATAATTTTCCATGAACGAATGGTGGTGTTGGTCCACTGCCTGACCCCCATGCCTGGCTTGCTATATCGAAACAGGCATATAATTGTAATAAAATGGAAACTGTGCAATAACACAAAGTAGAGAAGGGACCTGTAGAGGTCCTGAGTTAGTCGTGGCAGAGGCAAAAGCCTCAAAGATGTGTCTCAACATGTCAGGACAGTATAATCAGACTTAGAATCAGAGCAGCCAGTGTGCACGCTCCTTGATTATGATCACTTGTAGTCATTAAGCAGGCCATTAAGACATCGCATTTGGGACAGTTTATAAAACTGCATAGAACACTGTAGCTAGAACTAGGGGTGGGTGATATGGCCCTACAATAGTATCACGATATTTCATGGTATTTTTGCGATAACGATACTCTTGGCAATATGACAAAACATTGAATTATTTCAATTCACTACTGCAACAAAATGAAAATTAAATTTTATTATTGTATACGATATGATATGGCACACCCCTAACTGAGATATTAAAAAATACAAGATTTTTTATCAGATTGTAACAGAAGTCAATGATCCAGAATGTCACAATACTAAATAATGCACTCTAAATATCTCCATATATCCAGGACTGAATAAATTATCTATCATCTGAAGTAAAGTGAATGATACTGGACAGATAAAATCTGTCTCTAGTAGATATATAATGAGAAAAGTGTGAATTTTTCTTTTGCTAAAAACAGTAAAAGTAGTACCTGATGTGATAATTAGTGATCGTTCACCATATTCAAAAATGTTGGCGATATTATTGTGTACGATAGAATATGGCACACCCCTGTCTCGAACCTCATCAACGTTCATTACTGGAGACTGTCATTCCTATTACGTTCTTTTGAAGTACCAATTAAAGTCAACAAGGTTTCTGCTTTTTAAAAAACTATTATCTTAAATATTAGCAGAAAAAAATATGCCTCATATATCATCATGCATCTCCACTTTTCTCGATTTTAAGTTTCCTACATCGTTTGAACACACCAATGGTTGTTTATATTGTGTGAGCATTTCATGATGAATGGATCAATAGTAGTGCTCCAAAACAGCTTGGAAAAAAATCTGGTTCCATTGACTTACATTGAAAGTAAAGTATGTTTTTGTTCTCTCCTGTAAAGTTGCAATTTTGGAGGTACTTGTTTTCCATTGGACAGTGACGATATGTTCTTTAAGTGATATAGATGAACCACTCTTGGTTCCAGGAAGAGCACTGTTTGGAAAAAAAGGACTGTGAAGAACCTTTTAAAGGTTTATAGAATCTTTACATATTATTTAAATAGGAATTTAACAGATTATTCAATGTGCTGGTAATAGACCTCATATCCAGAGAGTATTTATAAATATTATGTAAATATTGGTTTAGAGGGGAAATTATGCTTTTCCAGTTTTGCCCTTTACATTAGTGTGTTTTGTACATGTAAACAGTCTGTCAGGCCAAAGTACATGCCAGAGGGAGAAACACTTTTCTTAGCTGTTTGAAATTCCTTGTTGGATATCCAGCCCTTCTCTCTGTTACAAGGTAACATCATCTCATAACACGGTCCTTATTGCCTGCCTATCAGCAAGCTTGTCATGTCCGTACAAAACTCACAAAAATCTAAAAAGTAAAAACATGACAGCCTGAAATGTGCAGCTCCAGTTAACCTATGAATGTGTACAGTATTAAAAAAATCAAGAAATTTGAACATTGAGAAAATTCTAAACATTGAAAATGAGTATTATAGGTCTTCACATAGAACCTTTTAATAGCAGCACAGTCCTCAGAGAAAGCATTTTTTACTTTACTAATACTATTTTTATGAAAAGCATTTAACACTGATGTAGGTGATGGAAGTCTAAACTGTCAGTGATATTTTATAAGTGTCAACAAATCTGTTTTCCACTTTAACTTTAAACGTGTTGCAAAAACCCACATTGGAAACTTCTTGTGAAATGGGATTTTTTATACACTTTTATTGCATCAGTTTTATGGAAAAAATTTGCCACTTTTCATGCAATTCATGCAATTTTCATGTAATTCACAAACAATATTGTCCATTTCACAATTAATGTAAGTGTATCAGATGATTTTTAAAGAATAAAAATGTTTGTATTAAAGCCTATTTTTGTATAGAGGCTTATTTTACATATAGTTCTATTATCAGCAATTCTCAGTCCTCTGTCTAAATCTCCTGGTACGACCACCAATCCAAGTTAAGGATGTTATTGGACTAATTGGTTGTTAGGACACTCTTGTGTTGCACAGCTGAAAAACATTCTACTAATAAGTGAGTATAAAAGGGAGAACAACATTCTAGGTTAGTTTAGTATCTGAAGATCAGCAGTTGATGGCTTGCTGACCGACTCACAATGACCAGAAAGAAACAACTTTCTTTAGAGACCCGTCAGTCCATTGTTGTGTTAAGGAAGAAGATACTCCATTGAAAACAAGAACATTTCACTGAGATCCCAAACTTTTAAGCGGTAGCATATATATTTACAGCTTAGTTATTAGTGTGATTTTGAGAGAGTACTTTGTATTAGCTTTCCTCAGATATGAGCTACCTCATCTGTTTGTGTGTTTCTAACCATATAAACAGGATTACTTTGAGTTGAAGTTGGGACAGTCCATGAGCCACAGTGACCCCAGGGGCACTGATGCATCAGAGAAGCCTGCGTTTCATGTATATATCCCAGGCCCAATATAACTCAGCCACCCACAAGACGAAGCGCTCATAGATGAGAATGCTGTCAGCAGCGGGATTTCCCCACAAGAGACTTACTGACAATTTAGGTCACAGAAAAAGAGGTGGAGACCAGGATTCTGGGCTTAATCTTGTATAGTGTATTTAGTGTATGGTTATGTACAATCAAAGCAGCTGTCATTTGAATTACTCACTTATTGAGTTTACTCAGATTATCTGTAGAGAATAACATGATTTCTGTGTCTGTGAATTTTCCATAATCCAATTCTGGAATAAACAGGGACAATTTGCATGAGTCATGACATCCTTTCCCCTACTCTTAAGTAAAGTCTGCCAGATTTAGCTAAATTCAGCCAAAGGTTTTATGGTGATTTACTCTGTAATCTTGGTCACAGAGTAAAGCATTTGTTCAAGCAAGTAGGTCTACAAATCAGTAGTCACTGTTGATAAAAGTTAAAATGTAGTAAGCTGCTACATGACCCCAATACCGTTCACCCGACCACTGCACATTGTTACACTTTATATTATTTATTCTGATATCGCTGCTATGGACAATATCACTAAGTCACTTTAATGAATATATCTACTTAGAACCTGCCTATGCAACATTTTTCACAGATGACCCTCCTGTATATCCTATGTATATATCTTGTGTATTGTATAGTCCTTTATATATTTCAGTATAACTATATGTATATTTTTAGCTTATTTTTACTTTAATATTGTCTATTTATTGTGTGTTTGCACTGTTTTATATATATAATTCTGCCCTGCTGTAGAGTTATATCTGAGCCTCACCCCAAGCATTTCAATGCATGTTATGTCCTGACATGATGTGCAAATGACAAATAAACTTGAAACTTGAAACTTGAAACTAGACATTGATGGTCATATACTATAGAATGAGTGTACAGCTTAGTACAGTAGAATTGACATAATGGGTGTGTCTTAAAACCTACTGAGCTCCTACATAGGCAGCATTTTACGTCATAGTATGCGCTCCCGACATGTAGACTGTCCCAATTCTTACATACCTTAAACATGCTGCTACTGAGGAACCTTATTTAGACCTGATTTTAAGGAAGCATCGAAATTTTCCTCAGCCGCTAAGACAATCCCATGATGCAATCCCATGAGGCAGAACTTTTTTCCCAACATGGCAGGCAAAAGCAGAGCTACTAGCAGTGAAGTGGTTTTAAAATGTGAGTTATTTTGATTTTCTCTGGAGTTTTAATGTGTTTCTGGTCATATAATCACACAAAACAGTATTTTATTATCAACTCTGTAACGAGTCCTTCACCATTTACACTTTTATACTCCAGACATTAACATTTATGCTAGCAGATTTTTAAGACTCGGGCTATTGTTTTGGATGTCGGCCGGTAGCTTAGCAACCAGCTAAACCACCGGTGGCGTGCTGCAGTGGGCGGGAACAAGCCGTGACGCAGTCTCTCTCTAACTAGAGCGTCTCAGTAATCTGTTTTATGAGGAGAGATGAGGAGAGAACGCTGCTACTTACACAGCTGCTACCTAGACAGCCTACTTACACACTCACTAGGGTTTGAGACAGACCCACTGTGAACCTCAAACACGGCCCTCTTTTAAATACAAATCTCACATTTAGAAAAGAGGTTGGTCAAATGGGCTGAAAATCCTGGACTACCACAGTCTAGACTCATTTTCAGTTCAGTCACATTACTATGTCCGCTTCCTACTTTCGACAGCACATGGCGGTTACATATTGGTCATAATAATGTGACCAGCTCATGTTTTAGACCCAGCAAACAGCAACAGTGGACCAACAGCAAGAGAAATGGCGGGCTTAGGTGGAGAATCTGTGTCATTTCAGATTGTGAAGGAGATATCAGCACTTTTCATACCCTGTCCTTGAAACAAACCATCAGTGGGCCTGGTTGATGTTCATCCTTAAACGAGGCTGGAATTGCTTTTCTTAATCACCAGTGTCTTAAAATGTTCACCTTAAATGTTACAGCTTGTACAGACACCCAAATGTAACTGTGACACCATTTCAGGTTGAACAGAAAATATGCATACAGGCTGCCGAACAGAAGGCCAACATCAACATTAGTTCAGAGTTAATTGTTTGCTTGGCACATTTCACTCTGGACTTTTTTCACTAATTTTTTTTAAAACTTTGGACAAGATTCAGAAGCTTCGCTCAGCGTTTGACACTAAAGAGACTAAAAAAACTTAACAGAGGAGCAGGTTCCGCCTTTATTAGCACCACAACCCCAACAGAAACCTATAAACAGCCATGCTGTTTGATTTTATCCAGTTTTTGACCATTGAAGTTGAATCATTTTGATAAAAATTACTAAAAGTTTTATAAATGGTTTTATAAACAACTTTCACTTACTTTGTGTTGTTGGCAGACATGGGACCATGTCACTAAGTTGCAAGTAACAAGTAAGCCTTAAGTCTTGACAATGAAGTCCTGAGTCAAGTCTTGAGTCAATACAAGCAAGTCTCGAGTCAGGTCCTAGTCAAGTCACTAGATGTAACGTCATTTCAGTATTTAACACAATTGATGCAGTTGATTAGTAGTACATTAAACTAACATTAATATAACATTAACGTTTTTAAAGTTTTTATTATAACAAAAATAACTTGCATATTATATTAGATCATTTCAAGCAGTTCTAATCACTAATCACCTCATTACCAGTCCAATCACATCATTACCAGTCCAATCACCTCAGTACCAGTCCATTACCAGTCTAATCACCTCATTACCAGTCCATTACCAGTCCAATCACCTCAGTACCAGTCCATTACCAGTCTAATCACCTCATTACCAGTCCATTACCAGTCCAATCACCTCAGTACCAGTCCATTACCAGTCTAATCACCTCATTACCAGTCCATTACCAGTCTAATCACCTCATTACCAGTCCATTACCAGTTAAAATAGGTGTTGAAGCAGATAAAACACTAAAATGTGAGGCAGTGGGCCTCAAAGGCCGAGGCTGAGAAACACTGCACTGTATGGAAGTATTAGTACACATTACACCTACAGGAATTTTAATAATCACATTCTAAACCATAATCATTAATATCTGGACGGGTCTTTCAGTTCTAATAGTATGTGAGACTCTGCTGTAGCTTTGCATGGACTGATCAGTGTTTGTACTGTTCTGCTCTACTGGATCACTTCCTGTCTGAGACGCTGAGCTTTTTTAACCATCTTTAATGTTTTAGTGAAGTTCTCAGTGGACGGTGGAAGATCTAGGAGGAGGAACAGAGGGAGAGAGCTTCCTTCACATTAGCTGTTTATCATTATGTTGCTAAGTTTGCTAGCTTGTTAGCAGCTAGCTAGCTAACTGCTCTATGTGAAATATACAGAGCAGAGACTTCCTGTTCTTTGTGTCTCTAAAGTGGAACAGAGTTTGAAGTGGTTGCAGCTCCATCTGAGATCTTGACTCCACGTGTCCTGCATGTCTCAGTTCTTTTTTATTTACTGCAGCGGAATCTTTGTAGTTGGAGGGGATTAATTTTGGGAGCATGTTGCTCCTCGTCTCCGCACAGATTCAACACTGGCGCCCCCCAAAGCTTCCCGTGATTGGCTGCAGAACTTCACTTGTTGCTAGGTTACAGATAAACTGTAGGTGCAGCCTAGCGTTACAGCACCATTTAATACAAAATGATCAGTTATTTGAAGTTTTTCTTATTTTTTATGTAAAAATAGAGTGGCGAGTCTTTTCAAGTCTTACGCTGCATTTACACTGCTCCGTTGCGTCAATGGACGTGAACGCACTCCCCCTCTTCACCTGGCCGCATGTGGGCGTAACCAGGGTGTTCCCTGCGTCGTCCAATGGAACCAGGTATGTGAGTTTCCAGGGGTGACGGGGCAGCGGTGATTAATGCTTGTGTTCAACATCGGCTTTTTCATACCATATTTACATCATTTTATAGATTTAAATCAGATGTAAATATAAAAGAGGGTGTTTTAATTTAATTCTAAATATGAAACGAATATTTCATACGTTGGACACTCGTCACGTGACCACCAGCCCTCTTCTCATTGGATAGACGCATTGCGTTGGCCGGATTCATTTGCATAAAGTTTGTCTCGGCTGGACTTTTCGTCGCATTGCATCCCCCAAACTCGACGCCCCGGACCAATGATGCACCGCGCGGCTGCGTCTGACGCAACCAGCGCTCCCCATTGAAAATGAATGGGATACATCGCAACGCGCCGACGCAACTGAGCACTGTAAATTCAGCGTTAAAGCTCAAGTCCGATTCCCAAGTCAGTAAAGGTAAAGTCTAAGTCAAGTTGCAAGTCTTTAGTGATCAAGTCAAGTCACAAGTCATCAGTTGAGTGACTCGAGTTGGACTCCACGTCTGGTTGTTGGCAAACTTAAAAGTAGTTAACTAAATAGTATGGGGTTTTAGTACACGGAGGTTTTATTCTTTCCTGTCTGTTTCTGTTTTGTCATGTTGCATATGTGGGAGGAGTCGCAGTGCCTTGCTGTAAATAAGTAAAAATGGGTGTGTCATCAGAGAGCAATTTCAAATACTAAATAATGCATTCTATTGCAGCCTTAATACAAAGATGGGGAGGCGGGTGTGTCTGTGTTGAGAGGAAAAGCACTAGTATAGTTCTGTATGACTTTACAAACTCCAAGAAACACAGTCAGTCAGCGTTATACAAGGATAACAGTAATACCATCACCTGGACCCAAATGGAAATAAAGGCTTGACCGCATTCCTCTGGTTTTTGTTTTCTTTCTCAGATAATTGTTCAAGTCACCTTCTAAGTGGAGTGTTTTGACATTGCTCACCAGTCTAGTCTGGTGAGGCCTGTTCAATTGTATGGCAGGTCATGAGGCGGCGAGGTTTACAAGCAACACAAACATACCGTATATGCACTTCACATCCCTGCTGACCTACATTCGAAGCGCTAAGTGTGTCAACTTCCTCACTGGTCAGAAACGTTATGGCTTCTCTGAATGTACGTCACAAAAACTGCCTCAAGCAACACTGACCACAACAACAAACCGTTTTATGGAGCTTCCTGGTGACTGTCAGAGGTCAGATCTTCAACATGTTTGTCCACTGGAATTGAGTTATGCTTGAACTGTTAAGATGGTTATTTCATGTTTAAGCAACTTTTCTGTGCCATTGGTGAGATTTGTTAAACTGGAAAAACACAAGAACAAGATATGAGGGTTGCTGTTCATGCCTGCAAAAACACATGGGTGGCAAAGAATAAATAAAAAGCCAGAGAGAGAAGGAGAGGGAAAACAAAAAACAGATGGCTAACCACAGAGAACCATGGCGTCAGGAGTTTGGCTGCCTGGTTAAAATCTAACCAGATCTCTCTCCTCATCTTATCTGAAGTTTGTGAATCCCCCCTCTCAACCACACCTCACTTCACTGCCTTCGCACAAAATCAGGATTCAAGTTATGTGGTTTTATGGGGGATGCCCAGCATAATGGCATAGCGTGTCATAGTACTCTTCACAACTCACCATAAATGGGCTTTACTGTGCTTACTGTCTGCTAGTGCCATGCTGTAGTACAAATATAAACATCTATAATACAAGATCTAGTTACCTATTGCACACTGAACTGCCTGTTGATTAGGTATATCTAACCTGTAGGGGGGTGATTGTCTTGAGTATCATTGACTTCACCTACCATTTACAGTACTAGTGCAAAAGTCCGAGATCATGCTTCTTCATCAAAACAGCCGTTAAATAACATGTATTAATTTGATATTAATGATAGTTCCGAGAAGATTAGATATATGATAATCCACTTGTATAAAGGAGTTATAATAATTATATAATAATTAATAATATAATAAGAGTCTCCAGAACTGGAGTGAAAAAAAGAGGACCCAGAAAAACAGGGAATCAACCTAACAGCCACTGAAGACCTAGTTGACCACCAAAACTGTTATCATCAGATAAACAGTACCTAACTGTAAGGCGTTCATCTTTGAGAGAAAGAAAAGAAAATCAAGTTCCACTCAACTCCACTCAATAATAATAATAATAATAAAAATAGCTCATAATAAACAATATAATAAAATATAAGAACAGCTTCATATAGCACATTTTATAAAACAATAATAACATAAATAAAAACAATAGAAAATAGTTTGTCCCAATATATCATCCATCCATCTATTATCTTCTGCTTTATCACGCTAGCCGGGGACATGAGGGCCAGGAGTCAATCACAGTGTCATCGGGTGACTCCATGGACAGGTCACTAATCCATAACACGGCCAGTGCACACTCACAGGCAGTTAAGAGTGAGCAATCAACCTAACGTGCATGTGTTTGGACTGTGGGAGGAAACCAGAGTACCCGGAGAAAACCCACTCAAGCACGGAGAGACCATACACACTCCACACAGAACCACCCGGACCGGGAATCCAACCCAGATCATCTTACTGAGAAGACAGTGCTGACCACTACACCACCATACTGACCACTACACCACCATACTAACCACTACACCACCATACTAACCACTACACCACCGTACTAACCACTACACCACCGTACTAACCACTACACCACCGTACTAACCACTACACCACCATACTAACCACTACACCACCATACTAAACACTACACCACCATACTAACCACTACACCACCATACTAACCACTACACCACCATACTAACCACTACACCACCATACTAAACACTACACCACCATACTAACCACTACACCACCATACTAACCACTACACCACCGTACTGACCACTACACCACCATACTAACCACTACACCACCATACTAACCACTACACCACCGTACTAACCACTACACCACCGTACTAACCACTACACCACCATACTAACCACTACACCACCATACTGACCACTACACCACCATACTAACCACCACTACACCACCATACTAACCACTACACCACCATACTAACCACTACACCACCATACTGACCACTACACCACCATACTAACCACTACACCACCGTACTAACCACTACACCACCATACTAACCACTACACCACCATACTAACCACTACACCACCATACTGACCACTACACCACTATACTGACCACTACACCACCATACTAACCACTACACCACCGTACTAACCACTACACCACCGTACTAACTACTACACCACCGTACTAACCACTACACCACCATACTAACCACTACACCACCATACTAACTACTACACCACCATACTAACCTCTACACCACCATACTAACCACTACACCACCATACTAACCACTACACCACCATACTAACCACTACACCACCATACTAACCACTACACCACCATACTAACCTCTACACCACCGTACAAACCACTACACCACCATACTAACCACTACACCACCATACTAACCACTACACCACCATACTGACCACTACACCACCGTACTAACCACTACACCACCATACTAACCACTACACCACCGTACTAACCACTACATCACCGTACTAACCACTACACGACTGTACTAACCACTACACCACCGTACTAACCAGTACACCACCGTACTAACCACTACACAACCATACTAACCACTACACCACCATACTAACCACTACACCACCGTACTAACCACTACACAACCATACTAACCAGTACACCACCGTACTAACCACTACACAACCATAATAACCACTACACCACCGTACTAACCACTACACCACCGTACTAACCACTACACCACCATACTGACCACTACACCACCGTACTAACCACTACACAACCATACTAACCACTACACCACCATACTGACCACTACACCACCGTACTAACCACTACACCACCGTACTAACCACTACACCACCGTACTAATCACTACACCACCGTACTAACCACTACACCACCATACTAACCAGTACACCACCATACTAACCACTACACCACCGTACTAACCACTACACCATCATACTAATCACTACACCACCGTACTAACCACTACACCACCGTACTAACCACTACACCACCGTACTAACCACTACACCACCGTACTGACCACTACACCACCATACTAACCTCTACACCACCGTACTAACCACTACACCACCATACTAACCACTACACCACCATACTAACCTCTACACCACCGTACTAACCACTACACCACCATACTAACCACTACACCACCATACTAACCACTACACCACCATACTGACCACTACACCACCGTACTAACCACTACACCACCATACTAACCACTACACCACCGTACTAACCACTACATCACCGTACTAACCACTACACGACTGTACTAACCACTACACGACTGTACTAACCACTACACCACCGTACTAACCACTACACCACCGTACTAACCACTACACAACCATACTAACCACTACACCACCATACTAACCACTACACCACCGTACTAACCACTACACAACCATACTAACCAGTACACCACCGTACTAACCACTACACAACCATAATAACCACTACACCACCGTACTAACCACTACACCACCGTACTAACCACTACACCACCATACTGACCACTACACCACCGTACTAACCACTACACAACCATACTAACCACTACACCACCATACTGACCACTACACCACCGTACTAACCACTACACCACCGTACTAACCACTACACCACCGTACTAATCACTACACCACCGTACTAACCACTACACCACCATACTAACCACTACACCACCATACTAACCACTACACCACCGTACTAACCACTACACCATCATACTAATCACTACACCACCGTACTAACCACTACACCACCGTACTAACCACTACACCACCGTACTGACCACTACACCACCGTACTGACCACTACACCACCGTACTGACCACTACACCACCGTACTAACCACTACACCACCATACTAACCACTACACCACCGTACTGACCACTACACCACCGTACTGACCACTACACCACCGTACTGACCACTACACCACCGTACTAACCACTACACCACCATACTAATCATTACACCACCGTACTGACCACTACACCACCGTACTGACCACTACACCACCGTACTAACCACTACACCACCGTGCTAACCACTACACCACCGTACTAACCAGTACACCACCGTACTAACCAGTACACCACCGTACTAACCACTACACCACCGTGCTAACCACTACACCACCGTACTAACCACTACACCACCGTACTAACCCCTACACCACCGTACTGACCACTACACCACCGTACTGACCAGTACACCACCGTACTAACCAGTACACCACCGTACTAACCACTACACCACCGTACTAACCACTACACCACCGTACTAACCCCTACACCACCGTACTAACCACTACACCACCATACTAACCACTACACCACCGTACTAACCACTACACCACCGTACTAACCACTACACCACCATACTAACCACTACACCACCATACTGACCACTACACCACCATACTAACCACTACACCACCGTACTAACCACTACACCACCGTACTAACCACTACACCACCGTACTAACCACTACACCATCATACTACTCACTACACCACCGTACTAACCACTACACCACCATACTAACCACTACACCACCGTACTAACCACTACACCACCGTACTAACCACTACACCACCGTACTAACCACTACACCACCGTACTAACCACTACACCATCATACTAATCACTACACCACCATACTAACCACTACACCACCGTACTAACCACTACACCACCGTACTAACCACTACACCACCGTACTGACCACTACACCACCGTACTAACCCCTACACCACCGTACTAACCCCTACACCACCGTACTAACCACTACACCACCGTACTAACCCCTACACCACCGTAGCCTGTAGTTATGGCATAGTCTTGTAAAGTTCCAGCACTAGCAGACTCAGTGTAATGAAATCTAAAGTCTTGATTAGTGAAACCAGGTGTTGATGATGACTACAAACAAAACTGAGATATTTAAATAGTTAATTGAACACTTTGGACTGCACAGATAAATCTAATATTTACTCTGATATTCTCAGGTGGTTAAAACCTAAGGTGTAGTGGTTTGCACTGTCGCCTCACAGCAAGATGATCAAGGGTTCGATCTCCTCAGAAGTATTTTCTGAATAATGATTAACTTAGAGGCTGTTTTGACTGGAAATTAAAGAAGGGGTGGCCTCTGACCAATGGATGTAGGGAAACCTTTAACACTGTGAACCCAGTGTTCAGAATAGTTCAGGATAGAAAAGCTAGGCTGTGTTTAGATGCTACCAAAACAGGAATGTGAAAACTTAAACATTAGAGAAACATTTACAAGCGAGGAAATGTAGCATTCTGTCCCTTTAACAAGTACTTTGTGTGTAAACACTAACTATCTGTAGCCTGAGTGCTTTAAAGTAACTAGTTACTAGTCCATTAAACCCCAGTACACTGTTTGGGAGTGAAGGGATGTGAAGATAGAGGGGTATTTGAGGGCACTGCTGCTGTGAGCCTCTCTGTTTACACACCCACTTCCTGTCCTCCAGACAGATGGGCCATTGGATCACAGCCCTTGTTTCCACGACGACTGCTTTGGCCACAGCCAATAGAGAACCACGCGACACATGGCCGTTACAAGATCCAAGCCAAACTGGCTTTTATTGAGACTTAGAGAAAACGTGTGCATATAATACAGGAGCAACTTTGCTAATAAGTAAAGCTATACAGCAGATAGTATCTGAACTTGTATTCAGTTCAACTCTAATTTGTTTCCAGTTGACCTTAAGATCAAATCAGGTAGATGTATGGAGAAATTCTGTACGGAGAAAGGTCAAACAATAAACCCATTGCATAAATACATGATAGTTTTATAGAGTTTTATAGTTTTATACTGATTTCATATAAAAAAAAACATTCAACAAAGAACAGTGTGTCACAGAAATATACATTTAGTTTGTAGAACAATGTAAAAAAAACAGCCCGTCCCAAAATATCAATAAATATATAGTTCATAAGTACTTTGATACAAAAATCAGTAGATAAGTGAGTTTGAAAAATAACCCTGCTATACAGTAGTTAAAGCTGACTCCAAAAAGGGCGACTGAGAGATTGTATAATAAAATAGAACTTTGGAGGAAGCGTTGATCTAAAGCTAATGGAGAATCTATTTAACATCCTAAAATGTAATACTATCAACTTGGCATTCTGCATTGAGAAATTCTTGCATATCTTGTGCTGCAGGCCAGTTTTTGGTTCAGTAACAGCAGACTGCATGCAATAACACATAGAATTATGTACATATATCATGCTTTGTCAGAACATTTACAGCCTTGGGCAACCATGGTGCTGTTTTGGCTATTCTCAAACACGTTAGCAGGACAACTGGATCAGGATTATGCAATGAATTATGAGTTGTGTTAATGCACGAATCCATGAGTCCATGAGTTTTGTCGCATTAAGCTTGATATGTTTGACTGCTATCAAAATTAAGCTTTACCTTTACCTTAGGTCTTCTCAGTATGTGTTCCCTGTGTCACATCATGCTTTTTCAGATGAAACTATGATTCGTCCCCACATATTTGTACACACAAAACACTCACTCACAGTCACACACATACACCAACAACGCTGGTGACACAGTACTTCACAGAGTTGCTGAGCACGGGGTTATGCTGTACGCACTAAATACTGCTCAGTGTTTTGTATAAATAAAGAAACCAACGAGAATGCCCCAGAGTCCCTCTTTATACAGCAAGACCTGCACTTGGCCCCATTTACTGTGTGCATGCAGCTTTCTCCTTTACAGATTAGGATTTCCATGCTGTGGCTTTTTCAGAGATGAATAATACCGACAAAGCATTAAGTGGAAATCTTTTTCTATAGCAACAATATTACTATATCTATTCCGCCCTGTAATTTATACCAAAATATAACATAGGCTCATGTTTACACCAAGATCGTACGTTCTTTCATTCAAGAAAAGACATTTACGCTTATGCATGGAAGCGTTACAACACATTAGCCATGTGTACCGGGTGAGAAAAAGGGTTCAGAAGCAAAAGCCTAAGCTGCACATAGGAAAATACAGATGTGGAGTGCACAGAGCAAGGCCTAAGGTACCTCCAAGGCCATAAAGACAGAGTCATGTAAACAAGTCTTTGGGGTGGGGAGGGTGAAGGCCTTTCAAATCTCAGTGAGAGTCAGCTTCACCATGCCCCCC
This sequence comes from Megaleporinus macrocephalus, assembly GCA_021613375.1. Taxonomy (NCBI): domain Eukaryota; kingdom Metazoa; phylum Chordata; class Actinopteri; order Characiformes; family Anostomidae; genus Megaleporinus; species Megaleporinus macrocephalus. Next base: position 46,814,414 of record CM038712.1, on the reverse strand, counting down.
ATCTCCTCCATATGGATCTGGAAGGTGTCCTCATTGGAGTAGTGCTTGATGATGTTGTCGTCCATGTTCACCAAGATCCTGCCATGGTGGAAAACAAAAAAATGATATGCTTAGTTTTCCTTTTTTTTAGTAGCAGAAGCTTGGGCTCATGTATTAGCTTTCTGAAGAAATCCATGGAGCTTACCCTTTTTTACACTTCTTGTAGACCTTCCCCAGCTTCTCGAGAGGAACTTCATACTTTTCTGAAATCTGGGAGGAAGTAAAAAGAATGTTTAATTCTTAATATCAAAGAACAACACCACTCCAGCGGTCCCTTAAAAAGGAATAGCTACAAGTATTTGGGTGAATTATGTGACCTCCCCATCCTATGACTTAATGGAACATTTGTAAACCAGAGCAAATGGGTGCACTGCCAACTCGTACCATGGGTTGCATAGAAGCTTATTGCAGTGTGTTCCCAACCCCCCCCCCCCCCACCTCCCCCCCACCCCCCCCCCCCCGCCGTGCACCTGTCAGCTCGTTCTGCCCATTCCCATCGCTAATGACGATGTGTGTGTAGAATGTCGACTTGCACACGCACATACGCACGGATTTACACACCCACAAACAAATGGAGGCGCGCCATTCCTCAGAGTTCTGGCCTGTCTGCATGCCATCTTTTTGGCAAGCCCTTGTCTATGACACCTAAAGCCATCTGTGTGCCCTGCTACCTAGATATCTCTTCATAACGGCTATAAACAGGCCCAGCACCACGGAAAGGGAAAGGAGGCAGTGCCCCCTCAGGTTTGTGTGCTAATTTTGCCCTGCAAGGTAGCCTACCCTTCCAACTGCAGTCATAGCTGACCAAGCTGTTAAGATCTTTCAGTCAATATTACCTAATTTTAGATAATAGATCGGTTGTAGCTGCATCTGGCTGACGTCATTTTCTGTTAAAGCTTGTCATCCTATTGATTTTTAATGGATCTGGCTGAAACCATAGTAATGTTAGTACAGAGTAATAACGCAATTGCTATATTAAGCATGGTTACGTTGGTGTTTTTTACTATCTGGTGTTAGACATGGCACACCCATGTAACTGAGTAAGCTTGGTCAAGTATATGGAGTGCATTTTATAGTTATTGTGCTTTGCATAATTAGAAGTGCTACATATTTAGTGAGCACTGTCAACATCCTGTTGTTTTTAGGTGTAGCTTAGCAGGAAATATAATGGGGTTTGATTGCCCAAGCAAGCACACTACATTACACCAATAATTGTCTCTGGGCAAGATTCACTTACATTTATAATAGGATTGTCAACAATGAATAAGTGAAAGTCACTTTATGTAAACAAAATGCACAAATATAGTCATGTGGTCAGCATGCAGGCATTAAAACAGATAAACCTGATGCTTCAACTGTTCACTGAATAAAGGTAATTGTGCTCAATTGACTTTTACTCTGTAGACTTATTAAATTCAGATTAATCCACAGTTCTTTAGAAATCGATTCAGTACATCATGAGATCTCAAACCTTACCACAATTTGATATCTTTATTTTGGTACAATGCTCTAAATGGGCTATTCACATGGTAGAGGAATATATAGACCAAAAACTTTGCACTTGGGAAAATAGTCATGTAATGAGCACATCCTTCACTAAACCTGATTATAACCGACTCCAAAGAGATGCCATTGAATCTCCACCTCCAGATCAATGATTCATGATGCATGAATATTTTTATAATTACTTATTATTTTAAATAATGCATGTTGTTTATCCATACATATGCTAGGGCTGAGGTACAATACAATACGTATTGTGATACAGCGGTCACGATTCAATATATTGTGTTATACTGCGATACTGCAAGCGAAGTGATGTATTGAGATTTTTCAGATCTTGCTATTAAAACACACCACCATATGAACAGGTTTATTAATGCTTACTATAGCATTGCGCCCTTGTGCTGCTTGTTAATGTTGGAGTGGAGCTGAAAATGGATTACAACACTGCCATCTAGCGGTCATGGGTTTAAACACAACACACAATGAATCACTGTCTGTCAGGAATCTGTGTATTGATACTGTGTTGTTGAGAATCGATACAGTATCACCAAACATAATATCCCGATATTCGATATTTCAATATTTTCTTACACCCCTAACATATGCAGGCCCCTGTCTGGGCGGAGGGCCCCTTCAGTAAGAGTTTGGCCTGTGGAGTTGGTGGTTTGTGGAGCCGTGCTGGGCTCTTATTGACAGCACTCCTCACGCTGTCCTTTGAGCCTTCTGTTTTCTATGTGTGCAGCGACCTGGTTAGACCTTAGCCCCTCGAACTCCATGGCAGTGTGCCCCACACGTTGATCAGCGAGGGGCTTCTGAGCAGATCACACGTGTTGCTTACACTCCCCTGGACCCTGGCTCATGCACTGTCTCTTCCTGGGAAAGGTTTCTGAGACGCTCTGCTGTATTACAATCTGAGCCATGGCTTTAGCCTGTGTAATTACTGAGGAGAAGGCAGCCAGAAAGGAAAGAGGGATAGAGATAGTCTGCGTATGTACATGTGTGCGTGGTGGGAGATTTGACAACAAGGCCACCCACAAAGATTCTGTCCCACGGTTTAGACGCAAGTCTACCACTATACTTATTTGCCTCGCTCTCTAGTGGTGTGTCCTCACACGACCTATCTGCTGCAGCATTCTTGAAGATTCTAACTACGGCGTAGGGCTGTACGGAGAGTTTTACGTACCATAACTTTAGTGTGTGGTCATTTGTTCTGTTCATACATGTTAGTATTAGACCCCGGTGGCCAACAGAGGGCGCACTATTAAAGCCACAGCTACACTGGTGAAGCGTGTTCAATGGAATTTGCTCATTTTTGTTTTTGAATATAGAACAAACTGAAACTTTCAAACTTGCATAAGTCAGTGATTAAGATTAGGGGTGTGTTTAAAAAATCTATTTTTCGATTCAAATCGATCTTCATTTGAATAATCCAATATCGATTCATATAAACCCGAGATCAACCTTTAAAATTAGCATTCCAGCCCACCGCCCCCCTCGCGCAACAAGATCTGGCTGGGGGTGCACATCAGTTAAGCATGGCTGGAGCACAAGTGAAGGCAACCCAGAACTTGAAAGCAGATGTCTGGCTATATCTTGGATTCAGAAACCAGGACGGTATATAAACATATAAACACTAATGTTTTTAGTAGTGGTAGGTTGAGTGTTCCTTGTACATTTACCACATTAGTTCTCTGAAAATCTCTTTATATTCAAACAAAACATATTATTGTAACTGAAATATCCCTAAATGAATCCATATTGAATTGAATCGAATTAAAAATCGAATTGAATTGGAACCTAGTGAATCGGGATCGAATCGATCCAGGAAATCAGTGGTGATACCCAGCTCTATACAAAGTCAGTCAGTATGGTTGGATATGAAATAGTTTACTATAGAGAAACATACCAATAGAAACAAGAGTTCCTCACAGTAGTGGTGAAGTGTACAACGGTTTTTAATGGTAACCTATATGTGAGGAAATAGTAAAACTACACCTTATCATAATTTCATAACGAGGTTCTTTAAATATATAAGGTTAAAATTCTAAAAACAGCTTTGGTTTTCTTTGCGAGTATCCTACTTCTCTGCTGTTGTTTGCTTGCACATTAGGGCTGCTGCTCCACATACTTGCACAAAAACTTTTATAAATAATTGAATTCTAATTTTATTTACTTCTATTTACAATATATTATTTTTCTTTTTATATTTTGTACATATATTTTTATTTTATTTTGTTATCTTTATCTACTGTTGAATGAAGAAACAGCAAAGTAAGACTTTCATTGAATTTCATTGAATCTTGAATCTTTCAGACCAAAATCATATCTCAGAAGTGTCATAAAACATGTCTCAGGCAATCATTACATATGCTTTTAGAGGCATTAAATGAGGCATTAAATGCTTAATGTATTTGGTTCCTATCAACGCCACTGTAAATAATTCTGACTCTGTAGATATCTCTAGAACAAATCTCCATCTGAATGACTGATTTATATGAAAATCATGACAATTATTTCCTAAAGCAATAAAATAAAACATGTAGGTGTTTATATATGAAATATTTTTGCTACATATTTGAGGAATATGTTTTCACTGTGAGGGAAAGAAATACTATGGCAGCGAAGTGGCTTCCTGACACCCTGTACAGAATGATGTCATCAGCCATCAATGCCTTTATTATGCACACCCATGGTTTTAATCTATCACTGGCTTAGTCTGGTTTTAATGGTGGCGGTAGGCAACCTTGTTTACAGTCTTGTCTGAGGAGTCGCACAATGACTATATCCTCCGGCACCGCCTTGCCGCTGTGTACGGATGTGCTAGCTCATATTTTGACAGTAGAAGATACAAACTCACCGCTTCCACCAGTCCTTTCAGTGTAGGTGTCTTTAGCATGAGGGCATCGAAAACCTCCTCACTCTCCTTCCGTACATACAGCAAAACTGCAAGGGCCAGAAAACTGTGGTCAGATGTTGTGACACACACACACACACACGCACACACACATTTCCTCTGGACTTCTCGAAAGTGAGGTCAATGCTGCAAACCCAGAAAGTACAAAAACAACAAAACATTTACCAGCAAAAGTAAAGTCAATGTCATCTATTTTGCTGCGGCCAAGCCTTCATGTGGCTGGGCAGCATTTGATCTGCTCTGGGTGTCCTTGGCTCCAGTGATTCTGCACCTCACATACTGTTCCCTTCAGTTCGGGACGTTGCCCAAACCCACAGACTGACAGCAAATCCCCCGTGTTGCCTTTGACCCCCAAGACTGCAGGAGGAGAGGGCAGCGTTCCAATCTGCTAGACTAGTGTGCTTGGGTGGGTAGTGTGCAGAAAAGGAAATGTTGTGGAGCTCGGCGGAGGGTACTAAAGCCAGAGATTACACACTCGGCTTCCCAAAGCAGAGACTTTGTGTTGGTTTTGGCACCAGGCCTGGCCAAACACACACACACGTTCACACACACACACACGCCTGCGCATACACACCCACCCCTCAGTCTCTAACCCAAGCCAAGGAGCAAATAAGAGGGCCAGAGAAAAGCCACCACGTGGGGAGGCCGGCAGGGCTCCTTTGACCAGCCACCGCTGCTCTTTTATTAAGCTTTAGCTCAATGACTGTTTGTTACAATGTTTGTATGGACGAGTGAGGGATCTAAGCATGTACTGATGTGAAGTTCTGAAAAACAGCACATCAAGCTCTTCAAAACCAAATAACCCTCAGGCCCAGTCATGAGGATCTTATGCACTGCACGTTTTTGTGATTCTCCTGCTACAAAACACTTGACACAGCTTAGGAAGGCCTTGATTTCTGAAGCTATGTCCATAATACTAAGTGCAAGTGTTCTCGTTCAAACGTATAAATATTTTAAATAACCTTAAGCTTGTTTTATAGTCAAGCTGTTGAGAAACAGTGAAAAGATGAGTATCAATTTATATAGGATGCTAATTATGCATAGATAGGACCCTGAGATAGGCCATGTAATGTACACTACCGCTCAAATTTCATTTCATACAATTTTCATGTAATTCACAAACAATATTGTCCATTTCACAATTAATGTAAGTGTATCAGATGATTTTTAAAGAATAAAATGTTTGTATTAAAGTTTTTTTATTTTTGTATAGAGGTTTATAATCAGCAATTCTCAGTCCTCTGTCTAAATCTCCTGGTACGGCCACCAATCCAAGTTAAGGATGTTATTGGACTAATTGGTTGTTAGGACACTCTTGATCAATTGTGATGCACAGCTGAAAAATATTCTACTAATAAGTGAGTATAAAAGGGAACAACATTCTAGATTAGTTTAGTATCTGAAGCATCAGCAGTTGATGGCTTGCTGACCGACTCACAATGACCAGAAAGAAACAACTTTCTTTAGAGACCCGTCAGTCCATTGTTGTGTTAAGGAAGAAGATACTCCATTAAAACAAGAACATTTCACTGTGATCCCAAACTTTTGAGTGGTAGTGTAATTTTGACGAGATTTGGGAGTTGTGCTGTTTGCTGCTCCCATCATATTGTGACATTGTTTATAAAACAAATGACCTGCCTCTAAATATAGCCAGTGTCTGTGAGTGTGCTGTGACTGTTCTCTGCAGAACATCAAAGATATTTAAAGCAATTATATAAAAATAAAGCGTCGCTGTCCAGTGAAAAACAAGTGTTTCCAAAATTACAACTTTACAGGAGAGACCAAAAATAGACCTTACTTTCATTATAAGTCAATGGAACCAGAATTTTTTCCAAGCTATTTTGGAGCATTTCTATTGGCCCATTCATCATGAAACATTCACCCAATGTAACTAATAAGTGAGTATAAAAGGGAGAACAACATTCTAGGTTAGTTTAGTATCTGAAGCATCAGCAGTTGATGGCTTGCTGACCGACTCACAATGACCAGAAAGAAACAACTTTCTTTAGAGACCCGTCAGTCCATTGTTGTGTTAAGGAAGAAGATACTCCATTAAAACAAGAACATTTCACTGTGATCTTAAACTTATGAGCTATAGTGTATATAAAAAGCTGAACTAACATCACCACGCTAACTGCACTGTGGGTCAGAGGTTGAAGCAAACACTGTCTGATTGTCTGAAGTGCAGCCTACAAGGTTCAACACACAACCTCAGCACTGTTCTGAAAAATACCAGGTCTCTCTATATAACAGAGGAACGGAGATGCAAACACCAAACACATTTTCATGCAATATTTAAGAACTACAAGAAATTATTACATGATAAATTATCTGTTTACAATAATTTTTTTCAAGTTATTTACCTTGGGATTGGATCAGCACGTTTAAGGTGTCCACTTATATTAACTAGATATCAATTTTCAGTTTTTTGTTAGATATTCATTTTATTCTGGATGCTATACAGCTTTGTTAAAAATCATTCACAGTGAAATAGTGAACTACACCCTATCGTAATGTCTTAATGAGGTTCTTTAAATATGTAATTTTTGTTTTTTTCAGAGTACTTTGCTCTACAATGCCCTACTTTTCTGCTGTCGTTTGCTTTCAGACCAAAATCTTCTTCCCATTTTTATTTACCGTTCCTACATTTTATTTTGAGAACTGTGAAGTTGCACGAGACTAGGGTTAAATATATTACTGAGTTATCGATTACAGACTTTTAAACAGGAGTGTACAAACACGAGCAGTAGGACACAACATTTATAACTGAGCAAACAAGGGCAACAAAACACAACGCACCTCTCTTTGGTTCGTCCACCCTGGCCAACTTATTGGGAGGGGATCCAAACTCCTCCTCTGAGTAGGGTAATCTCTTCATCCCGGAGCTGAGAGGTAGAAAGAGATTAGGTAGATGAGTGTATTTCTGGGAAAACCATACCATCAGCCATTGACCTGAGCGGTGCCTCCACTTTTCTGAGTAGAGCTAAGAGTTCAGTTGGAGTTGACTTTTGCTCTACAGTTCACATTCTGCACCCCTTCCTTCTTCTCTTTAATGAACCAACCAATATTAGCACAGGGGGGGGAGAGAGAGAGAGAGAGAGAGAGAGAGAGAGGCAAACTTACCCATCTTCTGCATCCTCAGGAGAGAAAGGCTGTAGGGAGGGAAGAAGACAACAGGGGAAATGTGATTACTCAATTGGCAAGGACTCGGCAGAAGATCAGCATTAACAGTTAGTATGAAATGAAATTGCCAGATTAAACTATTTAACTGAAGATTAGAATTTCTTAATCGTCAATCAACAGTTTTTAAATTAATATTATTATTATTAATAGTATTAATAATAAAAATATTAAATATATTATTATGAAAACATAAGCATACTATCATCGCTGTCTAATGAAAAACATGCAGCTCTATTGTCGATTTTGAGTTTTCTACATCATCTGAACATGCCAGTGGTCGTTAACATTGTGTGAACATTTCATAATGAATGGGTCAATAGAAATGCTTCAAAATAGCTTGGAAAAAATTCTGGTTCCATTGACTTATATTGAAAGTAAGGTCCGTTTTTGGTCTCTCCTGTAAAGTTGTAATTTTTGTGATACTTCTTTTTCATTGGACTTGTTTTGCTTTGAATAGCTTTGATGTTCTGCAGAGAACAGCCACAGCGCACTCACAGACTGGCTATATTTAGAAGCAGGTCATTTGTTTTATAAACAATGTCACTTAATATGTTTGATGGGAGCAGCAAACAGCACAACTCCCAAATCTCATCAAAATTATATTTATTTACTTTTACTTGGTTTAATATGTTTATTGAAAAAAGGAATAGTAACAACCTGTGATTTGCTGTATAACATCATTTCAACTGGCTTAGAAGTCATTTAACTATTATTTCAGTTATTAAATAATGTGATTTTACTAAACGAGGTCTGATCAGCTTCCAGAACATTTCAAATGTGGTTTTACAGGCTCCTTGTAAAATGTCTCTCCACATCCTCCTAGAGCAGGGCTGTTTAATTAGAGTTCAGTGAGGTCCAGTTAAGAGGAAATTTCCTCAGGCCAAGGTCCAGACCCTCTTAATTTCTAACTTGTGCTATGATTTAATGCTGTATTCTTTATAGTGGGGTAGCCTAATATCAGCATTTTGTCATCAGCAACTGAAAGACCAACACATTACAAATACTATTCAGTATATTTCAATAATATTTATTGTTTTAAATGCTGAACTGAATTAATTATTTATAAAACTTTAAATAAATGGTTTTTTTTCTTACTTCAACTACAAACAAGAGCTACATTAAAATGCTTTTGAAAAAAAGTGCATCACAAAGTGCTTATTTAGAGAAAAAGTAAATGAAAAGTATTTTTGTTAACTCAATTTCACATCTTAACAGTTTATCTCCCTCTTGTTTTCCTCTCTCACACTTTCTCTTGTTCAGTGAGAAAAGTGAACTTCCTCTCTGACTCGCTTTACTCTCCGACTGCAGCTTCTCGCTTCGTACCTCGCCTGTGTGCACGCCGCACTCCCAAATCTGCTCAGATCTGATTGGCTGAGGAGCGCCTTTGGTAATCTTACAATGCATGTGATTGGTCTGTGAGGTTACTGTGCTGCAAAGTCTGTATACCATAAAAACAGGAAAAGCTCCGCCACTTAAAATAATCTCTAAACATTAAATCCTTCTCAGTAGATTATCGCTTTGGGTCCGCATTGAACAACGTCAGGGTCCAGACTCGGACCCTGGTGGAGGTTTTGTGTGTTCCATCACTCCCATATGGAGCTTAAGGCCACGTGGGCCAATAAAATGGTCATTTCCAGTGCCATGATTATTAATATAATACAGCTGAGCACCCTCTATCTATTCCTCCTGCTTTGAAAGTATGTGGCTAATACATACAAGCTGCCAAGGTTATAAATGTAATTAATCCAAGGCCGAATTTCTTTTCACTCATTTCCCAGCTATTTAGAAAGCATACAGAGCCAGAGATTAAGAATCCCAGCTGTCTCCACTACACACTAAACAGTAACTGATCACGCCTCAGTGTGCACATAATGCAGGAGGAGCACTTCTCCACCTGCTGCTAGGTGACTGAACCCACCTGGGGTTCAGCGGGGTTGCCATTAGAGCTGCACCAGCACCCTGGGCTAAAACAAATGTTTTCTCTGTCTATGCTAGGACAGCAAACAGGCGAGAAGGTTTATTTTTGGCTTCAGCCTGATCGGGGGGTCAATGCCACATGATCCCAGCAGAAAAAACTGAGTTCCGACCCGCGAGTGTGCAGCTGGAGGGAAAGTCAAAGGTCAATTTCAGGGAAGCCTTTCACCTGTGCTCCAAAAGACTACATGTGGCATCAGCGGCGGAGGAAGGCCTGATTTAGACAATGTGGAGGAGACCTTAAAATATCTAATATATCTTTAAATATTAGATCTAAAGAAGCTAGAAACCTCTCTTCTACTGCTAGGTTAACATTAGCATCCCCAAAGCCTAAAGAAGTCAAAGTATGTACTTTTTGAGTTGCTGTTATTACGAGTGCCTGGTTTAAGATTCCTCACCAGAGCTATCAGCCTCGTATCTGATAACAGCCAAAACTGGGCCATAAAAAGCTTGTTCCTTGACATTGAGGGAGCATGCAGTTACTGCGTGTTGGCAAAGAACAGCTCTCGTGTCACGATGACCTGACTCTGGGTTTGTTATCGGTAATGTGAGTTTGCAGGAACTTGTACTGCTTCTATGAAGAACTACCAGCACGCTTGCATAACACTCTGAGTAGCAACATCTGTAGTCAAGCTCAAGAGTCATGTTCAGCTTTCTTACTGCATATATACTATGAACGTTATGATATGCTATGCTAGAAAATCATAACTACCTAATTCTTATTCACTACATTCACTAAATTACTGTAGCACTAAAAATGTCATGTCCTCATTGTAAATAATTTCTTTTGCATTAGTTAGACTGGAGAATGAATAAGAGTGATAAGTGCAACTGGAGAACTTCATGCTAATATTTGCTGATATTTGCCCTCTTGTACACTAGGGGTGTAAGAAAATATAAAAAATATTGATAATCAGGATATTATGTTTGGTGATACTGTATCGATTCTCAAAAACACAGTATCGATAAACAAATTCCTGGCAGACAGTAAATCATTGTGTGTTGTGTTTAAACCTCTGACCACTAGATGGCAGTGTTGTAATCCATTTTTAGCTCCACTCCAACATTAACAAGCAGCACAAGGGTGTAATTCTGTTGTAAGCATTGGCAAACCTGTTCATACAGTGGGGTGTTTTAATAGTAGGATTTGAAAAATCGCAATATATCATGTTGCTTGCAGTATCACAATATATTGTGATATACTGAATTGATATAGTGAAGCGTGTATCACGATACGTATTGCATCGCCAGGTTCTTGCCAATGCACAGCCCTACTGTACAGTGATGCCCTGGTATTGAATGCTGGTATGGGTAGACGGTTATCTTCATATATTAATAAAAAAAGTTTTTTTTAGCTCAACTGTACAGTGAAAGAGTGTCTCACTTGGGAACAAGGCATTGAGTCTCAAGTAAGGCAAGTAAGTCTCAAGTCTTGACATTAAAGTGCTGAGTCAACTCCTAAGTCCTACACTGTGGCCTGATGAACAATAAATATTCTGCTCTGAAGAGCATGTATGTGAAAATAAATGAGGATAGAGATGGTAGCCAAGCCATCTTAGCATACAGACCTAATTCTAGGTATGCTATAATGCTGCTGTCCAAACAAACCCTCAAAACTTAAAAAATAATTCAAAAAGGTAAAGCCGAGCACTGTTCTAGTCTCAAAGGAACAGGGAATCCAACTTGAAGGACCATTATCAAATAGAAGATGCTTGTATACAGAATACTTGGATTAGATGGTTGCCATCAGTTAGGATATAGCTTAGGTTCCTCCAATATTCAGTACACAGTCTCAGGCTTGTGGAGGGTCTGAAATCTTTACGAGTCCTAAAGCCAAAGTCCAACTTAAAGGTTCAAGTCATCGCTGTTGACGTCAAAGTCAAGTCGTCGTCTTCTTGAGTCAGACCTGAACTGAAGTCATCAAATGTGTGACTAGAGTCCAGTGACCATACTTGTGGTTAATGGTACAACTCTACCAAACGCTTATCGTCCTTAATGGCTTGGATCAGGTATTTTAGGATCAGAGACAAAGGCAAATTAAGGAACCTCTGGTGGGTTTTGGTAACTAGGTAGAGGGACACTGCTGTGTAAGTAGGAGATTGTGACTAATACGGATGCTGCGCTGACCACTTGTTTGGTGCAGCTGCAGTAATGTGACTGCTTTGAGGAACATGTTGGTTTGGAGCGTGCCTTGGATAAGAGGAAGCTGCTGATACTCACGTGGCGCTGAAAGTTGGCAAAGTGAATGTCTGGAATGAAGAGCACAGGCTGTGTTTCCAAGTCTGTCATCATCTTGAACGTGGTGATATCACTGCGCTTGTGCAGGAGGGGCACCTTGACATCCACGTCTGGAGAAGAATTGAACGTACACACAAACACACACAATTAGCTCTTTGTTGAACTGGTAACACTGCTGTTCTTCAGAGGTGCAAACATCTTATCTGAAGATTTTCAAATGGTAAGCATTTTTCATCCAAAGAAAAATCCAAGGAAAGACATTTAAATATAAATAGAACTGCATCACAGTGAAAACTGGGGTCTTTTGATTATTTCTTAAAGGACTGTAGTGAAATCTAATTGACAGCAGGTTGAAAATACTCCCTACTGTCCCCGGTAGCTGCTTTTAAAGGGGAAAGAATGCTTAAAGTAATGCTCTACCGAAACACTGATATGGCTAAAGGCTCATTTATACTTAACGTTAAATACGGATACGTGTGTGCTATTTCCACGTTTTCTGAAAGCTTACGGATACGGACGAGACAGAGCAATACCGCTGCAGACCGCGGGGGCAGTGCAAGACACGACAACTTCCATACAAACACAGCAAAGAAGAAACGGCGGGACTTTTTGAAGATTGGTTGTGAGTTGGTTAGAAATTTTAACCATAATGTAAGTTTGCTGTTTTTGAAGTAAATACAGAACTACGAGCTCCTCCACCATCGCCATGTTTGATTTACTCCGCACTGCCCTCTACTTGAAGTGTTGCTCAAGCACTATGTCAACGGGGCTGACGCAGAGAATGTATGTGGGCAGTGACGGTTATAACGTACACAGACATTTACGCAAGTACAGGGAGAATAAATAAACCTTAAAGGCTCATCTATACTCAACGGTAAGTACAGATACGGATACACAGGGAGCTTTCTGTCTGTACTCTGAGTTCATTTCGTGTGTAATTTGCACGTTTTCGGAAAGCTTACGGATACGGACGAGACAGAGCAATACCGCTGCAGACCGTGGGGGCAGTGCAAGACACGACAACTTCCATACAAACACAGCAAAGAAGAAACGGCGGGACTTTTTGAAGATTGGTTGCGAGTTGTTTAGAAATTTTAGCCATAATGTAAGCCACGGCGCAGAGACAAACAGTTGTTTTTCGTTGTTTTTAAAGTAAATACAGAACAATAAGCTCATCCACCGTCACCATGTTTAATTTACTCCACACTGCCCTCTACTGGAAGTGTTGCTCAAGCACTATGTCAACGGAGCTGACGCAGAGAATGTAAGTGGGCAGTGACGGTTATAACGTACGCAGACATTTCCACACGTAGAGGGAGAATAAATAAACCTTAAAGGCTCATCTATACTCAACAGTAAGTACAGATACGGATACACAGGGAGCTTTCTGTCTGTACTCTGAGTTCATTTCGTGTGTAATTTGCACGTTTTCGGAAAACTTACGGATACGGACGAGACGGAGCAATACCGCTGCAGACCGCGGGGGCAGTGCAAGACACGACAACTTCCATACAAACACAGCGAAGAAGAAACGGCGGGACTTTTTGAAGATTGGTTGTGAGTTGGTTAGAAATTTTAACCATAATGTAAGTTTGCTGTTTTTGAAGTAAATACAGAACTACGAGCTCCTCCACCATCGCCATGTTTGATTTACTCCGCACTGCCCTCTACTTGAAGTGTTGCTCAAGCACTATGTCAACGGAGCTGACGCAGAGAATGTATGTGGGCAGTGACGGTTATAACTCACGCAGACATTTCCACAAGTACAGGGAGAATAAATAAACCTTAAGAACAAGTTAAAGTTAGAAACACTTAGGAACAGCTGGGGTCACTCACAGGGAGCCAGACCGGGGTTGACTTCAGTACATTTGCCCTTCCTGCGCGACTGCTTGCGCTCCTCATCGCGAATCTTGCGCTCGGCTCCTTTGTCGCAGAAGACCTTGATCTGGCAGTATGCGCGGTGTATAGGCTTGTTGCTGCGGTTGTTGTAGCTGTAGGTGTCGATCTGTAGGTTGAGGGGGAGACCCTTCACCCCCTTCTGAGAGGAAAAGTCTGTGCTCAGGCAGTTCACCGAGATGAAGATCTGAAGAAAAGGGTAAGTGGAAAGAGAGAGCAGGGGGAATTCTCAGTATTTGGTAGATTAGATCATTTGGCTCTGTTTTAAAATAGAACTGTATCTGTAAAGGACTCAAACTCCGTAAAGGGAATTCAGAATTTCTGAATAATAAAGTTTTGTCTTAAAACCTTTTTGGAGAAAACTGTAAAGTAAAATAGACTCCAAACAAAATCCTTAATCATCAATACCTTACATATACCTATACAATACATATACACATACATATCGTTGCTGTCCAATGAAAAACAGGTATCCGCAAAATGGCAACTTTACAGGAGAGGCCAAAAACTGTCTTCACTTTCAATGGAAGTCAATGGAACCAGAATTTTTGTCCAAGCCATTTTGAGCATTTATATTGGTCTATTCATTATGAAATTGTCCCACAGTGTAAACGGCAGCTGCTGCATTTAATTGATGTAGAAAAATAGAAATCAACAAAATTCACAAGATACATTTGGGTGCACTGGTCACTGGGTATTAAATAAAATGGCTATTTTTGCATTGTAGACATTCTGAATACTGGTTCCTTTCACCATTACTGTAAAGAAACCTGACTCAGTACCTTTCACATCAAATCACTAAATGTACTCGCATCTGTCTCAACAAAGCCTGAATTATTTAATTTTTTTTATTTATTTATTTAAAAATTCAGTGGAATTTACATTTAGTGTTATACATGCCTATCACTTTTATTCATCATCTACTCATTCACAAACACACACTGAGAACATGTCCTGAATCGAAGTTCTCAGATGTTGTACACTATTACACTATAGGTAGAAAAAAATTGAAGCATGTCTCCCTCTGTAGGCACTTATGTGCAATTACACATTACTGCTTGGTGAAATGTAGGGCTGTTAGAAGCAGTAATAATAAAGTTAACTCACAACTAAGTTACATAATAACACTTGCTTTGTAAATTACTGCAAATATTTATACAACTTATTAAAACATATCGTCGCTGTCCAATGAAATACAAGTGAAATACATCTCAAAAATGGCAACTTTACAGGAGAGAACAAAAACCGACTTTTTTTATTTTCAATGGAAGTCAATGGAACCAGAATTTCTGAAACATTTCTATTGGTCCATTCATCATGAAATTGTCTCACAGTGTAGACAGCAGCTGCTGCATTTAATTGATGTAAAAAATAAGAATAGAAATCGAAATACATAATTGGACAGTGACAGTACGCATTGTTGTGCACAGGGTCTCGGTACCTGAGAACATCTAAATAAATAACTTATATTGAAAACAACTTATATTGCAATTATTATTATATTGCAATTAATACAAATATCTAATTCAATAGTGATTTTATATATGTACGTATGTGTGTTTAGCCATCTCCTTGTGGCAACTCAGTATTACTTGTAGTTACCGTCTAATACGTGGTCTGACTAATCAGTGCTTCATTGTGTTAATTCATTGTGCTGGTGATCTGATAAATTCATGTAATGTCTGGGGGGCATCTGGGAAAAATCTGGAAACAACCTCTTCAAACCAGTTCTTGAGTTATTTTTAAGTACTTATTATTGTATTAATGTTTGTGATCTATTGTAATGCCATGTTTTTGACAGGAATAAACATAAGATAAGCTTTAAATGCCTTGGACTTTTTCACAGCACTGTAAATCAAGCTAAAGAAACTAAAGTAAAATAAAATTAATAAACCAAACAGGATGTCAAAAATTTCAGCAGGTGCCCTGACGCCTGTCTGTCCATTAGGGGGTGTAATAGGCATATATATGCCTCTATCTGACACCTTTTTCTGTTTCTGTTCTTGCATTGTGGCTGTACTCAGGCGAGTCAATATTTAAGTGGACAAAACAATCAATAGCATTTCACTCATAATTACTGTCCTACATAAAATCCTAATATGTATTTTGGGTAATCATTGTGATTACATTAATAGACGCAAACAACAAAGTTAATGTCTCTGACTCATTCTCCCTCTCTCTGTCTCTCTGTCTGTCTCTCTCTGTCTCTTTGTCTGTTTTGTGCACACACAGTAAACAGACAGCACTCCAGAGGCTGTGCACACGGATGAGTATCCTATGACCCCATGCATATCTTGTGATCTACATCCTGGACTCATTTCAGATGTGACTCATACCAATACATTTCATATTATCCTACATAAACATGGGGTCACAGTAAACGTTATAGTGTTGGACTAGAAAGACCAATGGACCACTGGCCACTTCCGAAGAGGTCAGGGGATCTAGAATCCAGGTCCTCTGACCTTTTCGGAAGTGGCCAGTGGTCCATTGGTCTTTCTAGTCCAACAATAAGAGACGGAGCTGATCGGTGGAGGAAGGCTACGGACTAAATCTGGCTGTCACCCTGTGACGAGTTGCGACAGACTCGTCTTAACCTACTTGTCGAACGAGATTCCATACGAGCTGTCAGCGTCCGTGTTCTGGGTCTCGGCTCCTCTACTTTGTTTCCTCGTTCTTGTTTGTGCAGTTGCATTAGAGAGCTGCGTCTCACCCAAACGTCTCTCTCTGAATGCATCACCTCCGCACACAATAGGGCTGACAGGTGAAACAGGCTGAGAGGCGATTCCCAGCGACCAGCCAACACTCACACCCACTTAATAAGTATCTGTCCAGCCCAACGAACTATATTTTCTGTTTCATCATACATTCGGCGTCAACTGTTAGTCAGTACGGGAACGTAAAGGCCTGAACAGCGTACAAGGCTTGGAAACTCCCCGCTTTGCACTACTTCCTTGCTATTATTCACTCCTGATCACACCTTTCTAACCTGGAGAAAGAGCGCTCTGGGTTTGTTTTGCCTGAATGACGCCCATTGTTTGACTAATCACAACGTGCCCAGCATTGCACTGTCTATTTTGAGTATAAATCACCACCATAGTCCTTCTTTCCGAAAAGGTCACTTATTTTAGGATGGTCTTCTACACGCACGCTAACATGGCAGCCTTGAAGCTCAGAAACAAGACTTTTTTAGAACATTCTGCTTCAAACTCCTGTAACGTGAGGTACCATTCCAAGAGACAAAGCAACCAAACAGTGCATGCACCGTACAAGTATAAGTAAATAAATATTTAGACAAGTAAATACCACCATAATGAAAATCAATGGGTGAAAATGAAGGGTCATGACTGTGCTGAGCTTTTCAAGCAAAGCTTAGTGGACTTATTATTTAATATACATAATATATAATAATAGATGATAAATGATAATAATAATAATAATAATATATTATTATATATAATAATGTGGCCTGAAGGTTAGAAATCTGGTCCTGTGACTGGAAGGTCGCCGGTTCGTTCCCTGGGACCAGCAGGACACGACTGCAGTGCCCTTGAGCAAGGCACCTAACACCCAACTGCTCCCCGGGCGCCATGGATAGGGCTGCCCACCGCTCCGGGCACATGTGCTCACTGCCTCCTAGTGTGTATGTTCACTAGTGTTTGTGTATATGTGGGTGTTTCACTGCACGGATCAGTGAAATGTGGAGACACATTCTGTCACAAGTGACAGAATAATTCTAAACTAAAAACTAAACTAAATATAGAGA
Source organism: Megaleporinus macrocephalus (assembly GCA_021613375.1). Taxonomy (NCBI): domain Eukaryota; kingdom Metazoa; phylum Chordata; class Actinopteri; order Characiformes; family Anostomidae; genus Megaleporinus; species Megaleporinus macrocephalus. The sequence goes on along the minus strand of CM038712.1, from coordinate 46,796,898 downwards.
ATGTATTATTCATTGGAAGACTGAGGAGAGTTGGAACGTGGGGTACATAGGAATCTAGCCATAAGTCATTAGAAAGAAGCTACAGGTTTTATAATGTTACTTTGCACGCCCGGTATCCCCCTGAGCTGACAAATTCTGATTATTGGTTAGTAATATTTTACATCTGCATTATTGATTGGGTAGCTCCTAATTAATTGAGGTCATGAAATGCTGTTTAAAGTTGGCTTATCAGTGTAACTGATGATATTACCGAGCCATCCTAACCCTGACATGCACAAGCTAAACAAAACCCCTTCTCTAATGCACAGCATGGGTCCAACCCCACCCATATTCATTTCCTATGTTATTTTATGTACTGCTGAGTATATTGTTGGTGTATCTTTTAAAATCAGTTTATTTCATTATTTAATGTTCCAAGTTTTAATTAAAACTCTTGTTTTTGATGAACATAAATCATTATTTTAATACTTATTTATTTACTTTAATCTTGTGCAGAACAGTGATTTACAGAGCTATTAAAGAGTGGACTTCCTTACCTGACTCACTGCTCAACAGTGATAATAAAATGTGGTTTAAAATAACTATTTCTGATCATATAACTAGATTGGGAAAATTTGTTTCAAGAGGAATACTGAGGATATTTTTTTTTACTTTCTACTTCTTACTTGTTTTTTCTTACTTATCTATTCGTATGTTCTTCTTTCCTTTTCTTTTTTGTTTTATATATATATATATATATATGTGTGTGTGTGTGTGTGTTTTATGTCTGATGCACCACAGGAAGAATAGCTGCTACCATTATAGGAGCTGATGGGGATCCAAATAAAATAAACAAATAAACTTCATGAACAAAAATATTTTTTGTAAGTATGTTTCCGACTGCAAATGTTTACAGATATCAACAGTTCCGATTAAATGTCATTGTGAATACACAGAGGTTAATTTTCATCCATTGCGTTAGAAGGGCAGTGATACAAAAAATATTTTTCATTAAAAAGAGTAAAAAATAAAATAAAACTAAAATAAGGATTTGTGATGATCAAAAAAGCTTGAATGATGAAATAAATGTATTAAATAAATACATTTATTGCAAAGACATAAAATCTCAGTTGGGTCAGGTTGTGCATCAAAGGGTTAAAAGTTATAGTTCACTGAAATTCAAATAATAGGTTAAAACGCAGATTATTTTCTGTTAACTTACATATTAGAAGTCCAATCAGCTTGAAACTTTAAGCTAAAATAATGTTTTTATTGTGTTCAGGGCGGGGTAGGTTGTAACGCATAGTGTAGGGAAGCTGACCAAAAGACAACAGGCCCACTCGCATTTCTCACTTGAACCCCCTAAAGTAACGTAATGCTTGTAGTGCAAACCAAACTTTTACCTAGTCTTCTACACTTCTACACATTCAAACACAGTTTGGGTTTGTCCCTTCTTTTTATTTTTATTATTTATATTGTATATACTGTACTGTTTTATTTATCTATTTTTTAAATTATTTTCTGTACTGGGTGCCTTGCTATCCCTTTGCGGCTATAACATGGTGGGACTAATAAAGGCTTATCTTATCTTTAACTGTGTAAATAAAGGGAAAACCTCCTGATTTTGTGAGTAAGCAGTAGATTTCTCCACTATTGCTATTTGTGGCAGACAAGTAATAGTATCTCAGGTCTGAAAACACAAATAACCAATGAGCTATAGAGGCTGCACACAAAAAAGTCTACACTCCTCCCCAGCCCTCCTATCGAAATGATTCAAATGTGCTACCTTTGCCTCCTCGTTGATGTCCCACGTGAAGGATATGGCATTGTAGGCGATCTCCTCAATGTTACTGATGGTATTGAAGCTTTCTTTGTAGTCAGCTGTGGACAGAAGAACATGATATGGTTAAAAAACAAAGTTGGGAGGGAGGTGAAGGACAGAATTATGTTCAAAAGAAAAAGGTAGACCTGAAATAATGCTGTGTGTTTCCACATGACATTATAAGACAAGAATAACAACTTCAGCTGCACTTGGTGCTGTGCTGTGTATTAATAGAGGACAGGTAAAACTGGACTCAGCCACCTCCTCAAGAGATCTTAAGCATCTCTATAGACTGGGGAACTACACTGTCCAGCAATGTAAACACAAGCACTCTTTATGCCGTGAGTGGTGGTGAGATTTACGTCGGTGAGATTTCCTGTCAGTAAATCCTAAAGACTTCTGGCCACACTGAAAATCATAATGTATGTGTATATATATATATGTATATATGTATATATCTCGTCGCTGTCCAACGAAAAACGTTTTTGGTGATTTCTATTTTTCTTCATCATTTAAATGCAGCAGCTGCCGTTTACACTGAGGGCAAATTTAATGATGAATGGACCAATAGAAGTGCTCCAAAATAGCTTGGAAAAAAAATCTGCTTCCATTGACTTGCATTGAAAGTGAAGACAGTTTTTGGCCTCTCCTGTAAAAGTTGCCTTTTTAGAGATACCTGTTTTTCATTGAACAGCAACGATAAAAAGTTTAGGATCCCTTTTGAATTTCATTTCATGCAATTTTCATGCAATTCACAAACAATATTGTCCATTTCACAATTAATGTAAGTGTATCAGATGCTTTTTAAAGAATAAAAATGTTTGTATTAAAGTCTATTTTTGTATAGAGGCTTATTTTACATATAGTTCTATTATCAGTAATTCTCAGTCCTCTGTCTAAATCTCCTGGTACGACCACCAATCCAAGTTAAGGATGTTATTGGACTAATTGGTTGTTAGGACACTCTTGATCAATTGTGATGCAGCTGAAAAACATTCTACTAATAAGTGAGTATAAAAGGGAACAACATTCTAGGTTAGTTTAGTATCTGAAGATCAGCAGTTGATGGCTTGCTGACCGACTCACAATGACCAGAAAGAAACAACTTTCTTTAGAGACCCGTCAGTCCATTGTTGTGAGGAAGAAGATACTCCATTGAAAACAAGAACATTTCACTTTTGAGCGGTAGTATATATATATATATATATATATATATATATATATATATATATATATATATATATATATATATATATATATATATATATATGTGTGTGTGTGTGTTTGTGTGTGACAGTTCGAGCTAGCCTCTCTGGAGGTCAAAACAACACAGAGGAGTTTCACAGCCTTTGGTTATGTTGTCTCTTAACCTTTGTTGTATTTTGAGTGTTAGACTGTTCACAGGCTCTCTCTTTTTCCAGGTAGATTTAGGCCGTTTGCCCTCTCCCCACCTGCCGCCCCCATTGAGTTCAGTTTGTGGATGGTAAACAAATAGGATCATTAAGCTCTCTCAACCTCCACATCCCACCCCTCACCCACCCATTTCCACCGTAGCATGACTGTCCTCTTTCATCTACAGAGGGTTTACTGAGGCGAATTGATAGAAATCACCTAACAGTCCCACTTACTACATGCTGGCTTAATGAACTTTGAACACATGTTACAACTTAATGTATGCATTCAGGCTAGTCTCTGTATATACTTGTGTCGTTTATTGTAACGGCATCATATGCGTAACTTATACTTTACTTGAGGAGAATCTAAGAATCTGTAACTGCGTTCTTACTCTCAAGCTTATTGCGCAAGAACAGAATGAATACCACAGACTGTGAGACGGTCTCATGAGAGTAAAGAAGAAAAAAGAAATCCTCACCGATGTCGATGCACCTCTGTTTGGCTGTGTGCTGTCTGGAGTGCCAGTACTTCCAGTGCTTCAGCTGGTCATCCCTGCACTTCTCCTCACCGAATACTACCATCACAACACTCTGAATAAATAAAAACATTGATGAAGGTCACATACAGGCAGTGCAACTGTGTGGGACTGTGCAAAAGTCAGAGCTGATCCACGGAGTAGCCTCCAAAACATTATATTAAAAAAGCTATTGAAGATGTAGAGGAACTGGTGGGCCACCATAAACTGTCACCTTCAGCTGAACACTAGCTAGCATAAAGTCAAGCTGCACTCTTGCTTCAGATGTGAAACAAATCCACAAGTGTTTCTGTGCTAGGGCTGCACCTAACGATTCATTTCATAATCGATTAATCTAACGATTTTTAAAAATTATTATTTATTTTTATTTAATAATTTATTTATTTTTTCGATTAGTCGATTAATCTAATGACTAATTTTTAGATTACTTTTTTTACTTTGTTATGGATTTGTAACCAATGGATGATTTTGTGTGTATATATATATATATATATATATATATATATGTTTTTTTATTTTTATTTAAGGGTACCTCAAACGCACGTGATCTATAAATGATTAAAAACTAAAAATCTACGTTCTTTTTTAACTTTCAGAGGCACAAATGACACGTAGCCTACACGCCTCATGCACAAGAACTCGGACAGTTTGTGGACTGTATATATTTTTTGGTATAGAGTCGTTTGAGAAGCAGCTACGTGTGTTTTAAGGCTCCCGCGGTATCTAGAACAGCTTTAGGTTCTACACTGGACAATTAAGAAACGGTTAGCAATGCGTAGTAAAGTGACTCTACTAAAAGAAACATGTTTAAGGCTCAACGTTAAATATGGATACGCACAGAGTCTTCTGTTCGTACTCTGCGTTCATTTCCTACATACATTAGTTTTCGGAAAGCTTACGGATACAGACGGGATGGAGCAGTACGGCTGGAGTCCGCGGGGAGACCACTTCCATAGAAACACAACGAAGAAGAGACGGTGGGACTTTTTGAAGAGAGGTTCTGCACATCCATTAGAAATTCCCCGAAATACCTTCTCCAAGGCGCCGAGACAAACTTTTAGTTGTTTTTGAAGTAAATAAAGAACTACGAGCTCCTCCACCATCGCCATGTTTGATTTACTCCAAACTGCCCTATACTGGACGTGTTGCTCAGCAACCATGTAAACGGAGCTGACGCAAACGGCTGCTATATCACTTCAAACTGACGCAGATGGAGAATAAACCAGCCTTTACATGTTAATAAATTTAAAATCTGTGTTTCTGTGTGAAACACTCCCACACCTTTAGATGCACACAGATAAATCCATGCTTTCAGTAGCCCCAGCCCTTTTCTGTGCAAACTTCTGGAAAGATCTGTAACTATCATTACTTCATTTTTGAGAAAGCTTGCATCCTGAAGAGAATTGAAGCTGTATTAAGAGCAAAGGTCAAACCCACTAAAGACTGAAAAGGTTGACACTGTATTTAGTTACTGAAGCCTCTGAGTAATTAGCTCTTTCTCCTGACACTGAAACAGGAATGACTTGTACTTAATAGCCATTGTGATAGGATAATAAATAAATAGACGGTCAGACTCAGCACAGTCCTTTACGTGCATACTCCACTTACCCTGACTTTACAGATGGGGTGATGCAGGACTTTGCTGTTCTCCGTCTCCTTTAGAGTGATGGGGTAGAACTGTCCCTTATTGAGGTACGTCATGGTGCCGTCGCCTGACTTCTGCCGGAGAGACTTTGAGGCTTCGAGTGTGTATTCAAAGTTATTACTGTGAAAAAACAAAAACACAGCTCTCTTATGACATCGCCAGTGTACTAAACCATTTCCACTATGTTTGCTCAGATGGGCTTTTCGTATTTGCTGAAGGTTTATATTTATTTGCTTGTAAGTTGCAATCATAGCACTCTTAACGGCCCTGTCTGATTTGTATGGGCCCTGAGCGAGTCTACTGACATAATCTGTTTACTCCCAGGGGGGCTGCCCTCGAGTGAGGTGTCTCTCTGCAGTGCAATGCGCGGCGGCTTACCCTGACACGGTCTCGAAGGCGGCGTACTCCTCCTGCGCCATGGAGGCCATCCGTAACTGGAGATCCCCTGGGAACGAGAACACCTGCAAAGCACAAAAGAGCGGGCGAGAGGACCCGACATGAGCGCAAACAGCCACGCCGCGGCACTGCTCCCAGCCAGCTAGAGAGCAGAGCCGCAGGACAAACAAAAAAAATAAATAAAGAACGCTCCCCCGCTCCCTGTGTGTGCAGGGTTTTGTTGGGGCTTTCTAAAGTAATCCCCCCCCAAACTAGGTTTAATGCAGCCAAGGGGAGAGAGAGAGTCAGAGAGAGAGAGCGAGAATGAGAGAGAGAGAGAGAGAGAGAGAGAGAGAGAGAGAGAGAAGGCCCAGGCTATTGTAGAGAGTAAAATACAGCACTTTATTGTGCCAGCGAGACAATGGCATAATGACATGCTAGCCGCTATTCTGGCTACGTTCAAATAACATTACAACCAGCACGCCGCCCTGCTTTGGAGACTCCTGTTAACGCGATATCATATGAGGGTGGGAGACAGGGGGGCGCGGAGGTGTGAGAACAGGAGAGAAATAAAGGATGGAGCAGTTGGAACACAATGGGCGGCTGAAGAAATGGTGGGATACATCAGCTCCATGACCTACCTCTTGGGCGCCGTCCTTGAAGGTTTCTGGGAAGGTGGAATCGGGAGTGCGAGGCTGAGTGTTGGGGCTAAACTGACTGTGAGTGAGCTGCCGGTCAAAAACCACCGCGTGGTTTTCCGGCTCTGAACAGTGGGGGTTGGGGACGGTGACGGAGAAACCGTGGGATGGCCCTTCGGTCTTGACCGGGTAGGTGGGCACTGCGGCTATGGACACCGTGACAGTGGTGTCGGGCGAGGGGAAGAGGGCTCTCTTGTCCTGCGCCGCGAGCTGGTTCCCTGGAAGGACGATGTTCCCCGGGAGGACGACCCCCTTCAGCACCTGGATCCTGTTGTCCGCCGGCGCCATGGATGTCTCAGGGAGCTGAGCCATGAGGTTCCTGCTGAATGTATAGATGTCAGACAACGGGAACAACAGTACGGTCCATAACCACGGCTTTGAAGAACACGTCACCTTTTGTTAGGATCCACATCAGAGCCCAGGATGTCAGTCTTTGGCTGGGATATTGTCCTCTTTTCCCGTGGCACCTGTGGAAGGCAAACACAGCCTCTGTGAGCCCTGTTATATAATCCGGTGGGCATACAGCGCCTTCTGTGCCCTAGTTACTAAATCAAAAAGCTGCATTTACAATCTTACGGCGGCAGGTCGGAATAAATGTCATGGTTTTGTTGGTAAAAGCAATTAATTAATATGCCTGGTCCATTTTTTTAAATGCATTCACAGCTTCTGAACCTTGTCTTGTCCATGCATAGAAAGTCGTATGGCTGAATAATTTATAGAAAATATGGAATACCGATTTTTTCTCACTAATACTCTCGATAATTTCCTATAAATCAAGGTTTAGGCCTGTTTTATTACCCCTCAGGAAACAAGAATGTCCAGTTTTCTCTGTCTTGAGGCTTAAGCCTTGAAGGTAGTGTGCAAGATGGCCAGTGGGTTGTGGTTCTGATGTTACATGTGGAGGTTTAAAGGCCTCAGATTGGTCTGACTCATCTATAGGCAGTTCACAAACTCAGTGTTATTTGGTTACATTTCACTGTTTCAACGTTTCCCCAAAGACATTGTTGTTAAAAATCTAGGCTATAATTATAAAAAAGAAATGTTGTAGGTTGTTCATGGCAACTGAAAATACTGAGCAAGATTCCTGCTGTCCTTTGTTTTTTTCCTACTGAATAACACTAATTGCATTGCTGTACTCTGTGTTGTCATGTGTTGCTACTTAACTAAGGAGTCATGACATACTGAATTAGGTTTCAGAGGTTCAAGTGCTTAGACCATAGCAAGTGAGCACTGATTCAGTTTTTAGTTGCTACCTGACCAGATAATAGGGGTGTAAGAAAATATTGAAATATTGAATATCGGGATATTATGTTTGGTGATACTGTATCGATTCTCAAAAACACAGTATCAATACACTGATTCCTGGCAGACATTGAATCATTGTATGTTGTGTTTAAACCTCTGACCACTAGATGGCAGTGCTGTAATCAATTTTCAGCTCCACTCCAACATTAACAAGCAGCACAAGGGCGCAATACTATGGTAAGCATTAGGGGTGTGCCATATCATATCGTACCCAATAATATCGCCAACATTGTTAAAAATGAACAATATTATACCCTTAAATATCGCACCATATCACCCATCCCTAATTATCACATCAGGGTACTACTTTTACTGTTTTTAACAAAAAAAAATTCACACTTTTCCCATTATATATCTATTAGAGACAGATTTTATCTGTCCAGTATCATTAATTTTACTCCAGTCCTGGATATATAAAGATATTTGGAGTGCATTATTTAGTATTGTGATATTCTGGATCAGTGACTTCTGTTACAAGATGATGAAAATTCTTGTATTTTTTAATATCTCAGTTAGGGGTGTGCCATATCATATCGTATACAATAATAAAATTTAATTTTCATTTTGTTGCAGTAGTGTTTTTTTGTAAGTTTTTTAATTCAATGTTTTGTTATATCACCAAGAGTATCGTTATCGCAAAAATACCATGAAATATCGAGATATTATTGTAGGGCCATATCGTCCACCCCTATTAAGCACTGGTGAACCTGTTCATATAGTGGTGTGCTTTAATAGTAGGACCAATACACAGCCCTAGCAGATATGTCTAAGGTATATCAGGATCTTTCACACCCGCAGACAGCCCAAGCTTCCAAGCTGTCCTGGAATCAGCACTTGCCATTTCCACCTTGACACACAGAGAAGCTGATTGGCAGTCTCCAGGACTCATAGGTCTCGTACCTTGTAGTAGTCGTAAAGCAGGCCCAGAGCGGCCGCACTGTCTTCATCTCCATTGATGCTCATCATGGCCTTGGTGGCGGCGGTGAGAGGGTTCTCCAGGAAGGACTTCCAGGCTTCATCCTCACTGGTGAAGGCACGGCGCTGGCTGTAGGCCGGATCATTCTGTAGCACCAGCACCGCCCGCTTACTGTTAAGAGAGAAGCAGCAGTAGAAGTTTCTAAAGATATGTACCAAGACAAGGGCTCAAGAGGAACCAATCAGAAGGGAATTCGGAGGCCAAAGGAACAAAAGCCTTGCTCAAGTGAAGGAGTGAGTCTGGCTTGTTGTTGTCACACTGACTTACGGTATACTTTAGAAAATGACAAACGAACATTGTTGTTGTGTAAGAAGCAGTCAAAGGTCCTCTTTATCGCGCTGATCTACCTCTAAACCAGTTTGAACATGGAATAAATCTCGACAGCTTCCTGTTTGACAAGATGCTCTACTGGATCTTCCAGTAAGACGGAAAAAGATCGCCGTTTCTCATTGGTTAGCCATCAGAACAGCTTGATGGAGTGATCTGAAGCGACATTCCACAAAACTGCAGCCACCGCTTCGCATCCAGACTCTTTTGTTATATTCCTAATAGAAGCTGTTACTATTTGTTTAGCCATTCTCTTCCTCCTCCTTCTCCTCCTCCTCCTCATCACATTCTTATTTATGTGCCACTTATATATGCAGCCAGTTACACATATTAATTAGCATTTTTATCTTATTGACTATAACAAGAGTGGGTGTAGCTCAGGAGGCGATTACACAAATGAAAATGATTTCAGACCCGAGGAAACAACAAAAACTAATTTTTACAGTAAAGCGGACTGAGGGTCTACTTTATTTCATGACAGTCTAATCCCAGACCATGGCAACAGCAGAGATATGTTTCAGAGATGACTGTGCGCTCTTACTTGTTCGTTGGAATTGAATGCATGGCGCTGATTGACAGGTTCCCATTCACGTCCGTGTTATTATAATCGTGGCATCCGACGCTGAGTTGCTATGACGGAGAAACGCCGCGTCCGTGTAGGTTCAAGCAAACGGATTACGAGTAATCTGATCAGTAATTGTGCTATTCTTTAACTTTCTGTTTGATTTCAACCCTGCAACCCGATAGATCCGTTATCCTGAGACAATGAGCTCTGCGCGGACACGCAATCCCGCCGCTAAAACAAAAGAGGCGACCGAGCGCGAAATGCGTAATGATGAGGTTCCTGAACAAATCCAGGAGGGAAAAAAATAGTTTCTGCTGGGAATCCAAGATCCAGGATCTCACGGTCGCCTGAAACTTTGCGCAGAGAGAGAGAGAGAGAGGTGCTACAGGTGCGACAAGTTGAGCCTTCTTCTTTTTTTTTTTTTTACACCTCCACTACAAGTTAACCAACGTGTCTCTGACGATACGCCATGGAACCGTGTTTATATGTGCGAGTGTATAATACTAAAGGCCTTAAACACACTCGGCTCGGTCCCCCGGTGACAAACAGGCAACGCCTAACAGGTGTACAATTTCACTGGAGTCAACAGCCTCCCAGTCTTCACCCTGGAACTCAACAGCCCGTCGGCACGGACACGAATGTCCTAATGTTCATCCAGTCAGTCCCCGAATGTACACGTACACGTACACGTACACGTACTAAAACGCCATAGACGAGCTCCGGCTCCAGTCCGCTCCATTAGTCAAGCCCACAGCGCGGCAGCTCCAAACCCAGACAACACAAGCAGCCTTCCAACCCAAACACGTTGAGACTGAACCTCCAGCTTTTAATCCCCCGCTCAGATAATCCTAACAGGTCTGTAGGGAGGCGCGCGCGCTCAGGGCGCGAGCGCAGCAGGTGCACTTCCACCTGCGGAGGGAACAGGTGAAGGAAAAAGCGTCGAGCAGCGTCGAGCAGCTTCGAGCAGCGTCTCAGTCGGTTCGCTTTTTTCCTCCGAGTTATAAAAAACACTTTAAGGCCCAAACGCGTAGAAAAGCGTGCCCGCCTCAGACGCCTCCACAGCCCGTGGACCCCCGGCTGGTGAGTGTGTGCACTTACTTGTCATGCTCCTGTGACATCTCGTTCGGTCGGACTGGACTTTCTAGTTGGTACTGTAAATCCGACCCGTCTTCTTCTCCGGAGAAACGAGGGAATGAGGGCTGCCTCAGAGCTGCGTGTGCGCGAGAACGGGTTTTGTTGGCTTTTCTTGCTTTTTGGGATATACTGAAAATTTGGGGCCGGTTTTACCTGTGACTGGCCGCGGGATTGGGTTACACCTGAGAGGGCAGGGCCTAATATGCATCGCGTCTTCACAGAACTTCGGATTGGTTAACAAGGCTCGTGGAGACCGAGGCTGACAGCCAATGAGGAGGGATGAATTATAGCGGGACTTTGTGGAGCTGGACTGTCTGTGTGTGACTAACATATATATATATATATATATATATATATATATACTACTGGATCACAGTGAAAGGTTCTTGTTTTCAATGGACTGACGGGTCTCTAAAGAAGGTTGTTTCTTTCTGGTCATTGTGAGTCGGTCAGCAAGCCATCAACTGCTGATCTTCAGATACTAAACTAACCTAGAATGTTGTTCCCTTTTATGCTCACTTATTAGTAGAATGTTTTTCAGCTGTGCATCACAATTGAGCAAGAGTGTCCTAACAACCAATTAGCCCAATAACATCCTTAACTTGGATTGGCGGCCGTACCAGGAGATTTAGACAGAGGACTGAGAATTACTGATAATAGGACTATATGCCTCTATACAAAAATAGACTTTAATACAAACATTTTTATTCTTTAAAAATCATCTGATACACTTACATTAATTGAGAAATGGACAATATTGTTTGTGAATTGCATGAAAATTGCATGAAATGAAATTCTAAAGTGATCCTAAACTTGTAAACGGTATATATATATATATATATATATATATATATATATATATATATATATATATATATATATATATATATATATATATATATATATATATGTATATATATATATACCGCTTACAAGTTATATATATATATATATATATATATATATATATATATATATATATATATATATATATATATATTTATATATATATATATATATATATATATATATATATATATATATATATATATATATATATATATATCAGAGCAGAGAGGTACATATGAGTGTTGTGAGTTAAAAAAAAGATTTTATATTATAACACAATGCTTTGCATTGCTGGATGCAGTCACCATCAGAAATCTGAGATGATATTGTTCTCTACAATTAACTATTTCACCACTCATCTCCAAGGCTGAAGATTAGGTATTTATTTTAAATTCCCTTTTAAAAAAAGACTATTTCCACTCCTGCTTAAATAATCAAGAAAGCCATCAATGTAGTACAATCTGCTCAAACAGCTACACAATCTATACAAACATAGCATATGTGTATGTATACATACTTGCAGGCATCAGGGTTTCAGCCTCCACGGTGTAGACCTCTCTGTGATTTGTATAAATGTACGAGCCCCCATACTGTCTGACAATGTTGTTTTATTATTGTACTAATTACTAAACAGTCACCTGTACAATATTACTCAGGGTAAAGATTAAAGACCTCTCCTGCCTGGAGCCAGTGGACCAGTTTCACGTTTCTGCCTCTCGTCCATTGCATATGAAAGGGGGGAGTCACTTTCTGCTGAAACCACAATCTAAAGAGGGGCTATTATGCGTTGTCAATGGGAGGGGATCAAGTCTTTAATGATGTCCGGTTTCCCTCAGAACTGAGACCAAACGTGATTCCTGCGGGTTTAATGTGTCAAAGCAAAAGAATCCACCTTAAAAACTTAAGATGATCAATTGCTATTGGCCTAGTAAAGACAGCATTGGGTACAGAACTCTCGAGAGTCATCACTGTCACCCTGTAGCAGTACTGAGTATCTACTTAGAGGTACTAATTAGAGAGTTGACTCATAAAAGTAGTTTGAGTTTTAGTCCAAGATGCTGTATATTCAATTCTGGATAAGATGAGGTTTTTTTAAAGAAATTTTTTTTTGAAAATTTATTGAAAATTATATTGAATAGATTGAAAATTTCCTGTAATGTGTTAGAACAAAACCCTTCAGGTTTTAGTAAATTAATTAATTTAATCCTTTTAAAATTATTGCTTTTGGTAGCACCTCTTGATCATATTCCCCGGTCAGCTGCATGTGTTCCCCTAATTTGCAAATGTTTACCTCGCCTTACATTAATTAAATAGTTATTAAATTCATTTTGCTTAACCTCAACCCAAAACCTAGCCCTAAACTTCATCCTAATGCTTTTCACAGTCAACACCATGAAAATTAAAAATAATAGTTTCACTAAAAAAAGTTTAGTAATAGTTTTCGGTATAACATCAACTTTTTTGCATATTTGTTAACACTTGTAACTCAGATTTGGCTCTAGCATATTTAAACTTAAGCACTAACTTTACTTGATCTCAGTAATAAGAAATGCTTTATTAATTTACAAATGAGCCGCAACTGAAGCATCAAGTATAAATATATTAGCACATAAAATCTGATATTTCTGATCTGATATTTATTTATTTATTTATTTATTTATTTATACTACTGATTACAAGTTCAGGATCACTTTAGAATTTCATTTCATGCAATTTTCATGCAATTCACAAACAATATTGTCCATTTCACAATTAATGTAAATGTATCAGATGATTTTTAAAGAATAAAAATGTTTGTATTAAAGTCTATTTTTGTATAGAGGCTTATTTTACATATAGTCCTATTATCAGTAATTCTCAGTCCTCTGTCTAAATCTCCTGGTACGACCACCAATCCAAGTTAAGGATGTTATTGGACTAATTGGTTGTTAGGACACTCTTGATCAATTGTGAAGCACAGCTGAAAAACATTCTACTAATAAGTGAGTATAAAAGGGAACAACATTCTAGGTTAGTTTAGTATCTGAAGATCAGCAGTTGATGGCTTGCTGACCGACTCACAATGACCAGAAAGAAACAACTTTCTTTAGAGACCCGTCAGTCCATTGTTGTGTTAAAGAAGAAGATACTCCATTAAAACAAGAATATTTACTGTGATCCCAAACTTTTGAGCGGTAGTGTATATATATATATATATATATATATATATATATATATATATATATATATAAAATGGTTTAGTGCACTTTCACTATTTTCCTGACAGGTAGTTACATTAAAAAGGACCATTTTTACTAAACGACTCAGTAAAAGTAGAGTGTATGATTTGAACATGTAGAAAAAACTAACACAAATATTAAAACTTCTCTGTATAACAACCACCTAGTGAGTCTATTTCAGTTAACTGGATTAAAGCAGATGCGACGAGAACAAATGAAAAGAGACTAAATCACCAGTAGTGTTTGTATCCAAAACATACATTTGCAAGAGCAGACAGAGGGGGACTCGATCCTTAGGGATCCTCAGGAATTCATTTGCATATGTTTTGACTTGGAAAAAAACTTGGAAAAAAAGGCAGATGTAACTTTTTGACAGTTACAAGCACGCAAGACTTTTAAGCCTATGGAACGTGTAGCCGAGTAAGCATGAAGCCGTTATATTTACATAAATAAAGCAAAGTTTATGGGTTAAACTATTTTTATAGTTTTATTTTTATTATCTATTGTATGTGGTAGATTTGATTTAGCATGTGACACATTTCTATTTCTGTATTTATATAATTATGTTTTTATTTATGTACCTATGTTGAACATTTTGACTGTGTTTGCTACGTCAGTCTTTTTCTTTTACATTGTATGTTTTTATGTATGTATATACAATGTTATACCTTTTTGATATAGATTATTCGTTAATCTATGTATTTACTTACATGCATGTTTTTTTATTCTTTTATTAGCTGTTTGTTTATCAGTATGTTTCCGTGACCTCAGCCCTCCTCATATCTAATTGATGACCTCTTCACATGTTAAGTGTTCCACAGAGTGTTCTGTATTTGGAACTCCATAACATCCAGATAATCCGAGATTAAAACTTTAAAAAGAGGCATCGGTAAGAAACGACACTTGCTCTTAAGAGAAGAGGGCTTAAGAGATAACATCAGAAAATCACACACACACACACCTCCCCCGAATCCAACCCGCCCCCAACACACACACACACACACACACACACACACCTCTTTTCTTCACTGTCCTTCTGAAGTGTTTATTTATCCCAACAGAAGGACACCTGCTGAAGGTGGCTGAGTGTTTATGTTTGGTCCCAGGATGAGCTCTAGCTACAGGAAAGCGAGAGAAGCAATGACATCACCGCTACACCCCTCAGGTTTCACTCCAGCAAGCTGGTTCACAGTATTATCACATACGGCAAATACGATGTAACTGCAGTTTCCATGAGGTTAATATAAGCAGGGTGCACATCACAGGGGGCTTCTGGGGATTTTAACCCCCTAAATGAAATAATGGAAGAAGTGTCTATTTAAGCCAATTGAATTTGAACCAAAGAACATAACTACATTATTATTATTATATCAAAACATAGTAATAGTAACATTCTGATCAGAATCAGAATCAGAATTGTCTATTCGCCAAGTATGTCACACATACAAGGAATTTGTCTTGGTGAGGCACACGTGTATGACATGTAACAAGAGCAGTATTACACTAAAAGAAACGCACAACATGATACAATAAATAGAATAAGAATAATAAGAGTAATAAAGAGTCAGGAAAGGTGCTGATGAAATATATGAAAGTATATGAAAATCTTATACGTGCTTATACGTGTGAGTCTGAGTAGAGATATATATTACAAGAGCTATTTGGCATTCCAAACAAAGCTATCCATCCCCTTCAATACTTACAAAACTCAGCAGCTAGAGTACTCACTCACTCACTCGTTCTAAAAAATCAGTTCATATCACCCCAGTTCTGTTACAGTCACACTGGCTACCCGTCCAGCTTCAGATCCAGTTTAAACTCCTCCTGCTAACATACAGATCTCTTCATGGTTTAGCTCCTGCCTACTTAACTGAGCTCCTGTACCCGTACTGCCCTGTCCGGACTCTTAGGTCCTCTGAAGCAGGTTACCTGTCTGTTCCAAAATTCAGACTGGTCACTGTTGGGGGGAGAGCTTTTAGCGTCATGGCCCCCAAACTGTGGAACACATTACCACACTCTCTTCGTGACTGTCACTCTCTCACTCTCCTCATTTAAAGCTCAACTTAAAACTTACCTCTTTTCTCAGTACTTTCTTTCTGCTGCTCACTGATTTTTTAAATTAAACTTATTCTTCTTCTTCTTCTTCTTCTTCTTCTTATTATTATTATTATTATTATTACACCCAGAATCTGTACAGCTGTGCTAATAAACATTATGTTATAAAGGAGTTTCCTGTAATACAATGAGCTTCAGTTCAGGAATGAGTTTGAAGTGCGGGACGACCACTGTGGTTAATGAGAGTAACAGCTCTGGGGAAAAAGCTGGTAGCATGTCTGGTTGTGCTGGTCTTGATGGTCCTGTGTCTTCTGCAACAGGGAAAGGTATGAATGTGTTGTGATGTCCCAGACTAGAGGTTCCAGCTGCCAGCATGTTTCCTCATCCTGCTGGTGTAGATGTCTTGAAGTGCGGGCAGATTGCGCCACTTATTCGCTCTGCTGTCCTGATTATGCGCTGGAGTTCGGCTCGTTCTTGTGAGGTGGAGGAACCAAATCAGATGGTTATGGAAGATGTGAGAATGGACTCGATGATCGCTGTGTAGAACTGGATCACCAGAGTCTGGGGCAGGTTGAATTTCTTTAGCTGTCTCAGGAAGAACATTCTCTGCTTTTAGTTTGAAACTTGGAACCAGTGAACGTACAACATGTAACATACTAATAATAACCCAGTTAAACTATCAGGAAAATATCAGTTAGATCCTCAACCAGCTGCAAACAGATTTCATTTCAACTTGTAGAGAAAGGACTGTTTTGATAGTTACCTCTAATATACTATAGTAAAACATGTTAAAGGTAAAACTAAATACAGATAAAACTATATATATTAGGACAACCTATCCTTAGACCCATAGGGTAAAAACATTGTTTTAACAACACTAAGTATACTGGCTGTCTTAAAAAGATTGACCTACCAGAACATTTTGTATGTTAACAAAACAAAAATTTCTCTGTTATATTCTGTTATATTTTATAATTTAAAGTTCAGTAAAATCAGTAAGGCAGGCAACTTACTTATTTTGTATTAAACTTGTTTTTTTTGGGTAGTCACAAACCAGTCTTGTACAAAAAGTTTATATCCCCACAAAGATCATTGCATAATTCTGGACTTTCTTGGGTTTTCTTATTGGTGTATTATTAAATTTGTATAGCGATACAGTGCATTAGTAAGGAAGACCCAATGTGGGCCCAAGTATTACAATCTAAATCATAACTGAATCCAAACTTCTATTATAAGTGTACATCAACCCAAATGCTAAACCTCTTCCAACCATGTTTACACAATACTATTGTAGATTTATTCACGAAGTAGTAAGACAAACTTGGTCACACATTATTAAAGCAACATGATGCAACCAACACCCATGAAGTACACCCTACAAAGCTATGTTGTTACTTACAAATGCACACACACACACGCACACACACACCCTTCATACTGCCTGAGGTGCTGTGATGGTTAAGCCTACTAAAACTAAAATCATACCATTAAACAGCAGCACAGTTCTCAAATAGACATATACTGATATACACTGATATGTTTTTCACACACGTATTGAGCAAAGCACAAATCCTGCCATGAATGTTATGGATATTATAAGTAAGGTGGTTCGTTTGCCAGTTGCAAAAGACATACATTATGTGAATTAGCTGTAGGAACAGTGAACAACATTAACAGAACAGAATAAGACCATGGTTAGCAATGAAAGAGCATTACTAGGATGTATTAGTAGTTTTAAATCAAACTACCTCTTGTAATATTTGGTGAAATTCAATAAAATCCATGTACCTAGAAGAAAAAGTCCAGTCAGACAGCCTCACGTGTCTTTAAAGGAGGCGTCTTTACAACATAATTATGTGCATACACAGCACATAGCGGGAGGCTTTAATCTAACCTAGCACCCAAAGGTGTCAGAAGTATTCATATTCATTACTTAGGCAGAAGTATAGATACTAGGGTTTAAAAATACTTCTGTAGAAGTTGAAGTATCAGCTCAAGCTTTTTACTCCAGTAAAAGTTCTGCTTTCAGAACTACTTAAAGTATAAAAGTAAAAGTAATGTAAGGGGAAAAAATGCTATTAAGGGCAAAAGCTTAGGCCGCACCACAGGGGTCTATAGTGCACTAGCCCACCTCCCAAAAAAAAAAAATTCTAAAAGCCATAATGACTATAATGTTATATTAAAATGTTAATGTTAATAAATTTGGGATGCGCTAGGCTTCCTGTTTCAGACGCATATACACCCATTGAACATGAATGTAGTTTAGTACAAAGTAAACATATTAAAGAAGCATATCTGTTACTACTGAACATTAACATGTGTTTCATGGAGCAGAAGATATGATGACTAGTTGTCTATAAGTATTGTAATGTATTGTAAAGTAGTAGAAAGTACTGATAATGGAGTGTAAATGTAAGGAGTAGAAAGTACTGATAATGGAGTGTAAATGTAAGGAGTAGAAAGTACTGATAATGGAGTGTAAATGTAAGGAGTAGAAAGTACAGATAATGGAGTGTAAATGTAAGGAGTAGAAAGTACTGATAATGGAGTGTAAATGTAAGGAGTAGAAAGTACTGATAACGGAGTGTAAATGTAAGGAGTAGAAAGTACTGATAATGGAGTGTAAATGTAAGGAGTAGAAAGTACTGATAATGGAGTGTAAATGTAAGGAGTAGTAGTAAAAAGTCAGTAAAGTACAAATAACCAACATTACTACTTAAGTAAGGTAACAAAGTATTTGTACTTCGTTACTTGACACCTTTGCAAGCATCACAGCTAGCCAACTACAAAACATGAATTGTGATAACAATGACTACAGCAGCTTCTATAAATAATGGCAAAGAAGCGCCTGAGAACATCTGAGAACTAACTAAATAGAGATGTTAAAATTGAAAAGAAATCTTAGGTTTAGGTTAAAGATGAGATCAGTGTAGCTTTTCAACACGTGAGAAACCCGGTAGAGCTTAAGGACATAAAGAGTAATGCCGACCTTGTTCTACATCGGCTACATAGGCAGCTACTTTGTGTTAAAGCTATGTTTATAAATGATTAGTGAAAGCAAAGTAAAGTAAAGCCAACAAAAAGGTAACCAACATTTAATTGGCTAGTTAGTAGCATTAACAAACTTGGCTTGAAGCGAATGTTGCAGCAACACACACAGTACACAGTCGAGTCACGTTGTCTTGCTCACATATTAGAGCTCACTTTGGTTCTGATGTTTTGCACATGCACTCTATTAGCTTCAAAAACAGTAAGAAAAGACTTTCGGTCACGTGTTCACGTATGTATATGAATGTGTACAGCTAATGTGAATGTTTGGGTAGGTTGGATAGACACTAGGTTTTCAGAGTCTGAGTTATACTGATGAATAACCTCATGCAGGATTCTGTGGCTGGACACATGCTGGAGTTCTGAAGAGCTGATACAAAAATAAAGCTGCAAGTTGTTTTCTCTATAATATATCGTCGCTGTCCAATTAAAAACAAGTCTCCAAAATAGGAACTTTACAGGAGAGGCCAAACTATTTACTTTTTACTTATTTACTTTCAATGTAAATGTAAAAAGTCAATGGAACCAGATTTTTTTCCAAATGATTTTGAAGCTTTTTATTGTTTCATTTATTATGGAAATTGTTCACAATGTCAATGACAGCTGTTGTGTTGAAATTATATTGAAAAATTTAAGTTTTACAGTGACTCCGTCAGTAAGGAGAGCACAGAGCTGCAACTTGGTTCCCTTTCTTACGGCTGACTGAAAGGCGTTGGTCGGACCACCACTCAGTCTGTGATGTATCTAGAGCTTCCTGAAGACCTAAAACGACGTGTTCTTTTTGGTCTCAAACATTTAAAAACCATATTGATGGATTTTCTTAATTACGTCTGTCATTCTCTCAATGTGGTAGTGCAAGGACGTAGGAGCAGATTTAACATGGGTGGGGGCACATTTGCTAATATTAATCTAAGCCCACCCTATCTCCTAAATATAACCTATAAGCTGATTCCACTGTAGGTAAGGTAGTAAATCACCTTTTATTTATTAATTTATTAATTTATTTTTTAATTTACGTATGAAGTGTAGTAGCAGTCTGCAGTTTGGGGGCGTGGCCAGAGAGTAATGTAACTTTATGTTTCAGAGTGCTTTCTGACTAAAGTTAATATAAATGTTAGCTAACCCAAACCCTCCCAGTCTGTTACCATAACAACACATTATACTAAAGCTGTTTTATTGTAGTATATATAGTCATCACTGTTATTCACTGCTCTCATCACTGTTTAAAGCTGGCGTGAGCTACCCGATGCTCCTGAACAAGCATCACAACACAAGCCTTAACAAAGTGAAAGACCACCTGACAACCAGAGCCTGTTACTAACAACAAACACAGCACATATATTGCAAACGATGACAAAACTCACCTTCAAAATGAAGTGTTTTAAACAGTTTCCCCTTTTCTGTGGTTTAATTGTTGGGTGGGACAAATCTACCTGTTTCTGATATTAGGTGGGACACGTCCCCCCCATCCCCCCCTGGTTCCTACACCATTGCGTTAGTGGTTAAAGGCTTCAAGGCCAAAGTTTCTGAACGATTTGTCCAGCGGGCATATTGTCTTATTAGCAATCACAGAGCTGCAGATATGATATCTAGTCATTTGATTAATAACAGAGCTCTCATGGCAAGTTACAGTAAGTATGCTATGGTGTGCGGTTGTGAGGAAAAAAAAACAAACAAACAGGCCCTGACTGTGAAATCCTACACACACAGTGGTTGTGTCCCCCCCGTTGAAAGAGTTTTGTGGTTATGCTTTTTCTTTTGGCAGTTAACAGTTCCCCTAGGATGTGCGATTCCTATCTATTTGTTCTGTCTATTTACTCAATAGGATCCAACTGTTGAGCAGGGAAAATTCTCTCTCTCTCTCTCTCTCTCTCTCTCTCTCTCTCTCTCTCTCTCTCTCTCTGTCTCTCTCTCTCTCTCTCTCTCTCTCTCTCTCTCTCTCTCTCTCTCTCTCTCTCTCAGCCCTCGACAGTCATGTTTAATCACCCACTCGGCGCATTACAGCCGTGCAGTGCTATAGCAGGATGTCAGGGAAATAAGATGCAAATGGGGATCTCTTACAAGGCATGTCAAGGCTTATCACGTCTGCCTTCAGGGGGCATCACCTCCTGCCTTAAACTCCATCTACACCAAATATATATCACGATCTGTACGGCTTAGCGTCGCTCCACCAGTACCCCATTAACCGCGCCGCATCCTATTTGCACTATGTAACGGTGCTTCAGCCGCTGCACGCTATTTGGCCAGTTATGCCCTGTAGACAAAAGCCAGCGCCAACACAGGTGAGTCTTGATCAACTCAGAATGTCAATAGAGCAACCGCTGTCCTCATTGTTGTGTATGCAGAGTGAGGGCTTTTTTTTTTTTTCAGGATTCAAGTGAATAGGCTGACCTTAAGAAGAGACTAGTTGGGATGAACGGTGCTGTGTTTTTTATTTTTTTTTGTTTTTTTTTTTCCTGGGAAGATGTTATCAGCATGCTTACAGTGCAAACACAGCACGGCACCCGTATGCCATCTACCCCCCTCTTATTCCTCCCTTCCTTTAACCATGAGGTCAGCACTGTGCTGAGGCGTTCTGGGATTTTGAGCGCCTGCCCGCTGGTTTGTTGTGAATTTATACATGGCTGAGAATGACACTGCCTTCAGGAAGGAGAGAGAGAAAGAGAGAGAGAGAGAGAGAGAGAGAGAGGGAGGGAGGGAGGGAAAGAGCATACAGTGTGACTAGCAGCTCAGCAGTAAGCCAGTAATGGCCTGAATATGTTATATGGTTGTGTGATGTTCTGTTAAGATATAATGAGGCCTATACGAGCTCTTGCCAAATGGGACTGGCAAATATTGACACCATTAATACACATCGTCATCGGTTTAAGCCTGGCTTTTTTTTCCTTTCGACTGTTGAACCAATCCCGAGTTCTACTTTTCTGCTGAAACAGCACAGGTTGACACACGTTTTACGCACCCTGCAATACACTCACCCAAGTCATAAACATAAATGTAGGTAGTTAAGAAACTGAAAAATAATTTAGTCAGCCTTAAAAAACACACTCGTTTTAACAGTTCACCCAGTTACAGGTTCATATTTCATCGATTTTCATTTTTCTACATCAGAGGTCACTAATAGGCGGCCCCAAGGACAGATTAGGGATAGTCTGGGCCCCTGGGCAAAGAGTTGCCCAGGGATAACCCTCCCCAACCCGCATCCCTCGTGATCAAGGGCCCTCTAATCGTATGCATTGCTCTTCTCTAGGGCGCCCTAGTAGGGGCTCTCATAACAAGGGGCCTCTAAAATTATGCCCCCCTCTTTCCTAGGACCTCAAATAGCCAGAAGTCAAAGTCAGAGCAGTGGCACATCGCCTTGTCCCTTTTCATAAGGGGCTCAAATCATGGCTAGGGCCCACAAGAGGCCCTGGGGTCAAAGTTCCTAAAAGTCAGAGGTCCCTTAAAATGGAGGGCCTTCAGAAATAAACATATATTGTATCATAAATGTTGATAGGCATCGCAAAATATTTTGGGCCAGGGGCCTGACCTCAAGGGCCCCTGGGTGCTGGCCCCAATGACCCGGTTAGTAATCCAGCCATGGACGGACTGCGGTCCAGGTCCAGACCCAGACGTTGTCCAATGTTGATCCAAAGCGAAAATCTATTGAGAAGGATTTAATTTCGGTAGTGTTTATTTTGAGCGGCGGAGCTTTTCTAGTCTTTACAGTATACGGGCTTTACGGGACAGTAAACTTACAGACCAATCACGTGTGTTGTAATATCACCAATGACTCCTCAGCCAATCAGATCTGTGCAGATTCGGGAGTGCAGCGCACACACAGGTGAGGTATGAAGCGAGGAGCAGCAGTCGGAGACTAAAGCGAGTCAGAAAGAATAAGGAGCTCTAAAAACAGAAAAGTGAACAGAGAGAACTGAGTGTTTAACAGGAACGGTTCTGGAATGAACCTGCTCGTCTAGTTCTGGAGAATAACCGCTCTGTACAACCAACATGTTAATCTGTGAAGCTGAGTTAACAAGAAGACACACCTTTTTATTTACTTTCTCTATAAATAAACACTTTAAGATACACTTTTTTCAAAAGCTTTCTGTTTTTTTAATGTAGCTCTTGTTTCAGTTCAGTATTTAAACAGTAAATATACTGAAATATACTGAACGGTATGTGTGATGTGTTGGTGTTTCAGTAGCTGATGGTATAAGATGCTGATACTAGACTACTTCAGTAAACAGGATACACCACTGAATCAGAACACACGTTAGAAATGATGATGGACCTTGACCTGAGGAGATCTCCTCTAACCGGACCTTACTGACTCTAACTAAATACACCTGATCTACATCATTCGATCACTAGGAAAACATTCTGTTTCCATTGACTTTCATTGAAAGGTAAGTTTCTGGCCTCTCCTCAAAAGTTACTATTTTGGAGATACTCATTTTTCATTGGACAGAGACATTATTTGTTTTTGATGTAACTGACAGAGCACTAGTGAAGGAGTGTGCAGTGCATTTGAATGTGCGTGAGAGTGCAGAACAAAGCTAAACGAGTCAGAAAGGCGTGCTGGAAAAGTGCTACAGGCCCAGACATTTTCATGTACAAAACGCTAAACTGCAGCAGGGCATATCCAAACGATCCATTAATCTATCCGTCTGTCTGTCTGTTGGTAAAATGAGATAAACCTATATGAGCTTGCTGGACATCCAAAACAGGAGCTGACCCCTCTTCGTGGCTTTAACAGCCGCAACAGCCTCTATTCTTCTTGGAGGTGGGTGTCAGGCACTGATGTGGGACAATCAACACTCCCAGTTCATCCAAAGGGTGTTCAGTGTGGTTAAAGTCAGGGCTCCTTGCAGACCGCTGACGTTCTTCCACACCAAACCTGCCAAACCATGTTTTTATGGGCTTTGCTTTGTGCACAATGACTAGGTCACGCTGGAACAGGCAAAGGCCTTTCCCAGACAGTTGCAACAATGTTGGACACATATAATTGTGTAAAACACTAACAAAGTTGTGTAAACGCTAATAAACACAAATAAACTAACACTAGATAGATAGATAGATAGATAGATAGATAGATAGATAGATAGATAGATAGATAGATAGATAGACAGACAGACAGACAGACAGACAGACATACATACATACATACATACATACATACATATATACTTTATTGATCCGGAAGGAAATTAGCAGCCAGTAGCAATTTCACAGAAAAAAACTAAGTACAACACCCAGTACAAAGAAGAATAAAGAATTCCAATAGTCAAAAAGAATATATACAAGAGCATATGAGAACAAAAACTATACAACCTGACTGAAGGTAAAAAGATAGTGCAGTAATAAATTAGGTAATGTGTAAGAGAAAAACGGGTATCAGCAGATACATGACAGTACTGGGATATTTATTACAAAATAAATAGATGTGCAAAGATGGTATTAAGTAAATGTTAATGTTAAACATACTAATAAACACTAAAAACACTAATACAGTTCTGTAAACATTGTTTGTGTTGTAATATTAAAATTTGGGGCCCAGGTCATTATCCCTCGCCACTAAATGTTAATATTGTCACTATGCATTCCAGTAGGTAGCATTCACTTGGCACCTGCCAGACCTGAAGTAAAGGGATTCTCATTGCTTCAGAGTTCAGTAGCAGCATGCTTTACACCACTCCAGCCGACACTTGGCATTGCACATAGTGATTATTATACTACATTACAAAACACTGAGTCTGACAGGACTTCAACAGTTTTCTTCCTTCTTGTCTCAATATTTTTTACTAATGCATTGCGTATTCAATTGTATTCTTATTGTATTTGTACTTGTTTTGCTGTCCAGTGTTGACCAGAGGAGGATGGGTTCTTCTTTCTGAGTCTGGTTCCTCTTAGGGTTTCTTTCGTTTGATGTGAGGGAGTTTCTTCTTGCCGTTGTCGCCCCTGGCTTGCTCATTGATAGGTTGGACCCATATTTTCCTGTAAAGCTGTTAGCATCTGTTGTAAAAGGCACATATAAATAAACCTTAAACCTTCTTGGCTTGTGCATGTGTAACCTAACACTGTGAGCAGCAGCATAGAGCGGCAATAGCACTAGTAGGCAATCATAGAATGTTGGTCTGGTAGCACTGACATGTACTGTCCCTTAAATATTGACTTCGAATGTTGGTCAGAAAAAGTCGGTTGGTGCGATTTTCTTCTTAGTTCAGGGTTTTAATGTTTTTTTTTTCATAAAAATACTTTGAGACACGGATTTTGGAGAGAGCTGTCCCCGCATGCCCCTGCTTGTGGTTTGGTTGCTTGTGCGCGATACATTGACAGATCCTGGCTGTTTTTTTTTTTCACATACACTACCGCTCAAAAGTTTACGATCACGTTAGAATTTCATTTCATGCAATTTTTATGCAATTCACAAACAATATTGTCCATCTCACAATTAATGTAAGTGTATCAGATGATTTTTAAAGAATAAAAATGTTTGTATTAAAGTCTATTTTTGTATAGAGGCTTATTTTGCATATAGTTCTACTATCAGTAATTCTCAGTCCTCTGTCTAAATCTCCTGGTACGGCCACCAATCCAAGTTAAGGATGTTATTGGACTAATTGGTTGTTAGGACACTCTTCCTCAATTGTGATGCACAGCTGAAAAACATTCTACTAATAAGTGAGTATAAAAGGGAGCAACAACATTCTAGGTTAGTTTAGTATCTGAAGATCAGCAGTTGATGGCTTGCTGACCGACTCACAATGACCAGAAAGAAACAACTTTCTTTAGAGACCCGTCAGTCCATTGTTGTGTTAAGGAAGAAGATATTCCATTAAAACAAGAACATTTCACTGTGATCCCAAACTTTTCAGCGGTAGTGTATATTATATTATTATATATTGCTGAGCTACATCTGAACCGGACTGCCCTACTGCCATCACGAAACAGAGCACCCTACTGGATGCCTCGTTGCCTCTAGGATCACGGACAGAGATGCTCTGGTGTGAACGGGCGGTAGAGACTTAGTTAAATAGTTAAATTGTTAATAATTATAGAAATATTTTAGTTATTCTTTTATTAAGATCTCATTTTTTATGCATTGTTATTATTCCTTTGTTTATTTATCTCTTTACACTGTGTGTATTATTGCAAAATTTTATATGCTTATAAAGACAATACATATATACACATTAGACTGTTCCTAATTGTTGTCCTTTGTCTTCCTTGGGGTGAAGGATTTTTTCCATTGTTGTTTTTGTTGAATTAACTCATCCAATCTGCCTAAAGAATCTAAACTAAAGATTATAGACTTTAGATTTATCCCGTGTCTGTACTCATTAAGAGCACGTGCTTCTTCATGAAGGTCCCAATGCACAGCTCTTATGCTGATGTTTCCAGAGGCTTCAGCTCTCTGCTGTTTTCCAGACACTTCTATTTTTACAGTATTAGCACAAACTGTTTACCATGCACGCATCCAACAGGGCAAATAATTCAAAAACTGTCCTGAGGTTAGGGTAGCATCCTATGACAGTTCCATGTTTAAGGACACTGAGCGTGAACCACCTACTGTCAATGTTTGTCTATGGAGACTGCATGAACATGTGCTTGATTTTATACACATGGTAGCAATGGGTGCGGCTGGTAACATGTAAACTCAATAATTAGGAGGGCCACTGGTGTAGGAACCGGGGGGGATGGGGGGGGCGTGTCCCACCTAATATCAGAAATAGGTAGCTTTGTCCCACCCAAAAATTAAACCACAGAAAAAGCAGAAACTGTTTAAAAACTTTGATTTTAAAGCACGTTTTGGCAGCTGTGTTATTTATTCACGCACGGTGTTTGTTGTTAGCAACGGGTTCTGGTTGTTAGGTGGTCTCTGGGTCTTTCACTTTGTTAAGGCTTGAGTTGAAATGCCTGTTTAGAAATAGTAGCTTCACTGCTCTTGCCTTGCTGGAGCGTCGGGTAATGAGAGCAATGAACAGCAACGATGACCATATGTACTGCAATAAAACAGCTTTAGTATAATGTGTTGTTATGGTAACAGACTAGGAGGGTTTGGGTTAGCTAACGTTTATATTAACTTACGTAAAGTTACATTACTCTCTGGCTACATCCCAAACTGCAGACTGCTACTACACTAAACACTTAAAAAATAAAAAATATATATAATATAATACATTAATTAATGAATAAATAAAAGGACTTAATCATTAGAGGTGCTGTCAGTAGTGCAGTGTGTAATGTTCCAGAGGGCGCTGTTTGGGACACAGCCTTACTGTCTAACATTAATGTTAGTCTTGTCTAGTCAGGAAACCTTAATATACATTTATTATCATTTCATTTCAGTTTTATACTCCAAAGAAAAAATATGTGTATATAATCCAGACATTGCATGTATAATTTAAAAGTTTTCTAAAAACAGTATCGTGTAATGTGGAGTATCTTGTTTAGTTTGTAAAGTGATCTTTAATTGGATTTATCTAATAATAATCAGACATACAGATAATGTTATGTTTTGTTTATTTATTTGTAATTTACTGTAATTCCACAAATGTTGTTCTACGTCACTACACATACAGTGATTTACTACCTTACCTACAGTGGAATCATCAATATTTTAGGGGATAGGGTGGGCTTTGATTCATATTAGCAAATGTGCCCCCCCAATGTTAAACCAGCTCCTATACCCTTGAGGAGGGCTGAACCCTGTAGTTATGTGAATTCCTGCATAAATGTAATTGTCTGTGTTGAACCTTTGCTTTCAGTAAGTGGTGTAACCCCCTTAAGCAGCAATCACTTCAACAAAACAGTTCCTGTAACTGCTGATCAGCCCATTGGCCCATTCCTCCTCTGCTCCAACTCTGTTCTGTTGGTGTGTTTTCTTGCACGTCTGAGGTCCTGCCACAACATTTCTATAAGATTCAGGTCTGGACTTTGACTTAGCCGTTCCGTTCTACTGCTTTAACTTTTCTTTGTAGACTACCTGGTGTTTTTAGGGTTGTTGTCTTTCTGCAGGACCTTCAATGAATGCCCTAACATTCCCCTGCAGAAATTCAAGTGTACAGTCAAAAATCCAGAGCTCCATCAAATGATGGCAAGCTGTCCTGGTCCAATAGTAGCAAAGCCCCAAACCATGATACTGCCACCACTTTGTTTCACAGTTGAGATGAGGTTCTTAAGTTGGAATGCAGTGTATTTGCCAAATATAATGTTTCATTTTTGTGTTATCAGTCCACATAAGACTAGTTCTGGGTTTTAGCCTGAAGAGCATTGGCAATTTTTTGAGGTCTTTAGAAATGTCCTCTAATTTGAATAAGACATAGCATGCACTAACAAATAAGTGTGGTAAAGATCAGACGTTGATGATGAATGATGGTTTTTAAACAGAGTAAGGTCGGCCCTGATTGTTTTCCTATTGACTGGAACCCTAATTGCCACCTTTAATAAACTGGTAATTTTAGAGCAGGGCTGTTTAATTAGAGTTCAGTACGGTCCAGTTAAGAGGAAATTTCCTCAGGCCAAGGTCCGGACCCTCGTAATTTCTAACTTGTGTTATGGTTCAATGCTGTATTCTTTATAGTGGGGTAGCCTAATATCAGCATTTTGTCATCAGCAACTGAAAGACAGACACATTACAAATACTGTTCAGTACATTTCAATAATATTTATTGTTTTAAATGCTGAATGAATTATTTATAAAATTATTTATAAAACTTCAAATAAATGTTTTTTCCTTATTTCAACTAAAAACAAGGGCTACATTAAAAATGCTCTTTAAAAAAGTGCATCACAAAGTTCTTCTTTAGAGAAAAAGTAAATAAAACGTGCAGTCTTCATGGTAACTCAATTTCACATCTTAACAGTTTATTTCCCTCTTGTATTCCTCTCTCACACTTTCTCTTGTATAGTGAGAGACGTGAGTTTTTTGTTGTTCGCCATCCACTTTTTTTTGATTGGCTGAGGAGCACCTTTGGTGATCTTACATCACACGTGATTGGTCTGTAAGTTTACTGCACCGCAAAGCCCGTATACCATAAAGACACATA
The DNA here is from genome assembly GCA_021613375.1 of Megaleporinus macrocephalus. Lineage (NCBI taxonomy): Eukaryota > Metazoa > Chordata > Actinopteri > Characiformes > Anostomidae > Megaleporinus > Megaleporinus macrocephalus. The sequence goes on along the minus strand of CM038712.1, from coordinate 46,767,943 downwards.
AAGTGCCGCCGTTTTAAACAAACACTGTCAAAATTAAATCCTTCCCAATAAATTATTGCTTTGGGTCTGCATTGGACATCGTCTGGGTCTGGACCCGGTCCGCGGTCCCCCTATTAGTGACCCCTGTTCTAGAGGTTTGCATACATTTGCCACGGTGCATACATTTGGATCACAATGTTCGATATAAACATGAAAAAGTATAAAATTTTTGTATTATTTGTTTTATTTGTACTTGTTATATATTTTATATAGTCTTCATATTTAAAGTCAGGTTTATGCAAAATGCTCATCATGCTTGCTAAAGCAGTGTACTTCCAACTTTCTCTCACTCTTTCTCTATTTATGAACTACTTATGTGTCTTCAATGGCCTGGATATTTAGGAGATGAATTAGTCTACTGATGACATAGTCACTTATAAGCACACATAAATGATCAGCATGTAATTAAAAATAAATATGCCATGCTAGAAGACCTCACCACAGGTCCTCCACTGGGCGAGAGTGTATTTGTGCTGCTGCTTGATGTCAGTTTGAGAGCTGATGCTTCTCTACAAGACGTTTGTGGAATGTTGAAGAACAGAACATACAGCATTCCTCTCAGTTCCCTTAAAATAAGCTTCTCTACATGAACCTAACACAACATGTGTGTGGAACGTCCGTAAACTATATTTACTTTCAGGAATGTGGCAATAAATGTGCATTACATTCATATTTCAAACGTCATGTTATGTTGTATGTAACCTCGTAATTACCTTGGAAATAAAGTGTTTGTCAAAGAAAATGCTGTGCGGTGGTAAAGTAGTAAAATTAAATGTATCAGGATATTTCTGATTTTCCATTAACATTTAAATTCCCAAATTCAACCCAGAAAAAAACAGTGGCTTTACTGGACGGGATGTAAACATTACATTTCTTAATATATTATTTTGAATAATTTGGGCATTTCTGTTGGGCTATACTTCAAAAAATTACTATAACTCTATATAAAGGACAGCAACTGTGCTCCAAAGATAAAAATCAGAGATGTGTCAAGACCAATACTGACACCAAGTTCATTTATCTCGACCCCCCACCAATACCAACATTCAACACCAGCAAAGGTGTCAAAAGGTAGAAGTATAGATACTAGAGTTTTAAAAAAAATGTAAAAATACTGCTTTCAAAACTACCTAAATTATAAAAGTAAAAGTAATGTAATGAAAAAAATGGCATTAAGTACAAAAGCTTAGGCTGCACCACAGGGGTCTATAATGCACTAGCCCACCTTCCCAAAAACCCTATTCTTCTAAAAGCAGCAGCAAGTAGTAAAGTATCTGAGTAGGTTGAGTGTGACAGCCTACCTACGTGAAGGGTTTAATTTAAAAACAACCCATTTTAACAAGCTATCTATCTATCTATCTATCTATCTATCTATCTATCTATCTATCTATCTATCTATCTATCTATCTATCTATCTATCTATCTATCTATCTATCTATCTATCTATCTATCTATCTATCTATCTATCGTGGTCAGAACTTCCTTAGTAGTGGTCAGAACTCCTGTGTTGTTTTGTTCCAACCATTATCTGCACATCTGCTCTATGGAATGGAAAGTTAATGACTGAAGGGTGGTCTTTCACGTTGACCACATGATTGTAGTGGCATTGCTTCTTTATTTCCTGTGCACACTAGCGTCATTGTGAGGATGAGTTTGAATATGGATTCCTTTCAAAGCTGTTTGACTTGTGAAACGTTTGTGAGACTATGTTCCGTACACACCCACCCACGCATGTGTGTACACACAAGTGGGTTTAAAGTTTCCTCTGAACACAGAGCAGGTTCAAGGAGTAACTTTTCACTTTCTCTCACACACGCCGTACACAATCTTTGCACTCTGTCACGTTCGCCAAGCGACACATGACGCTGGAAAGCTGGTGACATGATCCGAACATGGAAGAAGGAAGCCATCACATGCTAGGGACACACCCAGTCACTCCACTCAGAAGACGTCAACACCCGAACTGTCACAAAGTTTAATTCCCCAGAAGACCATCCCCGCTGAACGGAAGGGCTGCGCGCCGTTCTCCTGCAGTGAGGAGCTGAGATTGTGGCCTGCAGAACAAGCGGCAGAGCGGAGAACGTGTTTCTCTGCCCAGCCCGGTTGAGCCTCTTTTACAGCCCAATCCAGTTCTGAGCCACCGCTGATTTCTAAAGCACACACTTACTCTGTTCATGGAGGGAAGATAACGCACTGGCTGACCATACTAGTTTTAAGACTCCTCCGTTGGATATAGTTCCTAGAAGGTTCTCTATAAACGGAGCATGGATACAGCGCAGAGTGGGCCGATTAACAAATGCCAGTATTGTCTTTTTTCTCAGACACATATATTTTTACCTTCTTTAACTGAGCTCAGTCAGATTCTTGAGTTTACTTGAGTTTACTTCTCCTGTGTTTGTTTATTTTTTGTTTATTTATTTATTAATGTATTTTTTGCTTATTTTACTTCCATCGTATTTCGTATGTTGGTGGTTTTCCCTTATAAAAGTAAAGAACATTAAATATATTAAGAATATTAAAAAGTTGTTCCAGGATATTTCTGATTTTCCATTAATATTTAAATTCCCAAATCCAACCCAGAAAGAAAGTGGCTTTACTGGACGGGATATAAACATTATTTTCTGTTGGGCTATACTTCAAAACTTTACTATAACACTATATGAAGGGCTGCTACTCCAAAGATAAAAATCAGGGATGTGTCGAGACCAATACTGATACCAAGTTCATTTATCTCAATACCAATATCAACATTCAATATCAGCAAAGGTGTCAAAACTATTCACATTCATTACTCAAGTAGAAGTATAGATACTAGGGTTTAAAAATACTTCTGTAGAAGTTGAAGTATCAACTTAAGCTTTTTACTCCAGTAAAAGTGTAAAAGTTATGCTTTCAGAACTACTTAAAGTATAAAAGTAAAAGTAATGTAAAAAAAAAAAAAAGTAATTATGGACAAAAGCTTAGGTCGCACCACAGGGGTCTATAGTGCACTAGCCCACCTCCCCAAAATCCCCATTCTTCTAAAAGCCATAATGACTATAATGTTATATTAAAATGTTAATGTTGATAAATTTGGGATGCGCTAGGCTTCCTGTTTCAGCTCATATACGCCCATTGAACATGAATGTAGTTTAGTACAATGTAAATATATTAAAGAAGCATATCTGTTACTACTGAACATTAACATGTGTTTCATGGAGCAGAAGATATGATGACTAGTTGTCTATAAGTATTGTAATGAAGTCAAACTTCAAAGACATGTCAGTCAAGCTGAAATTAAATAGGAGTAACGAGACTATGTTTAAAATGTAATAGAAGTAAAAAGGCAGCTGAAAAAGAATTACTCCAATAAAGTATAAATAACCAAAATTTCTACTTAAGTAAGGTAAAGAAGTATTTGTCTTTCATTACTTGACACCTCTGAATACCAGCTGATAGTATGTGATTAGCTGGGCTGCTGCAGCTGAATTTCTCAGCTGTCTGTGCTGTAGTGTTACAACAAACCCTAATAAGACTGAGCTTTTGTATATTGTGAGTCACAGAGGAACAAGATTTTTTAAATCTCACAGCATATGTCTGGTCAGAGGACGTTCATTTACAGCTTAACCAGCCAATCAAAGAAGCCCACAGGTCCGAATGGGAGCTCCTCAGAGGCATCAGCCTCAGATTCCTGCAGCCACTGTGCTGCAGCGACTGATAACAACTAATAAATTCTAAGAAGGTCACTCTGTAGCACCCACACCATTTTCTGAAAGAACATTAACTCGAACTTGTTTCTTTCTCGACAGTGATGCTTTCAATTTACTGCTTACTGACAACACTTAGCTTGACATCTGAGCATTTAACAGAATAAACTATGATATAATCATAGAGTCTATAATTTGAACACCTTTGAGCACATGGCTTATTTGCAGCAAAACATTCATCTTCTATCTCAAAATTTGCATACATGATCTGCTTGAATGGAATGCTCAGATGCTTAAAAAGCAGCCACCAGCTCAACAGCTTCTAAACGGGACCTTAAACCAAGTCAGCCTGAACCTGGCCAATGGTTTCCCGCATGGTAAACACTGAGCTTGGTTTTCAGCCTTTGTGGCTACATGATACCAGCCTGATGAAGCTCATTTGTTTTCAGCTGTACTGCTGGACCCCAGATAAAATGATTGAAGCAACAGCAGTTACAGGCCCATGCAAATCTCTCCTGCAGCAGTTAGATCCTTATTTGAATTGAAATTATATACCAGGGGGATAAAAGGGGGTTCAAACACTCCTAATTATTCAATTGTAATAAAATAATCTACCCAAATAATCAAATAAGAAGTCTGTAGTGTCACGCTTTCATGCATGTGCTCTGAAGCTCATCAGAATTCAAGATTTCTATAATGGAATGTAAATGTAAGGAGTAGAAAGTACTGATAATGGAGTGTAAATATAAGGAGTAGAAAGTACTGATAATGGAGTGTAAGTGTAAGGAGTAGAAAGTACAAATAATGGAGTGTAAATGTAAGGAGTAGAAAGTACTGACAATAATGTGTAAATGTAAGGAGTAGAAAGTACTGATAATGGAGTGTAAATGTAAGGAGTAGAAAGCACTGGTAATGGAGTATAAATGTAAGGAGTAGAAAGTACTGATAATGAAGTGTAAATGTAAGAAGTAGAAAGTACAGATAATGGAGTGTAAATGTAAGGAGTAGAAAGTACTGATAATGGAGTGTAAATGTAAGAAGTAGAAAGTACTGATAATGGAGTGTAAATGTAAGGAGTAGAAAGTACTGATAATGGAGTGTAAATGTAAGGAGTAGAAAGTACAGATAATGGAGTGTAAATGTAAGGAGTAGAAAGAACTGATAATGGAGTGTAAATGTAAGAAGTAGAAAGTACTGATAATGGAGTGTAAATGTAAGGAGTAGAAAGTACAGATAATGGAGTGTAAATGTAAGGAGTAGAAAGTACAGATAATGGAGTGTAAATGTAAGAAGTAGAAAGTACTGATAATGGAGTGTAAATGTAAGGAGTAGAAAGTACTGATAATGGAGTGTAAATTCATGGAGTAGAAAGTACTGATAATGAAGTGTAAATGTAAGGAGTAGAAAGTACAGATAATGGAGTGTAAGTGTAAGGAGTAGAAAGTACTGATAATAAAGTGTAAATGTAAGGAGTAGAAAGTACTGATAATGGAGTGTAAATGTAAGGAGTAGAAAGTACTGATAATGAAGTGTAAATGTAAGAAGTAGAAAGTACAGATAATGGAGTGTAAATGTAAGGAGTAGAAAGTACAGATAATGGAGTGTAAATGTAAGGAGTAGAAAGTACTGATAATGGAGTGTAAATGTAAGGAGTAGAAAGTACTGATAATGGAGTGTAAATGTAAAGAGTAGAAAGTACTGATAATGGAGTGTAAATGTAAGGAGTAGAAAGTACTGATAATGGAGTGTAAATGTAAGGAGTAGAAAGTACTGATAATGGAGTGTAAATATAAGGAGTAGAAAGTACTGATAATGGAGTGTAAATGTAAGGAGTAGAAAGTACAGATAATGGAGTGTAAGTGTAAGGAGTAGAAAGTACAGATAATGGAGTGTAAATGTAAGGAGTAGAAAGTACTGACAATAATGTGTAAATGTAAGGAGTAGAAAGTACTGAAAATGGAGTGTAAATGTAAGGAGTAGAAAGCACTGGTAATGGAGCATAAATGTAAGGAGTAGAAAGTACAGATAATGGAGTGTAAATGTAAGAAGTAGAAAGTACTGATAATAGAGTGTAAATGTAAGGAGTAGAAAGTACTGATAATGGAGTATAAATGTAAGGAGTAGAAAGTACTAATAATGGAGTGTAAATGTAAGGAGTAGAAAGTACAGATAATGGAGTGTAAATGTAAGGAGTAGAAAGTACAGATAATGGAGTGTAAATGTAAGGAGTAGAAAGTACTAATAATGGAGTGTAAATGTAAGGAGTAGAAAGTACAGATAATGGAGTGTAAATGTAAGGAGTAGAAAGTACTGATAATGGAGTGTAAATGTTAGGAGTAGAAAGTACTGATAATGGAGTGTAAATGTAAGGAGTAGAAAGTACTGATAATGGAGTGTAAATGTAAGGAGTAGAAAGTACTGATAATGGAGTGTAAATGTAAGGAGTAGAAAGTACAGATAATGGAGTGTAAATGTAAGGAGTAGAAAGTACAGATAATTGAGTGTAAATGTAAGGAGTAGAAAGTACTGATAATGGAGTGTAAATGTTAGGAGTATGAAGTACTGATAATGGAGTGTAAATGTAAGGAGTAGAAAGTACTGATAATGGAGCGTAAATGTAAGGAGTATAAAGTACTGATAATGGAGTATAAATGTAAGGAGTAGAAAGTGCTGATAATGGAGCGTAAATGTAAGGAGTAGAAAGTACTGATAATGGAGTGTAAATGTAACGAGTAGAAAGTACTGATAATGGAGTGTAAATGTAAGGAGTAGAAAGTACAGATAATTGAGTGTAAATGTAAGGAGTAGAAAGTACTGATAATGGAGTGTAAATGTTAGGAGTATAAAGTACTGATAATGGAGTGTAAATGTAAGGAGTAGAAAGTACTGATAATGGAGCGTAAATGTAAGGAGTATAAAGTACTGATAATGGAGTATAAATGTAAGGAGTAGAAAGTACTGATAATGGAGTGTAAATGTAAGGAGTAGAAAGTACTGATAATGGAGTGTAAATGTAAGGAGTAGAAAGTACAGATAATGGAGTGTAAATGTAAGGAGTAGAAAGTACTGATAATGGAGTGTAAATGTAAGGAGTAGAAAGTAGAGATAATGGAGTGTAAATGTTAGGAGTAGAAAGTACTGATAATGGAGTGTAAATGTAAGGAGTAGAAAGTACTGATAATGGAGTGTAAATGTAAGGAGTAGAAAGTACTGATAATGGAGTATAAATGTAAGGAGTAGAAAGTACTAATAATGGAGTGTAAATGTAAGAAGTAGAAAGTACAGATAATGGAGTGTAAATGTAAGGAGTAGAAAGTACAGATAATGGAGTGTAAAGGTAAGGAATAGAAAGTACAGATAATGGAGTGTAAATGTAAGGAGTAGAAAGTACTGATAATGGAGTGTAAATGTAAGGAGTAGAAAGTACAGATAATGGAGTGTAAATGTAGGGAGTAGAAAGTACTGATAATGGAGTGTAAATGTAAGGAGTAGAAAGTACAGATAATGGAGTGTAAATGTAAAATCTCTGATTACTAATAAGTACTAATAAGTTTGCACTCCCTTATGGTGCACAGTGAGGGTCTGGCTCCTTTAAGAGAGGGTGACAATCTCAACAGGCCAGTTATGCACCACAAAAATGTGGCACTTCCTAAGAAACCTGTGCAAGACGTTGAGGGAGGGGAACATGCTCAGTTTCACACAGGCAATCCAACCTCACCTTTTCTTTTCTTTTCTTTTCTTTTCATTTTTTTAGAACCTCTCAGATCACAAACAAATTCTTAATCCCCCTCATCCACAGAGCCAGAGAGATGCAGCCAGCACAGCCGGCAGCCCAGTGCACCAGCACACAGACACAGACCGAGCGGCCCAGAGAGTGTCGTTAGGGAGAGAGAAGAAGAAACCCGCTGCCTTTTCTGCAGGTAGCAACATGCAGGCAGCAGTTTCACTTGTACTGCAGCCAAAGTCTTCGCACTGAGCTGATCATCAGCAGTCGCCTGTGCAGAGAGAAAGAACAGCTCCGCACACACACACACACACACACACACACACACACACACCAGGCACGTCTCACCTTCCAGGCTGTGTGCCGCCCCTGTGGGTGTAGCAGCACAGAAGAAAGAAACTGTCAAAGGAGCTCTACAAGGAAAACAAGCCTTCATAAAGAACTCTTACAGAACGCTGCTAACCACTCATCCGTCACACTGAACTCAGGCGGGAGGGACCGGACAGCTTTCTCAGTCGTAGTGTCACCTGTGAGGTCAGGTGAAGTCTGCGCAGTCCACAGTACAGCAGAGGATAGTGTTGGATTCAAATCCACTGGAGGCTGTGTGTTACAGTAACGATAGCACACTTAAAGGACCCACGGAGTCACAATTTATTTTAATGATTTTTTTTAACAGTTCTTTACCTCTAATAAACAAGCTGTTGTTGCATTCTCTGCCCGGAGACTGAAACATACAGTCTCCCTCCTGATTGGCTGCTCTCTATTGTGCCTCCAAGCTAAAGTCCAGCTGAAACACTCCTATACCTTCAGTGCTTAACTCTAGAAAACAAAAAAATCTAAATAGGCTGCCTTTAGTTTCCCTATACACACTGTGTGGTTTGAACCAGCAACTAAACACGCTATGTTTAATAAATGGTTAATTTATTTCTAATAATAGAAAAACTGAATATTAAAAAGAAACTGTTATTTTTCAAATATTTGCAAATAATTGTCATGATAATATATATGTTTTAATTTATACTCAATAATAACTCATACAATACAGTTTGGATGTTATAGATGTAGATATAGATATGTATTTTTTCATATTTGTAACATATTTTTGAAATGCTGAAATTAAAATTAAATAATATAAATAATATACAGTAGTCATTAATAGAGCACTAGCAATAAAAACAGTGTGCGTGACATTTTGAATGTAAAAAAATTTACAAATTAAAATATAAATAAATATAATATATATAAAATATTTTATAATAAATATAATAACACAAAAAGGGTGGCGGGGTGATAAGGGTTTTGTCCTTGGAGGGTAGCAATCTACAAACTGCATTTCAGCATTTACATTTGATTACAACTTACAGTTGATCAAATTATTAAAATTAATTACAATACAATAGTTATTTTAAAAAAATATATATTTTTTGCTATTATTTTTATTCATTTGGCTAATAATTAATTTATCTCAGTATGAACTAAAACTGATCACATTTAATGAGTTAATACAAAGAATAAAGAGTATATTCTTGATAATGCGCTGCTTTCTCAGCTTTCTAGTTTCCTATTAATTATGAAGTTGCACAGGGCTCGCATAATTTAACAGATTTATCTGTAACTACAGATTCCAAACTTTCGAGTGGTGATCCCAAACTTACGAACACCGGTTTACCAAACAATTCCAAAGCTTATTCCAATCAGAAAAATGTTTTTAATAACTCAATACAGAGTCATATGTTTGTATACTGAGCATCATATTACGACAGTAATTGTGGCTCAATCACTCAGATTATAGAACCAGACCTACTAGTTTCAGTTCGCTGAAGTCTTTTCAAGATTTACTACAAACCTGGCAAGACTAAACGACTAAACTGCTGACAAAAACAATGATACATAGATGTATGTTTGGGTGCAATTCAACATTTTGTTATTTTTTTTATGCGCATAAGTTAAAATGTCCTCCTCCGAGAACACATTTCTGCACTTCTTCAGTTTTACTCTATTAAAATAGTTAAGTTTCAACTCAAGTTTATTTGTGAAGCACTTTTTACAACAATGTTCTCACAAAGCAGCTTTACAGGAGTTTAAAAGCATGAAAACATGAAATCACAGCTCTTTATCCACTGTGAGTGAGCCAGAGGCAAGGGTGGCAAGAACAACTCCCTCAACTGGAGGAAGAAACCTTGAGAGGAACCAGACTCACAAACAGAGACCCATCCTCCTCTGGTGGAACAGTATTTACAGTTTGTTAAACTAAAGCTGAGTCTGAAGGTAAAAGCTTTAGAAGCTGTACAGGTGCTACATCAGGTGGATGATACAGCGATGCAGTCAAGGATGGAGCGAATGGCACAAATGGAGAGGAGAACTGGTTGGTGACGGGGGGGCCCTGGTTGTCAGTCCTTTAACAGTATTCGACGGGACAGGTGGACGGGTATTACCTCAGAAAGAGAAAAGAGACAGAGTTAGTTCTGGTTTGAGTTAGTACAGAGACAGAGTTAGTTCTTGTTTGGGTTAGTACAGAGACAGAGTTAGTTCTGGTTTGGGTTAGTACAGAGACAGAGTTAGTTCTGGTTTGGGTTAGTACAGAGACAGAGTTAGTTCTGGTTTGAGTTAGTACAGAGACAGAGTTAGTTCTGGTTTGGGTTAGTACAGAGACAGAGATAGTTCTGGTTTGAGTTAGTACAGAGACAGAGTTAGTTCTGGTTTGGGTTAGTACAGAGACAGAGTTAGTTCTGGTTTATGTTAGTACAGAGACAGAGTTAGTTCTGGTTTGAGTTAGTACAGAGACAGAGTTAGTTCTGGTTTATGTTAGTACAGAGACAGAGTTAGTTCTGGTTTGTGTTACTACAGAGACTGAGTTAGTTCTGGTTTGAGTTAGTACAGGAGACAGAGTTAGTTCTGGTTTGGGTTAGTACAGAGACTGAGTTAGTTCTGGTTTGGGTTAGTACAGAGACAGAGTTAGTTCTGGTTTGGGTTAGTACAGAGACAGAGTTAGTTCTAGTTTGTGTTAGTATAGAAACAGAGTTAGTTCTGGTTTGAGTTAGTACAAAGACAGAGTTAGTTCTGGTTTGTGTTAGTACAAAGACAGAGTTAGTTCTGGTTTGGGTTAGTACAGAGACTGAGTTAGTTCTGGTTTGGATTAGTACAGAGACAGAGTTAGTTCTAGTTTGTGTTAATACAGAGACAGAGTTAGTTCTGGTTTGGGTTAGTACAGAGACCGAGTTAGTTCTGGTTTGAGTTAGTACAGAGACTGAGTTAGTTCTGGTTTAGGTTAGTACAGAGATAGAGTTAGTTCTGGTTTGGGTTAGTACAGAGACTGAGTTAGTTCTGGTTTAGGTTAGTACAGAGACTGAGTTAGTTCTGGTTTGGGTTAGTACAGAGACAGAGTTAGTTCTGGTTTGAGTTAGTACAGAGACTGAGTTAGTTCTGGTTTGAGTTAGTACAGAGACAGAGTTAGTTCTGGTTTGGATTAGAATAGAGACAGAGTTAGTTCTGGTTTGGGTTAGTACAGAGACAGAGTTAGTTTTGGTTTGAGTTAGTACAGAGACAGAGTTAGTTCTGGTTTAGGTTAGTACAGAGACAGAGTTAGTTCTGGTTTGGGTTAGTACAGAGACAGAGTTAGTTCTGGTTTGAGTTAGTACAGAGACTGAGTTAGTTCTGGTTTGAGTTAGTACAGAGACAGAGTTAGTTCTGGTTTGGATTAGAATAGAGACAGAGTTAGTTCTGGTTTGGGTTAGTACAGAGACAGAGTTAGTTTTGGTTTGAGTTAGTACAGAGACAGAGTTAGTTCTGGTTTAGGTTAGTACAGAGACTAAGTTAGTTCTGGTTTGAGTTAGTACAGAGACTGAGTTAGTTCTGGTTTGGGTTAGTACAGAGACTGAGTTAGTTCTGGTTTGAGTTAGTACAGAGACAGAGTTAGTTCTGGTTTAGGTTAGTACAGAGTTAGTTTTGGTTTGAGTTAGTACAGAGACAGAGTTAGTTCTGGTTTAGGTTAGTACAGAGACAGAGTTAGTTCTGGTTTGAGTTAGTACAGAGTATGAGAAGAGTTTAGAGTGTAGCTGGTGACTCTGGCAGATCTGGTTATAAACAGAATGAACTAAAAGGAGAGGTGCTACATCTGGAGGATACAGTAATGCAGTCGAGCTGTAGCAGAAAGAGGAGAGCTGGTTGGTGTCAGGTGGCGAGGAGGCCCCGAAGGTCAGACCTCCAACAGTATTGGGCAGGACAGGTGGGCGGTTATTACCTCAATATCGCAGGTCCTTCCTTCCTGCTGCTGTTAGACTCTACAACCAGCACTGCTCCCAACAGACACACACAAACACAAAGACTACATACTTACAGAAAAAAACATTTTTTTCAGTAATGTGCAATATTTTTCTTTTCCCTTGTAAAATTAAGAAGCAACGTGCAACTATTTGTAAATACAATCTTAAAGAGTTCTTGACTTTTTATTATTTATATTGTATATACTATACTGTTTATTTATCTATTGTTTGTACTGAGTGCCTTTATATACCTGTGCTGCTGTAACATGATGAATTTCCCCACTCTGGGACTAGATAAAGATTTATCTTATCTTATTTTAGAAAGAAAGAGAAAAAGAAAAACAAAGTTAGTTCTGGTTTGGATTAGTACAGAGGATGAGAAAATACTGTGAGAAAATAAAACAAGCCATAACTTCTGCACATGCTGTATTTTAGGGGGTTATTTTTTATTCCTTAAGTGTTTTCAAGCCAACAAATATACAGAAATTGTGTATGAAAAAGGAGACAAGTGTGCTCTCTGTGGAGAAAGTGTTCACTTGTTAACAAAACCCACCGTGTTAACACCCCCAGTGACAGCGATAGTGAGAGTTTTGTCTTCTTCATGTTTCCATATACAGTTTCTGTTGTTGTTCTTTTATTTTGACTTACCTAATTTGAAAACATTACTTGGAAAAACATAAAAAAATTTATTTAATAATTTACTTTTTCGCAATGTTTTTATTACACAGGGTCTCAAAACCTACTGAGCTCCTACATAGGCAGCATTTTACATCATAGTATGCGCTCCTGACATGTAGACTGTCCCAATTCTTACATACCTTAAACATGCTGTCTACTGAGAAACCTTATTTAGACCTGATTTTAAGGAAACATCGAACGCTTCCTCAGCCGCTAAGACAATCCCATGATGCAACACAGGCTAATCTACGAGCAGTGAAGTGGTTTTAAAATGTGAGTTATTTTGATTCTCTCTGGAGTTTTAATGTGTTTCTGGTCATATAATCACACAAAACAGTATTTTATTTTCAACTCTGTAACGAGTCCTTCACCATTTACAATTTTATACTCCAGACATTAGCATTTATGCTAGCAGATTTTTACAGTTTTTCTCAGTCCTTTTGGTTCATTTCTTACATCATGATTTACATTGGCATCACAATAAGTGCGTTTCTCAAAACATTTAGTACAAGCAGTAAAACTCAATGAAATACCTGTTAAAGCACGTACCTCACCCAGAATCCTTGGTTTTTGCCCCAAAAGCAAATATTTATGTCAACCAACTTGTCAGTGCCATCAGAGTGTCTAGTCTTTGTGTGATTGGCTATGAACAAGCTAGTCAAAAAGCCTGATGAAAACTAGCTTTAGATTATAAGAACGCCGCACATTCTGTGGCATATCAATTAAAACGGTATGTGTTACACACAAAATACAAAATTACACATAACACAAAGTTACACATGACTGTATGTGGGAGACTAACAGCAGGAAATTGAACTGGAATGAAATTTATATATATATATATATATATATATATATATATATATATATATATATATATATATATATATATATATATATATATACATATAGTAATATTCTTTTACTGTATTGTTCACACAAACAAAATCAGATAGAAATTCAGGAAATACAGACACCTGTTTAGCAGCACTTCATAACACAAAGGAAAACCACACAATTAGAAACTTACTCTAAACATTCAAAACAACCTGAGACAAAATCTTAAGCAATTAGAGTACTTTCTTTTCTATACATCCTGCCGCTCCTCTTTTGGGCCACATGTTTTCATCTGTGTCATACTGGATATCTTCCCTTGCAATGCAGTGTGGAAAGAACCTCTGTCTGATCCAGCCTCTGCAGGAATCTGCTGTGATATCCTACTGTGTGTCTAGACTACAGTCTGATATTATGGAAAATAATGACTATAATAATAAATGACTATAATAAAAAAACCCTAAAATGTGTCCAAAGTTTGTATAGAAATGTCCAAATTCTGCCTGAGAGGTTACGACAACATGTTCAGCACTTCTGCATGTAATGATCTAGACAATGATCTAAAGCCTAAATGTTTTGGAAGGTAAGACAATTCAACAGACAATCAGTAAAACACATTTTGATAAACGTGACGTAAGCAGTTGATAATGCAAAAAACAGCAGACAGTTGTACATGACCATTTGCATGAATGTACAAAAGCATTTGCAAAATGTGAAACACAACGAGAACTGCTATTATGATGAGCACAAGTGACGAGGAGATGGAGATTGAATGAATAGTTTTAAGAAATTTAATTCTGATCAGAGAAATTAATCAAATCGACTGAGAAAAACTGTAAGCCTTGGTTATTGTTTTGGATGCTGGCCGGTAGCTTAGCATCCAGCTAAACCACCGGTGGCGTGCTGCAGTGGTCGAGAACAAGCCGTGACGCAGTCTCTCTCTAACTAGAGTGTCTCAGTAATCTGTTTTATGAGGAGAGATGAGGAGAGAACACTGCTACTTACACAGCTGCCTACCTAGACAGCCTACTTACACACTCACTAGGATTTGAGACAGACGCACAGTCATATACAAATCTTATATGACATGTGATGGGCAGCTTAAAGGCTACAGCACAAATCCTACAGAAGGAAAGCAAGAAGTTGTAGGTTTGTCTATTCATGTCAGTCCAGGCTTTTTTCTGGGTTGACACAGCGTGTGGAGTCTTCTGAGTCATTTCTGGTAAACTGATTGACGTTCTCAACAAAAAGATTCTTTCATTCCCCTCTTTCATTAGAACACACTCACAGTAAAGATAATAAACAGCTTAAGCTCCTTCAACTGCAAGGACCTGTATGTGGGTCCACGCTCCCATAACTACCTAAAGTGGAATTCCACCCATGTTTACAAACTTCTGCATAATCCTGATGTTGACCTATACATTGGCGTAGGAACCGACCCACCCAATATCAGAAAAACATAGACATACAACTTTTTGGCAGCGTTCGCAATTCACACGCTGTGTGTGTTGCTCACTGAGCCGAGCTCTCCCCTCGCTGGAGCGTTCCGTGTAGCTTGTGCCAGCTTTAGACACGAGCTCAGTGATGAAAGCAGTGAATAGCAGTGACGACCATATATACTGTAATAAAACAGCTTTAGTATAATGTGTTGTTATGGTAACAGACTAGGAGGGTCTGGGTTAGCTAATGTTTATTTTAACTTTTGTCAGAAAGCACTCTGAAACATAAAGTTACATTACTCTCTGACCACGCCCCCAAACTGCAGACTGCTACTACACTACATACATAAATTAATAAAATATAATAAATAAACGAATAAATTCATGAATGAATAAATAAAAGGACTCCATCGTTAGAAGTGCTGTCAGTAGTGCAGTATGTAATGTTCCAGAGGGTGCCGTTTGGGACACAGCCTTACTGTCTAACATTAATGTTAGTCTGTCTAGTCAGGAAACCTTAATATACATTTTATTATCATTTCATTTCAGTTTTATACTCCAAAGAAAATAATATATGTTTTGGTTATATGTGTATATAATGTAGACACTGCATGTATAATTTAAAAGTTTTCTGATAACAGTACCATGTAATGTGGAGTATCTAGTTTAGTGTGTAAAGTGATCTTTAATTGGATTTATCTAATAATAATCAGACATACAGATAATGTTATATTTTATTTATATATTAGTAATTTACTGTAATTCCACAAATGTTGTTGTACGTCACTATACATATGGTGATTTACTACCTTACCTACAGTGGAATCAGCTTATAGGTAATATTTATGAGATAGGGTGGGCTTTGATTCATATTATCAAATGTGCCGCCCAATGTCAAACCCACTCCTACACCCTTTAACTTATAAAAAAGTCATCCATGACGCATCATAGCAAAAACTTACATGTGTAGATTTCTTAACCGTGGTGGTGTAGGAACCAGGTGTCGGGAGGCATACAATGCAAATATATCCATGTTTTTTTTACTACTGAAAACAAGCAAACCTGTATGTGTCATCTGATGTTTTAATATTAATATTGGTAAATGAAGTGTGGATGTTGTCTGTGGTCAATGTTTTGTTTAAAAGCCTTAAAAAATGGGCTCATGGCCAAAATTGAAGACATCAGGCAAAGTATTGGTAAACATTTAGTGTCTGAGATGTACCTTTTAGATAGAGATGGATGGATCGATTGGCCTTGTATCTGTATCGGCCGATTTTTAATCAAAATATGTGATCGGCCGATATTTCTCCAATTTAGCCAATCCCGAGAGCTGATAGATGGTGGTAAACAAATGAGCCTAATTTCTGTATTTCCAGCTAGAGTTTCATCCAGAAAGAGGAGCCCTGCCTGAAACCCCCTCTGGCCAGCTCCCTGCAATTCCTATCTGAACCACTAGGTGGAAATACATACCCTTTCATTTTACTCAGACTGACTAAAGCAGCGGCCTCACGAGAACAGTTTAACAGTTTTATCCGCATGTACGGAAAGAAAACATCGTCTGTCTGGCAGTTTGTTAGCGTATGTGACTCAGACTCATCCAGGACAGTTTATAACATCTGTAAAATTAGTAACATCAGCGTCTCTCACGGAAACCAAGACAAAGACATTTAACACACTAATCTGATACATACTTCAGAGACACCACACAGCTGAACACAGTGAGTATCAGTAAACAGCAGAGCTAGAACACACAGCTAACACAAACTAATAACCCAGAACACCTACAGACCAGATCTGACCGGTACGAACAGAACAGCAGCAGAAACAGCCAGAGAGCTAAAGAACCACAGCCAGAGTGATTGAGTTTATAGTTCTAGATAAGCAGATCTTCTCGGCTGTAGAAGACGTTCATTCTGCTGCTTAATGTTCCACCTGGATCCACGCTCTGCTGTTCCTAGTAGAGATACTTTTCAGATGTTGCTCTTCTGGAGCTTATCAAGCAGTTTACTCCCACATAGACCAACTTCTAATTTAGTTACAAATATTATACTGTTTCATATGAGCTCGTTAAAAATAGTAATAAACCAGTTTAGACCATGTTTCATGACTTGCTTGCGCTAACAATATGTAGCCCTGCCGTGGCATATAGCCCCGCCCTTCAGTATCGGCCGATCGCGCTGAATACTGATCAGAATCGGCCTCAAAAACGCTGATCGGTCCATCTCTACTTTTAGAAGCTCTGCAGTTGTGTGATCACCACGGCTGTGCACAATTCAGTTCATCTAGAATTTAGCATTTCACATTAACTTCCCTTTTAATGTGTATTTCAGGTTTAGGGGAGTTATTGACTGAGGTTCTATATAATAAACAGTCTAAGAGGTTGATACTGTTCATGCATAGCAGCTCATAAATAACCATTTGTTTGTAAATTAAATTAACCGTCTATAGGAGAGCATGCAAAAGGCATGCACACAGAAGTTAGTCTGAAAATATTGCTTTAACTCAACATATCAACACTTTGCTAGCATTATCTATACCAGCCCAAGCTGTTTAAGCACATTACAGTTCTTTTGCAATTCTGGGTTGTTTAACAAAGATGCTTAGAAAGAGTTTTTTTAATTATTGTTAGGTTTTTTTCTTTTTCCCTTTTTTTCCAACAGCACAAAAACAAACAAGTTTCAGTTGAGCCTGTGCCAGGTCTCCTCACCCTAAGGGGAAAACACAGAGGTGGCAGGCTGATAGCTCTGAAGCATTATTGCCTATAAATACTTGTTATATTATAATATGTGATGATTCATCGTCATGAAGAACTAAGCAGGAGATGAGATCATCCACCAACAGGTGAACAAACGGTGGCTCGCAGTTCTGCAGCACGTCAGACTTGGTCATCTGAAATGTTTGAAGAAGTCTGCACTGAGCTTGGCGTAAACCAAGCAGTCTACTTCCCTGTTTTTGTCAAGGCTGTATGAATGTTTTGATTGACTGCTACATCCACTGCACCTAATGGACATACTGGTCACCAGAACCCAGTATATATTTTTTATTAGCTTATATTGCTGTTGCTCATACAACACTCATGTACAATATAGATTTTTATTTTGAATAAAAAAGTTCCCTCAGCCAATATACTGCCATTTAAATGTAAAATTAATCCAATCAGTGAGCGTGTCCTCGCATTTAATAATCTGATCTACAGTCATCTGGTTTTTTTAAGTGTCTGTGTAAGCTGAATACTCTGATTTCTTAGATTGGATTAAGGCCCAGCATGTGTTTACACCCTTAAAGTACTTTCTTTTGAGTTTCTTATTCTGTGCATGTGCAAAAACAGATACAACAATGAAACCGAACAAGTGCTTGTAGAAATGAAGGTTTTTTAATATATTCTTCTTATTCTTGACAAAGTTTGAACATATTTTCGGATTAAGTGACTGGTTGGTTTCAAAAGCAGCCACGGCATGAAGTTTTATTGGCTGATTGCCAAGTAGATATCCAATTACTGTCTGATTCATGTAGACCTCGAGTTTTCCCGCTGTCTGATTACTGAAGTGCACGTAAACACATTAATAAAAAATGATAAAAATGTTAGTTTCTGCCAGTATCGGATTATCAAATGCATGTAAACACACAGGTGGACAGGTAAATAAAGTAATTCAGCATGCATTCAGCGAAAAATTAAATATATATGTAATGTTGAAGTAATATAGTGGTAAATCTGAAAAACATGTCTTATGTGGGGACTTTGTCTTTGTCTGACAGTGTCCCTGCATGTGACCCTATACCAAAAATTTTAATAACACACTTTTGGCCAAACTTAATCTCAAAAGGATAATAAAACACCATCCCAGGCATAGGACAGTGTGTAGATACCCACATCATGCAACAACTTTCTATAGGGGAGCTTTTAGATGCATATGATAAGATATATTTAAATTAATTAATGAGACAGTAAATCATTTACATTTAAAGATCTCAGTAGCATCCCAGTGTGTTAGAAACATGCATTGTCTTTATTTAAGCTCATACAACATACTTTATTAGTATGTTAGTCCACATTACTGCTAACAGTCATACCATTCCCAAAAAAACATTATTGACAGCTTTGAGA
The DNA here is from genome assembly GCA_021613375.1 of Megaleporinus macrocephalus. Taxonomy (NCBI): domain Eukaryota; kingdom Metazoa; phylum Chordata; class Actinopteri; order Characiformes; family Anostomidae; genus Megaleporinus; species Megaleporinus macrocephalus. Next base: position 46,749,176 of record CM038712.1, on the reverse strand, counting down.
GTTTTGTCAAACAGTACAGCCAGATGGTGGTCAATGCAGATCCAGAAAAACTCTTTGAGAAAAATAGAGAAGCCAGTAAAATCATTTCTACTTTTTAAAATTGGATCACCTCTAAATACAGAGGCACAGATTTATTTAATATAGCTATGGTTCATTTACAGAGGTGTCAAGTAACGAAGTACAAATACTTTGTTACCTTAAATAAGTACTTTACTGGAGTAATTATTTTTCAGATTACTTTTTACTTCTACTCCTTACATTTACACTCCATTATCAGTACTTTCTACACCTTACATTTACACTCCATTATCAGTACTTTCTACTCCTTACATTTACACTCCATTATCAGTACTTTCTACTCCTTACATTTACACTCCATTATCTGTACTTTCTACTCCTTACATTTACACTCCATTATCAGTACTTTCTACTCCTTACATTTACACTCCATTATCAGTACTTTCTACTCCTTACATTTACACTACATTATCAGTACTTTATACTCCTTACATTTACACTCCATTATCAGTACTTTCTACTCCTTACATTTACACTCCATTATCAGTACTTTCTACTACTTACATTTTAAACATAGTCTCGTTACTTCTATTTCATTTCAGCTTGTTTTCATTCATGTACATTTACATTCCAGTAAAGATTATTGATAACATGTCTTTGAAGTTTGACTTCATTACAATACTTATAGACGACTAGTCATCATATCTTCTGCTCCATGAAACACATGTTAATGTTCAGTAGTAACAGATATGCTTCTTTAATACATTTACACTGTACTAAACTACATTCATGTTCAATGGTTGTATATGAGCTGAAACAGGAAGCCTAGCGCATCCCAAATTTATCAACATTAACATTTTAATATAACATTATAGTCATTATGGCTTTTAGAAGAATGGGGTTTTTGAGGAGGTGGGCTAGTGCACTGTAGACCCCTGTGGTGCGGACTAAGCTTTTGTCCTTAATAGCATTTTATTTCTTACATTACTTTTACTTTTATACTTTAAGTAGTTCTGAAAGCAGTACTTTTACACTTTTACTGGAGTAAAAAGCTTGAGTTGATACTTCAACTTCTATCTATACTTCTACCTGAGTAATGAAAGTGAATACTTCTGACACCTTTGTTCATTTATTATAAAACACTAGAGCTAACTTAACACAGCAGTTGAGTTACTGTTACAGTGAGTGATTTATAAAACTACTGTTTTGCATCCACAGACCGTCAGTCAAAACAGTGCTAATCACATTAATCAACTAATTACAAAGGAAGTGCAAAACAGATACAAACTTTTATTTCTTTAGAAGCCTGTTTTAAATGCCAGCTGATGTGAATCTAACACTCAAACCTTACAAGCCATGTTTTAAGCTTAAACTCCTCAAACTCATGTGTTTAATTCAGAGTGATTCATTGGGATAAAACACAGGAGACATGTTCTGGGTTTCTGAAGACAAAAACAAAGACGAAGGTCTTGTCATCACTCAAGCAATCAACAGATGTAAATCTATTGTCGCTGAAAGTGAACCAGTTAGACTTGTCATGAACCAACACCTTAACTGCTCCTAGGGCGATGCCCATCCCAAGATCAAAATCAAATCTCTGCAGAAGACTTCTCGGCTGTCTAGACTGTTGCAACGCTTCCATTTCTCGGCTGAAATGCTCTCAGAAGGATTGTGGGTATAGCAGTAAGGCATTACCACAGAAAAACAAAGTGAGGGTCCAGTATTAACGTAATAAACCTATCACACACACAAACTTACTTCAGCCTTGATTATAAACTGAGGGTTTGCAGGGGGTCACCATGAAGGACAATGATGGGGCACACCCAGCAGGTGGCACTAATGTTCATAATGTTTAATTTAACAGGACTTTCCTGCAGAAGCTTTTGTAAGATATCTCACTACAAAACACTAAGAAGGTTTAATAGAATAATAATAGCCTTAATTTTAAATTCTCAGTAAGATCCCACCTGAAAGAAAATATCATGGAAACCAATAAAAGTATTGGTGGTGCTCAGTAGTCTCACATTGTTGTTCAGTTATAAAAACACATCAGCCAAACAAATGCCCACAGTCAGACATGTTCGGTTGGTGTGCCAAGCCTGTGCATGCTGGTGATCAGAGGTGTCAAGTAACGAAGTACCAATACAAGATTATTGATATCATGACTTTGAAGTTTGACTTTGTGCACCATTACAATACTTATAGACAACTAGTCATCATATCTTCTGCTCCATGAAACACATGTTAATGTTCAGTAGTAACAGATATGCTTCTTTAATATATTTACATTGTAATAAACTACATTCATGTTCAATGGGTGTATATGCGGCTGAAACAGGAAGCCTAGCGCATCCCAAATTTATCAACATTAACATTTTAATATAACATTATAGTCATTATGGCTTCTAGAAGATGGGGTTTTGGGGAGGTGGGCTAGTGCACTATAGACCCCTGTGGTGCGGCCTAAGATTTTGTTCTCAATGGCAAAAAGAAGACATATTTGTCCTTATGTGAATACTTTTGACACCTTGGCTGGTGATTCACTCTGGTTCATTTGATTTGTCAGTTGATACCTAATGTTCATTTTAAAGGATGCAATCTATAAGTACAGTGTACTGAGTACCACATGCTGGTTTTACAGCTTCATACATACAACCTAAAGCTGTAAAACCAGTCGTCAAATTATTGTATTAGTGATAAATTTACATATTCAGCAGATTTAGCTCCGCCCATTCACACTGAAGTTATATGGAAAACTGACTAAAGGCAGTGCCTTCGCTGACTTGCAAGTCAGTGCCTTAGACGGCAGCACTGTGCCAGTGTTTGTGTTTTCTGCTGTTTTCTTTAACACATCAGCGCTGACATTGAATATTATGGGATACACAAGACAGTGATGGATGCATCTGTGCTGCCTTCATTAGAAAGCTCAACAGAGGAAGAGCGTTTTTATATAAACATGAGATTCGAACATGACTGGGTTTCAGACACAGCCAAGGAGTGCTTTTTAAATGAAAAGCAACACAAGGCAGCCAATCAGAACAGAGAGCCACACAGGAAAGAAAACAGATAAGGCAGGATTTAAGCAGTACTAAATTTTCCAAGACTCATGCTTATTAATCAGTACAGTGCCTAGAGCCAGCGATACAGGGATGGTAGTGATTCAACCTAACATTGTATATCTGATTTAATAGTAGCTACAGATTACAGTTATATGAAGGGTGATAAAGGAAATTTGGAGTTATAAAAAGTAAAAAAAAAATCTCAGCTTCACCCTCGTTCATTTAAAAGTGTTTAAAGATGTCAAAAGTATTTACATTCATTACTCAGGTAGAAGTATAGATACTAGGGTTTAAAAATACTTCTGTAGAAGTTGAAGTATCAACTCAAGCTTTTTACTCCAGTAAAAGTGTAAAAGTACTGCTTTTAGAACTACTTAAAGTATAAAAGTAAAAGTAATGTAAGGGGGGAAAGAATGATATTAAGGACAAAAGCTTAGGCCGCACCACAGGGGTCTATAGTGCACTAGCCCACCTCCCCAAAAACCCCATTCTTCTAAAAGCCGTAATGACTATAATGTTATATTAAAATGTTGATGTTGATAAATTTGGGATGCGCTAGGCTTCCTGTTTCAGCTCATATACGCCCATTGAACATGAATGTAGTTTAGTACAATGTAAATATATTAAAGAAGCATATCTGTTACTACTGAACATTAACATGTGTTTCATGGAGCAGAAGATATGATGACTAGTTGTCTATAAGTATTGTAATGAAGTCAAACTTCAAAGACATGTTATCAATATTTTTTACTGGAATGTAAATATACATGAATAAAAACAAGCTGAAATGAAATAGGAGTAACGAGACTATGTTTAAAATGTAAGGAGTAGAAAGTACTGATAATGGAGTGTAAATGTAAGGAGTAGAAAGTACTGATAATGGAGTGTAAATGTTAGGAGTAGAAAGTACTGATAATGGAGTGTAAATGTAAGAAGTAGAAAGTACTGATAATGGAGTGTAAATGTAAGGAGTAGAAAGTACTGATAATGGAGTGTAAATGTAAAGAGTAGAAAGTACTGATAATGGAGTGTAAATGTAAGGAGTAGAAAGTACTGATAATGGAGTGTAAATGTAAGGAGTAGAAAGTACAGATAATGGAGTGTAAATGTAAGAAGTAGAAAGTACTTATAATGGAGTGTAAATGTAAGGAGTAGAAAGTACTGATAATCTGGGGTGGTAAAGGCGAGTAAGTTGTGATGTTGGTGATCTAGCACAAGGGGGCAGCATTTACACAATCCTCACCAGCCACTCTCTAGGCACTTCAACTCACACTTCTCTTTGGGACATTTCAAGTGCCACTTTTGTACAGGCTAAACAGGTGAACAGCAGAAATACCCACATTATACATTTCTAGTTCTGACTAACTCGGCAAAGCCAGCTGAGGAGGATCTACTAGAATCTTCTACAGCGAGCAGTCCAGGTCCGGAAAGCACAAATAGATTTTTTTTTTGCCTGAAATAAAACCAGGTTCTTAAAATAAAGGATCAGTGCTATCATTTGCTATCTATGCTCTGAGGATCAGCGTAGGAAGCTGTGCTCTTATCAGCATCAAGAAACACCGAGCGCACGGATCGCAACCAGCATGTTACTTAATAAATTGCATAAAGCCGTATCTGCATTATGACACCTGAGCCGGGTGCATCTGTTCCCAGAGCTGACTGCAGCCTTCTGCTGTGAAGAGCTTCTCTCTGTGGAAAACGGCATCAGCCTGCATCCGCCTGCATTAGGCACTGTGCTGATGGACGCTGCTGATGCCTCAGATGTATAGACTGATAATGTTTGTCAAGTCAAGTTAAGTTTATTTGTGTAGCACTTTTTACATCAATGTTCTCACAAAGCAGCTTTACAGGAATTAAAAAGCATGAAAACATGAAATCACAGCTCTTTATCCACTGTGAGTGAGTCAGAGGCAATGGTGGCAAGAACAACTCCCTCAACTGGAGGAAGAAACCTTGAGAGGAACCAGACTCAGAAGCAGAGACCCATCCTCCTCTGGTGAATCAGTATTTACAGTTTATTAAACTAAAGCTGAGTCTGAAGATAAGAGCTTTAGAGGCTGTACAGGTGCTACATCAGGTGAATGATACAGTGATGCAGTCAAGGATGGAGCAAATGGCACAAATGGAGAGGAGAGCTGGTTGGTGCCAGGTGACAGGGGGGGGGGCCTGGTGGTCAATCCTTTAACAGTATTCGGCTGGACACGAAAAGTGATTTTAGAAGAAAGACTAGAAGCATTCTGCACACACACTCAAAGCTAGACTACTGCAACTCACTCATGGCTGGTCTTCCTCTGCAGGCCATCAGGCCCTTGCAACTGATCCAGAATGCAGCAGCACGGCTCGTCTTCAGTCTCCCCAAGTTCACTCATGTCATTCCACTGCTGCTCTCCCTTCACTGGCTTCCTGTAGCTGCTCGCATTCAATTTAAAATTCTGATGCCTACAAAGCCAAGAATGGACCAGCTCCTGCTTACCTTATGGCAATGGTCAAAAGTAGATCAGCACCTCGAGCCTTTCATGCTTCAAGCTCGGCTTGACCCGCCATCACTCAAGATTCATAGAAAACACAACAAGAGCCCAGATGGTGGAACGAACTTCCACTGGCTGTCCGAACAGCGAACTCTCTCACGGTCTTCAAACACAGACTGAAGACCACCGTCTCTTTGTGAAGCACTTATAAGCACTGATCTACTGAAGCATTGGTAGAAACCATAACTGTACTTGATCTTCTAGGAGCTCTGGATAAGTACTGCACTGATACTGTGTGTAGTCTTGTATTTATTCTCTTCTCTGTAGGTGTTCCAGTCTTACTAGGTGTTGTTCTGTGTCTAATCTTATATTTTATTATCTTCTTTCTAGGTATCAGCACTGGCTCTTGTTTATGGCAGTGTTTGAGTATAAGAGTAGTTTAGACTTAAACCTGTTTGAACTAGATAGAGATACATACTCTGACTGAACACATAGCGCTGATGTTGGTCGCTCTGGAGAAAGAGCGTCTGCTAAATGCTGTAACCATTAGCCTAACGTACTCAATAGGATGATGCTACAAAAGAATGAGGGGGCTACCACTTGGGGCTGCAGAAATGCCACTGTGTCAGGTGAAGACTGGAAATAGCTGAAAGATGACCAACAGACCCACAAATCGACATGAAATATGCAAAGAACTATTTATCTATTGTAATGCATAATGACAATATGTAATAATAATAATAATAATAATAATAATAATAATAATGGCAATAATAATAATAATAAGCCAAAAAAGAAAAGGAAATAGATATCACAAACAAACAAACAAAACCAATGCAGAGACAAACAATCCAACAACTAAACAGTATTCAGAGTCTATATTAGCATGGCCCTAGGTGTGGGAAGAATCCTTGAGGTCGAAGTAGCTTATTGGCCCCACCAGTTGTGTACCAGGCCAGATGGGTGAGCAGTCTGTGGGAGATGTGCACCTAAAGGTCACTCACACCTTAAGAACCACCCTCTGTATACGAGAAAAAAAATGCATCTGCAACCACCATGCTGTTAGCATTAGCATGTTAGCATTAGCATACAAAAACTTCAACATCAGCATCAACAATAGCTTGTTAGCATTATCATAGCATTGTGACAAGAGCATATAATACTCACAAATGAGCATGAAGGTCAACTCTCAGCCACTTCCTTCCTGGCTTCCCCTATTTATACCCCAGGAAGGGCAACCTCCCTGGAGTGCCCCTAGAGGATAGAAGGAGGCATAGCAAAGCTAGTAAGCAGGTCGGTTACAATGCTGTAAATGTAAATGTTATGCATTAACGTTGAATGATAGATGAGAAAAAAGAGTCTTCTAGGTTAGAAAAGTGGTATAACAGTGAAATGCTATGATGGGGTGAAGCTGGTGTATCACATGTTTAATTACTTTGCCTCTATTTGCACTCTGAAGAGAGCTGATGTGTTTGAAGTCACCTGACTGTGTCACTCTATTTCCTCCGTGGTTTAACCTCTAGACGACCCTGTCTTTCTTCCTGTGGTTGCAGTCACCCATGTCTTATCATAGCCTGCAATTTCCACAGTGCTGTAGTAGATTCTACCTGTCACAGATAATTATAGCTCTGCTTGTTTGGTGCATGCTGAAGGTGCTGCAAGCTCGTGGAGGTGCTACAGAGTTTATCACAAAACATTTATTTTATTAAATATTATGTTTTGTTGAGCTATTCTAACCTATTAGCTGTGCTTTCATACATTAAACCCCACACACGCTCTCCCTCCCCTTCCTTTCATAAACTGCCTTTTTATTTATTTATTTATTTATATTTAAGTATTTGCTAAAGACATGATGGTCACCATGGAGACCAGTGCTCACTGGTAAACTCATCCTGGCTCGTTTCATGAAATTCATAAAATACATGCCCAACAGTGAAGGTTCTGGTTACAGCACATCCAACACAGTGGTTCAGATGTAGATACGAACCCACACAGAGCGAGGAGAAGTAAACAATCCTGTTTATAGCACATAAAAGAAAAAAAGCTTTAAAGCAACATTAAGATATGATTTCACTTTGAAGTCACAGCTTTAACATCATTCTGATAATAGATGGAATTATAATAGAGAGGATCATCATTCATAGAGGTACAGTTTGTATTTATGACTGGTGTAAAAGTGAGTTACACTCCACACCTGCAGGGGGAGCCCAAGAGCAAATGCAGTCTCGCATAAAAGGGGCATCCTGCCCTAGTGATGGCGTATAAGCCCTCTACTTTATCCAGGGAGCCCCCCTGTTTAATCCCATGTCACATGGTCATCTGAGTTTTTAAGATTTAAGATTTAAGAAAATTTCAAATCATTTTTCGCATTTTTTAAAAATTGTATTGCTCAAAATATAAAATACTAAATTAAAGATTTTGGCAGCTGCAGTCTGAAGTGCATCAGTCTGTCTTTCTGTGTCTCTCACTCAGTCTGTCTTTCTGTCTTTCTCTCAGTCTGTCTCTCTCTCTCTCACTCAGTCTGTCTTTCTGTCTCTTTCTCTCAGTCTGTCTCTCTCTCACTCAGTCTGTCTTTCTGTCTCTTTCTTTCAGTCTGTCTCTCTCTCACTCAGTCTGTCTTTCTGTCTCTTTCTCTCACTCAGTCTGCCTTTCTGTCTCTCTCTCACTCAGTCTGTCTTTCTGTCTTTTTCTCTCAGTCTGTCTTTCTGCCTCTCTCTCACTCTCACTCAGTCTGTCCTTCTGCCTCTCACTCTCACTCTTAGTCTGTCTGTCTGTCTGTCTGTCTTTCTGTCTCTCTCAGTCTCTCTCTCTCTCTCACTCAGTCTTTCTTTCTCTCACTCTCACTCAGTCTGTCTTTCTGTCTCTTTCTCTCAGTTTGTCTCTTTCTTACTCTCTCTCTCAGTCTGTATTTCCATCTCTTTCTCTTAGTCTGTCTTTCTGTCTCTCTCTCTCAGTCTGTCTTTCCATCTCTTTCTCTTAGTCTGTCTTTCTGTCTCTCTCTCTCAGTCTGTCTTTCTCTCACTCAGTCTCACTCTCTTACTCTCTCTCAGTCTGTCTTTCCATCTCAGTCTGCGTCTCTCAATCAGTATTTCTCTCTTACTCTTACTCGGTCAGTCTTTTTGTGTCTTTCAGTCTATCTTTTTCTCACTCTCACTCCGTCTTTCTTTTTCTCACTCTGTCTCACTCTTACTCTCACTCAGTCTGTCTTTCTCTCTTTTTCTCTCAGTCTGTTTTTCTCTCAATCCCTACTCAGTCTGTCTTTCTGTCTCTTTCTCTCAGTCTGTCTTTCTGTCTCTCTTGCTCAGTCTTTCTTTCTGTCTCGTTCTCTCAGTCTGTCTTTCTGTCTTTCTTTTTCTCACTCAGTCTCACTCTCTTACTCTCACTCAGTCTGTCTTTCCATCTCTTTCTATCAATCTGTCTTTCTGCCTCTCTCACTCTCAAACAGTCTTTCTTTTTCTCACTCTGTCTCACTCTTCCTCTCACACAGTCTGTATGTTTCTTTTTCTCAGTCTATCTTTCACTCGCACTCAGTCTGTCTTTCTGCCATCCCAACTCAGTCTTTCTTTTTCTCACTCAGTCTCACTCTCTTTCTCTCACTCAGTCTTTCTCTTTCTCACTCTCACTCAGTCTTCTCTCTCACTCTCATTCAGTCTTTCTGTCTCTCTCACTCTTACTCAGTCTGTCTTGCTGTCTCTTTTTTCCAGTCTGCCTTTCTATCTCTCTCTCTGTCTACCCTTCTATCCACTCCTCTCTCTCTTTCCTTTGCTCTCTCTCTCTCTTTCACCCCTCCCCCTCTCTCCCTCTGTTTCTGGAACAAGTGATTTCATGACTGTGATTCACTGGAGGAAGTGAAGTCTTCCCAATCCAGCTTGTTTACAGGGCGTGGTAACCATGGTGACAGCTGATTTCCAAACAGCATGGCTAGTCTTGAAGAGCGAAGGAACAAATCCACAGAAGCAGTCTTTAAAGCTCCCGTCTGAGCTGAGGTGGATCTGGCCGTGTTTACTGTTGTTTGTTGGATTTGGGTTGTTACTGTTTTCCAGAAACGATTAGTGTGGTAGCGGAGAGGAACAGATCCTCCCTCGTTCCTGAAGAGAGAGAGTTATTTTACATCTCTGCTGTGTTGTTTATCTCCAGGAGTGGTTGATACACTTACAGCACAAAGAGCTTCTGCTATATTAACAAAACAATGAGCTGAGATTTAGTCTTTATCTCCCACATACAATCTCAACTTGTCATTACAAAAGGAGGCGTGGGCTGGCCGTCAGCATTGCTATAGTAACCACTGAGGTGGTGCTTTGCCCACAACTAGAGAGGGAAGAAGGGAGGGAGGGCGTGTAGGGGGGATGATGAAAAGAAGACCTCAGTAAGGTACTTTTGTTTTGTGGACTCCACCAGCCAAGTTTTTCCAGTTTTTATTTTCTGGTGGGGTCTTTGCCAGTTTCCCTTTGCTGGTTAGGTAGAGGCCGGTGGTCTGCGAATCCATTAAACATGTTACCAAAGAGGGAAATTGACAAACGTCTTGCTGGAACAATGTTATTTGAGCTGAGTGTGTGGAGGAAAACAGAAGCTACCATTTCTTTACCTTAGCTCACAGACCCCTGCACTGGCTAGCATCATGCTGAGTAATGGGGGGCGAGGGTGGACACATTTTAGAACAACAGCAAAGACATCAAAACTATGAAATCACATGTATGTTCAAATTCAAATCTAATTTATTTGTATAGCACTTTTAACAACTGATGTTGTCACAAAGCAGCTTTACAGGAATTTAGTGATAAGAAAAGTTCAATAGAGCATCAATAAGCCTAAGAAGAAAATAACAACACAGAAGGAAATCAAAGAAATCATAGAATAAACATAGAAAACCCCCCGGTGAGCAAACCATAGACGACAGTGGAGAGAAAAAACTCCTTCAGAACTAGAGGAAGAAACCTTGGGAGGAACCAAGACTCACAAGGTGGGGACCCATCCTCCTCTGATCAAACTACTCAAACAGTACTGATATACTGACTGTACCACCTTGTACTTCTGTTCAGCTGCTCAGGTGGGCTTATATAATCATAATATGATATACTAAGATGAATTATAGTACAGATGAAGAACAGTCAGAGTGATGATGATAGGTAATGAAGGTAGAAGGTTGGTGGAAACTAGTTAGAGTCCATGTTAATTCCAGTAGAGTCTGTAGTGAAAGGTTAGGCAGCTAGTCTGAGGCTAGGTAGCTGGTATGACACGGATAACATCAGGGCCCGACATTCAGTTTGGTGGGCGACTTGGGTGTCAGGGGAACCTGGCGGTAGGTCTTCAATCAGTTCTGTTTGGATGTATGGAGAACGTACAGCATTATCAGAGTAAGGCTAACGACTCCAGCAGATCTGACTATAACAGCATAACTAAAAGAAGAGAACCAGAAGGTAACTCAACAACGGGGGCAAGCTAATACCATGCTTGCTTATAACTTTACCTTGTGACAGCAGGTATAATATAAACAATAGTGGCCCTAAAATAGAACCTTGTGGAATTCCATATCTTACTTTTGTATAATTTGATTTAAGCTGCATTTAAACATTTCACTTAAAAAAAGGGGTTATTTGCAAGATGATGCAAGCTCTTGAATTCATATTCCAAGCAATATGGGGCAACATACCAACAAATCCCCCTTCAGTTCTTACAGTTAGTGCAGCATCGAACTTACCCACTTAGATCATCTTCATCATTTGTTTTGCTTCACTTCTTTTGTTAGTAGCCAAATATGGATTCTTAATGCAACTGAGTGGCAACCATAGTTGCATTTGCTGTTCCTTTCATTGCTTATCTGTCTTTAAATCATCCAACCAAGAGCTTCACCTTCAACATTAAAAGCCATCGGGGCAGTCCTACTTCTTTGTCATCTCATGTTAGACTGATTTGACTCTTTGGCGCTACAGTGACTTACTGTGTCCTTCTGAAGTACAGTCTTACACATTGTTCCTTTAAGATTATGAAATGAATGAATTAAGAAATAAAATAAACAAAAGTATTTTATCTAGTATTATCTATTACACATCATATTTGAGTAACACCCTACCATGGCAATACCAATGCTTTTCTTTTGGCCACGGTTAATTTCTCAATAGCAAGTTCAACGTCAAAATGAGCTTAAAAAAAGTCTTTTTGTAGCTTTTCTATTGGTCCAATAACCATAAACATTTCACACAATGTAAACGACAGCTGCCACATTCAAATAATGTTGAAAAATAAAAATCGCCGAAAATAAAGATGTTTTTCTTCGGACAGTGACTATATATAACAAAGAGGTGCTAATCCTCAATGACATTATGTTCAGATTGAACTCATCTGATTAACTTTAATTAACTGTAGAAATAAGCCAAAGGCCAAATAGTGAATTTGTGGTAGATATAGATGTTTGACCTTTAAACACCACACTATAGCAAGAGTGAGCATAACCCTAGATCAGGGGTATTTAATTAGAGTCAGTAAGGTCCAGTTAGAGGAGATCTCCTCAGACCAAGGTCTGGACCGTCATCATTTCTAACGTGTGTTCTGATTCAGTGGTGTATCCTGTTTACTGAAGTAGTCTAGTATCAGCATCTTATACCATCAGCTACTGAAACACCAACACATCACACATACCGTTCAGTATATTTCAGTATATTTACTGTTTAAATACTGAACTGAAACAAGAGCCACATTAAAATGCTTTTTTAAAAAAAGTCTTAAAGTGTTTATTTATAGAGAAAGTAAAAATTAAATAATTCTCAGTAATTTATCAGTTTGGGTCCACATTGGACTACGTCTGGGTCCAGATCCGGACTGCGGTCCGCCTATTAGTGACCTCTGTCATAGAGCATAACGACAAGACACAAAGTGGTTGTCCTGCATCAGCAAGGCCTCCCCAAGCAGAAATATGGTAGACAGATGCTTTCAGATATGCGGTCTACGCTCTTCTGCAGAAGCAAGAAAGGAAATCCAGGGAAGTCTTATCAGTTGTGTGAAGCCATGTCCCTGAGGGAGAAACGAAGCCAAGTGAGTGGCCACGGTGCAGAAGCATAAGAGCTAGCGTTGGCATAGGACCCGGGTGGGGGTGGGGGTGACGTATCCCACCCAATATCAGAAACAGGTAGATTTGTCCCACCCAAAAATTAAACCACAGAAAAGCACAAACTGTTTAAAACATTTATTTTAAAAGCTTGTTTTGGCAGCGCTCAAAATTCACGCGCTGTGTTTTGTTGTTAGCAACAGCTCTGGTTGTTAGGTGGTCTTTTTAGTTTAGTGTGTAAAGTGGTCTTTAATTGGACTCATCTAATAATAAACAGAAGTACAGATATTGTTATATTTTGTTTATTTATTTGTAATATACTGTAATTTGTCAAATGTTCTACGTCACTACACATACAGTGATTTACTACCTTACCTACAGTGGAATCAGCTTTTAGATAATACTTAAGGTATAGTGTGGGCTTTGATTCATATTTTCAAATGTGTCCCCCCCAATGTCAAAGCCCCTCCTACGCCCTTAAGGGCTAGGGTGCAGAAGGATTGGAGAATGTGTGCTAGATTGATTTGCCAAAACTTAAAATGTAACAGAGGGCAGTTTGTCTGACAGATGTGTGGACAGTGCTTCATGGCTCAGTGTCTGCGCTCAGCAGTGGAGACGTGATCATATGAATGTCTCCCTCACTGCAGAAGTACAGGCAGATTCCTATGTACTAGAAATGGACCGATCAGCGTTTTTAAGGCCGATTCCAATCGACGATCACCTTTCGACGCGATCCACCGATAGCCGATACCGATCGAGGGCGGGGCTGTATGCCACGGCAGGGCTACATGTAGTTATTAGAACAAGCAAGCAGGGGCAGTTGTGAAGGTCGCCGGTTCGATCCCCGGGGTCCCTCAGGCCATGACTGAGGTGCCCTTGAGCAAGGCACCTAACCCCAACTGCTCCCCGGGCGCCGTGGATAGGGCTGCCCACCGCTCCGGGTACGTGTGCTCACTGCCCCCTAGTGTGTTCACTAGTGTGTGTAAATGTGGGTGTTTCGCTGCACGGATGGGTTAAATGCGGAGGGCAAATTCCACTGTGTGCAAATCACATGTGGCTAATTTGAGTATCTAAATCTAAGTCATGAAACATGGTCTAAACTGGTTTATTACTATTTTTAACGAGCTCATATGAAACAGTATAATATTATTATCTAAATTAGAAGTTGGTGTATGTGGGAGTAAACCGCTTGATAAGCTCCAGAAGAGCAACATCTGAAAAGTATCTCTACTAGGAACAGCAGAGCGTGGATCCAGGTGGAACATTAAGCAGCAGAATGAACGTCTTCTACAGCCGAGAAGATCTGCTTATCTAGAACTATAAACTCAATCACTCTGGCTGTGGTTCTTTAGCTCTCTGGCTGTTTCTGCTGCTGTACTGTTTGTACTGGTCAGATCTGGTCTGTATGGTGTTCTGGGTTGTTTGTTTTGTGTTAGCTGTGTGTTTTAGCTCTGCTGTTTACTGATACTCACTGTGTTCAGCTGTGTGGTGTCTCTGAAGTGTGTATCAGATTAGTGTGTTAAATGTCTTTGTCTTGGTTCCAGTGAGAGACGCTGATGTTACTAATTTTACAGATGTTATAAACTGTTCAGGTGACAGTCACATACACAGACAAACAAAATGTTTTCTATCAGCACATGCGGTGAACGCTGTAAACTGTTCTCGCAAGGCCGCTGCTTTAGTCAGTCTGTGAAAAATGAAAGGGTGTGTATTTCCACCTAGTGGTTCAGATAGGAATTGCAGGGAGCAATTCCTATCCTCAATTCCTATCGTCTTCCTGGATGAAACACTAGCTGGAAATTCAGAAATTAAGCTCATTTGTTTATCGATCGTCGATCGGCTAAATTGGAGAAATATGCTTTTATACTCCAGTATGATAATAACCTCAAACACCCAAAGTCATAACGAGCTATCTCCAGCAAAAAGCTGAGCAAGGAGTCCTACACCAAATGATAAGGCCCCCATGGAGCTCTGATCTGAACCTCACTCAGTCTGGGATTCATGCTACTCATGATGTCATGAAGAATCTGACACTCTAATACACTTTAGATGAGGTGCATTGATGGAAAGGAAACAGAAATGCAAGGTTATGATGGTTTTCACCATCCTGTATGTGCGTACTACTAAGATAAAGCCGTCCTGCAGGGACAGAGAGATGGAAGAACAGCGCTGAATGATTCATGAATGGAAAGTCAGGGTGAAATCACTACAGACTGCTTCAGCATAGTGTGGATGAGAGAATCTGCATGGACGAGTGTCCCACTCACACATTAGCATGAGCCCGATCCCAGATGGGAGTCGTGACTGATGGGGGTGGATGCGAGGCTTGGAGTGGTCTCAGTGTGTATGTGTAGTGTTATCTCTCTTGGTGTTTATCATGTAAATGAATAGCGTGTGCTAATGACCAAATGAATCCACCAGACTGTTCAGAACATAGTACAGTACAGAACACTATCACACTGACAGTTATAGTACCACTTCATTTTGACAGCTCCCTTTAGCCTATTCACAAAAGCGTGCTGAAACCGTGCTAGGGTAGGTTTAGAACCAGTCAGAGGTGACAAGCAACAAAGCACAAATACTTCATTACCTTACTTAAGTACAAATGTTGGTTATTTATACTTTACTGGACTAGTTATTTTTCAGATGACTTTTTACTTCTACTCCTTACATTTACATTCCATTATCAGTACTTTCTACTCCTTACATTTACACTCCATTATCAGTACTTTCTACTCCTTACATTTACACTCCATTATCAGTACTTTCTACTCCTTACATTTACACTCCATTATCAGTACTTTCTACTCCTTACATTTACACTCCATTATCAGTACTTTCTACTACTTACATTTACACTCCATTATCAGTACTTTCTACTCCTTACATTTACACTCCATTATCAGTACTTTCTACTCCTTACATTTACACTCCATTATCAGTACTTTCTACTCCTTACATTTTAAACATAGTCTCGTTACTCCTATTTCATTTCAGTTTGTTTTCATTCATGTACTTTTACATTCCAGTAAAGATTATTGATAACATGTCTTTGAAGTTTGACTTCATTACAATACTTATAGACAACTAGTCATCATATCTTCTGCTCCATGAAACACATGTTAATGTTCAGTAGTAACAGATATGCTTCTTTAATATATTTACATTGTACTAAAATACATTCATGTTTAATGGGCGTATATGCGCTGAAACAGGAAGCCTAGCGAACCCAAATTTATCAACATTAACATTTTAATATAACATTATAGTCATTATGGCTTTTAGAAGAATGGGTTTTTTGGGGGAGGTGGGCTAGTGCACTATAGACCCCTGTGGTGTGGCCTAAGCTTTTGTCCTTAATAGCATTTTTTTCCCAACATTACTTTTACTTTTATACTTTAAGTAGTTCTGAAAGCAGTACTTTTACACTTTTACTGGAGTAAAAAGCTTGAGTTGATACTTCAACTTCTACAGAAGTATTTTTAAACCCTAGTATCTATACTTCTACCTGAGTAATGAATGTGAATACTTCTGACACCTTTGGAACCAGTTAGGACCAGTGTGAGAATTAGGTTTTGGGTTTAGGGTAAAGTCATTCCTAGCAAAAAGGGTTCTGTATAGTTCAAAAGAAGGTTATATGATCTAAAACAGTTTAACTAAGCACAATCTTTGCAAGCCTCAATTCTTGTAAATGTCTTGGACTGGGTGGGATTCCCGGTCCGGGTGGTTCTGTGTGGAGTGTGTATGTTCTCTCCGTGCTTGGGTGGGTTTCCTCCGGGTACTCCGGTTTCCTCCCACAGTCCAAACAGTGAGTGAATGTTGGCCATGCAATGGACTCGCAAACTATCCTTGGTGTACCTCACCTTCACCCCACCATGAACCGGACTAGCGGGATAAAGTGGAAGATGATGGAAGGAGGGATAGTTTTAGGCTTTACAGGGTGACTCGCAGCAGCTGCCTGCACAGAAAGTCTTGCATAGTGATGCTTTTATTTTTTACTTTTGTCTTATTCCTGATTTTAGTTCCTTATTCAGTTTTTTTCTTTTTACTTTTATGATTTATCTTACTTAATTTAGTCTCTGTTCTTAT
The DNA here is from genome assembly GCA_021613375.1 of Megaleporinus macrocephalus. Classification (NCBI taxonomy): domain Eukaryota; kingdom Metazoa; phylum Chordata; class Actinopteri; order Characiformes; family Anostomidae; genus Megaleporinus; species Megaleporinus macrocephalus. The sequence continues at coordinate 46,732,500 of CM038712.1, read as the reverse complement.
TGTTTCTTTTACATTTTAAGTACTCATTAAAATTAATTTTTATTTATTTTCAATCCCTTTTTGTTTAATAATTGTAATGTTCAGCAACATAGTAAATGAGGGTCTCCCTCAATGTACTCCCAAGTGAAAATAAAGGTTGATTGAAAACACAAGGTGGTCGTCCTGCATCAGCAAGGCCTCCTCAAGCAGAAATATCATGCCAGCCATCTTCTGCAGAAGCAAGAAAGAACTGGCAAAGTTGGGGACCAGAAACATACATAAGCCCCCAGCTAGCCTGAACTGCACATTTAATGAATATAGCGACAACTAGACCACTAAGCAATGTAGTTTGTTAACAATGGGCATCGGTTGCCAAGCAGTATCACTATTAAAAAAAATTTCAAGAGAGTGGTGCACTAATACAGAATTTATTCAATTTTATATTTATATTAGTTGATATTTGCATGTATACTGAGTCATTTACGATGGTTTCAGACAAGGTTGGGGCAACCTGATTTGTTTTATACAACCATAATCCAATTTAAATCAAACCCTCACCTCCCTGTGCACGTGATGGAGATGGTGTTTTGAGATGCAGTGTCGTCTGTCCCCAAAGCAACACCTCTAAGGAAATTCTTTACACACTGCTGTCCCTCTGACCTGTGTGATCTTCTCCTGTCTTCTGCAGGACACGGTGACGCAAAAGATCAATAATTAAATCACCCCTCCATGGGTCATGTGACCTTTTGGCTGCAGGCTCTCCGCAAAACAGCCACTATGCAGCACTTGTCCAGCCGACTGATCAGTGTCAGTGCGTCACGCTCATTCTCTCCACCCCGTCCCCCACCCTAAACACCACAAGCCAGAAATGAGAACTGTTTTAATAAACATGGGGTCATTAGAGGTCATGGCCTTTGACTGTTCCTAGTCTCGCCATACCGAGCACCATATACATAGAACACTAAAAGAGGATGGTCAAATTAAATGAATTTAAATAAAAAAATAACATATTATCTACATATAATAAATTTTTTTGTACATCATATCAATACATAATTACTGTTAAATACATTACTGTTAATTCAATATATCTGAAAAATAAAAATGTAGCTTGTGAAAAAAATGTTCTCCAATATTTTCAAATAAACTGGATTTGTGCTCCAAAACTGGAAGACTAGCACTGCATGTTTATTAATCAATCAATCAATCAACCTATATTTTCACTCAGGAGTACATTGAGGGAGACCCTCATTTACAATGTCACCGAGCATTACAATTATTAAACAAAAAGGGATGGAAAATATATTAAAATGAATTTTAATGAGTACTTAAAATGTAAAAGAAACTATAAGAACAGAGACAAAATTAAGTAAGATAAATTTAAAAATAAATAAAAACTGAATAATAAACTCAGGAATCAGGAACAAGACAAAAGTAAAAACTTATGCAAGACTTTCTGTGAAATAAGCGGTATTATTTTCCCATACTATTAAGGGACAAATATATATATATAAAATTTAAAAAAAGGATAAATGAAATATGATGTGCATGCACTGCTGTAAGTCACCCTGTAAAGCCTGAAACTATCCCTCCTTCCATTATCTTCCGCTTTATCCCGCTAGTCGGGGTCACGGGGAGGCGGAGCCAATCCCAGCGTCATTGGGCGAAGGCGGGGTACACCATGGACAGTTCGCCAGTCCATTGCATGGCCAGCATTCACTCACTGTTTGGACTGTGGGAGGAAACCGAAGTACCCGGAGGAAACCCACCCAAGCACGGGGAGAACATACACACTCTACACAGAACCACCCGGACCGGGAATCCAACCCAGATCATCTTACTGTGAGGAGACAGTGCCGCCATATTGTATATGTTGTATTATATAATATTTACGTAAACACAGTGTATTTAGTATTCATGTGTTATAAGCAGCCTGTGTTTTGCTGAATGTCATAATAACTTTCTTCTTTTTTTAAATGATCAATAAACAATAACCATAAACATAACAATACATGAGCCATTGGTGCTGTGTCAGAAGTTTCGATGAGCAGTCATCAAGACAATAAAGCTTTATAGGTCAGCGCATAATGCACCCGTTGCCCCCGACTACGAAGCGGTTCTCCAGACATGGCGCATCAGAAAGACTGTTTTCTGCTACTTATTCCATTACACAGGACTGGCAGTCACAGCAGCTCTGTAGAGCATGCCATGGCTTTGGTTGGTTGGGTCTAAGCGCCAATGTAGAAGAGGGCATTAAAGAATGGAAAGTTCTCGGCCACACCCTGCAACGCTGTGTGGCTAACCCACAGAGTCAGCGGCTGATTCGACTGTTGTGATTAAAGCCTTTTGGATGGTTTCTAAATGGCCAGGCGTGTCCCCACTGCTGTCCAGAACTCCGCTGACTCAGCCGCACGCCGGCCAATGGAATGCACCCAAGGAGCTGTCAATCAAAACGAACCACACTTCCCCCCCCTCCAAACGCTGTGGTGACATTCCTGTTCATAAGAAAGACGCTCACTTAAAGGAGAAAGACGTTCTCCGTGGATATCAGCCTTTAAAGCACATTAACAAAAGCAAACCTTTACTTCTGAAGTGACGAGGAGAGGTTAAACGATGGTCAACCATGTTTTTGGTATGGACAACCACAGGAATGCAAAAGGTGGATTTCAGGACATCCAGAAACAAACAAACATAAGCACACTGTACAATATGAGCTCTACAGGAGAACTGCCGTGTAATCAAGCAGCGCAATCCTACAACACAAAGATTATGGCTTACAGAAAGCTGGACAGATGAGTTTACTTTGTATTGTGTTTCTGCAATCAGAAATTATAGTGACTTGCTAAATCGGTCTTCTTAGTGCGAGAACCTGTGGGTTTCATGGACAACCTCCCATTCTTCCAAAGTTCAAAGTGAATGATTGCAAGAACAATGATTCAATAAATAAATAAAACAGGTTGTGGCAAAGCTTGGAGTTCCTTCACTTGGACATTCAGGCTCTTAGTACACTTTCCATCTTCGAATGCTTCTGCGATGCTTAAGCATTGCTGCTGACACAGCACTCAAATAGTTTCCGAGAATTCCTCCAGGGAAGATGTTTGTATGGTATGCTGTTTGTGTGTGTTATGCAAGTCAAGGTTAAAGTCAGATGAGGGGGTGCAGAGGTTTACGAAGAACACTCTGTGTGTGTGTGTGTGTGTGTGTGTGTATTAGGGGGTGAGAGCGAGGTAGGAAAAGAGAGGGGGACAGAGAGAGAAAGTAAGAGTGGAGCGAGAGACACAGAGGAAGAAGAAAAGTGCTCCAACCTACACACCACTGTACTACAGTCAAATCCATAACGGATGGTAGGAGGTCGCCCACCTGTTGTGTAACAGCGTTCCGCCTCCACATGGCCCAGCGACTCGCTGCTCATACACACATTCCGCGTCTTCCCACATTCTCTGGGCCAGATTCCTGAAGCATCTAAGAGCAAAAGCGCTGCTCCAGAGTCAGTCCAGCTCTGCAAGCTCATGTTCTCTCAGATCAGTCTGGCCAGAATGGAATCTGGTCTTGAATCAGTTTACTCAGTATATTGTGCACCTTCATTCAGACTTTGTACATGATCACAGAGAGACATGGGACCAAGCAACAAGTAACTCTCAAGTTTTGACAATCAAGTCCCAAGTCAATACAAGCGAGTCTCAAGTCAAGTACTTTTATACTTTAAGTAGTTCTGAAAGCAGTACTTTTACACTTTTACTGGAGTAAAACGTTTGAGTTGATACTTCAACTTCTACAGAAGTATTTTTAAACCCTAGTATCTATACTTCTACCTGAGTAATCAATGTGAATACTTTTGACACCTTTGGCTAGTACCTAGAACTCTAACCCTAACCCTAGACCTCCTTTCTGTATAGCTGCCTGTGCCAGTTCATTCATTTATCCACATACAAACGTTACTCATTCATCTGTTTCTATAATTCTGTTGCTTTGTCAATCTGTTTGTTAGCCCATCCATCTGTTCTGTTCGTTCCTTTCTTTGCATGTTGCTGTCTCTTGTTTGTTTGTTTCCCTCTGTTTGTTTTTCTTTTACTTTTTTGTTCATTTACTGCCACATAAAAGCGATATAATGATTTTAGTTCTGTGCCAAATGTCTGGGCTGTTTCTGTCTGAGAGGAAGTATCATTGCGGCTTTTCAAGTAATCAGATCATTGAAAACGAGTGGCTGAAGTTCAGTCTGAAGTTCTGTTCTGTCTGTACATTTCAGTGCAAAATCCTCTATCCTCTAAATATTACCTATGAGCTGATTCCACTGTAGGTAAGGTAGTAAATCACTGTATGTATAGTGACGTAGAACAACATTTGTGGAATTACAGTAAATTACAAATAAATGAACAAAATACAACATTATCTGTACTTCTGTTTATTATTTGATAAATCCAATTAAAGATCACTTTACAAACTAAACTAGATACTCCACATTACATGGTACTGCTGTTAGAAAACTTTTAAATTATACATGCAATGTCTGGATTATATACACATATAAAATTAAATTAAATTAAATTAAATTAAATTAAATTAAATTAAATTAAATTAAATTAAATTAAATTAAATTAAATTAAATTAAATTAAATTATTGTATTTTCTTTGGTGGTATATTGCGGAAATGAAATTATAAATAAATGTATGTTAAGGTTTCCTGACTAGACAAAACTAACATTAGTGTTAGACAGTAAGGCTGTGTCCCAAACAGCACCCTCTGGAACATTACATACTGCACTTCTAGCGATGGAGTCCTTTTATTTATTCATTAATTTATTTATTTTATTTATTATATTTTATTTTTTATGT